>BTPG01000006.1:47836662-48056662 GCA_036245525.1 Semisulcospira habei
ACACATACACTATTTGGGCATAGAAGACTATTGTTTACCATGGTGGTATAAACAGAAAGTATTCTCAGAAAGACCAACTCTGACAGCATTGAGTGGTGGGGTGTGTGTACGATAGTCACTATTTCTCGGGAAGATATTTTAACTAGCCTTTTGTTTCCAAGGGGTTGGGGGACCTGACTGGGCAAATAATGCTGTTAAATGTATTTGGTCAAGTGTGTTTGTTTATTTACGGAAAGGATTAAATAAATCAATTGTTTCTTAAATGGGTGTCGTTGTATTCTCCTATATACTTTCTCTCGAGGTGGAGGTTGAGCTGGCTGAGAACAACCTTCTCAAGTAGCTTGGACAGAAAAAGAGAGATTGGAGACTGGGTGATAGTTCCTGAGTTCGTTTGGGTCGTGGTTGTGTTTTCTGAGGAGAGGACGAACGATGGCAGACTTGAAGATATCGGGGATGGAGCCATTTTCTAGAGATATGTTGATGATGTCAGTAATAAAGAGCAAAAGTTTTGGAAGGCCATCACAGTAGAGAGAAGCTGGGAGAGGGTCTAGTTCACAGGTTTGTTTTGAAAGGCATAGACTTTATGGTTTTGAGAACTTCATCCTGAGACTGAGAGACAGGGCGGAAAAATGAGAGGGGAGTGCCAGTGAAAGGGGGGGGGGGGGGGGGTCGGGAGGGCCAGGCGGAGAAGGTAGAGTATTGAGTGTATTATGCAGAGTTTAGATTTTGTCAGAAAAATAGGTGGAAAAGGTGGACGGGAGTTCTTCTTTGCTGTGTGTGTTGGGGAGAGCAGAGTCTTTAGATGTGCCTAAGAGCGTATTCATAGTGTAGAGGGTTTTGGAGGAAGTGGATTCCACGTTTTGTTTCTGTTGCATGGTGTGTGTGTGTAACTCTGTAAATAGTTTGTGATGCAAGTAAGTGTAAGAAGGGCATAACTTTGGAAGGTTGAAAATTATTGTTCTCAGATGCTTACATGATTGAACACTTCTTGGTGAGGAGCTCTGTGGACCAAAATAATCCACAGCACCGGTGTTCCTAGAAAAGTGGTCCTCTTCCAGGTGGATGTCGCGATCAAAGGGGTTGAAGCGTGACTGTTGATACATCTCTCGCAGACTGTTGCTTGATCCCACACTGACACCGCTTGTGTATGAAAATCCTCCAGCACCACCTGTTTGGCTTCCTGATCTTGGTATATCATCACACTTTTTCACCATCACTGGGGATGAACTGGACGACAGGATTTCTGGGCTGGATGTCTGTCCATTATCAGAGCTATTACTGCGATTACTTCTCGTGTGATTGCTCTCTGCATCACGACTCGACTGCTTGTGACTATTAGTAGTAGTAGTAGTAGACGTAGTACTGTTAGTGTCGTGAAGCACTTCCTCAGTCTGATATGTAGAATCAATGTGTTCACTTTTTGTCACATGTCCTTGGGATTTGTCACTTGACTCTGTTTTGCCGTGTGCATCATAATCATGTGACAGTGGTGGTAAACTTGCTTTTGTTGTCCCTTTGTAAGCTGCAAGTTTTGTTTCTAGGTCACCCTTTGTATGCGATATAGACGTCGAACTGAAGGAAGCAGACCCCTCTCCACTGTCAAACGAACGCGGCGCGAACGCCACTGCGGGAGAAGTGGAAGCGGTGACGTCTACCTGAGACACTGCGCCAGATCTGGGTCGGCGACAAATTATGTTTTCCTCGACTCCCTCGTCCTCGCTGGAGGTGAAATCTGGGGCAGCGAACGATCCTGACATTTTCACAGCTGCGATCGTTGTGTCTACAATCTGCGCCATGATCGGAATATGGCATCACCAGCCTGATTAATTAACATACAAATTCACCGTACAATGACGCGATGAGGAAGGAAAATACAAAGTAATGAAAGTGAAACAAAGCAACACCCTTATCACATGAGATTGTTATTGTTCCCACCGGATGTTGTCCTTGTAACGCAGCAAAATAAATCCGCACCCGAAAACAATGACTAGATTTTTCATTTTATCTGGGCGTTATCACTTTGTAAATTGCATTCATATTACGTGTAGCACGCCATTTTGTAAAAATTATTCATATTATATACACTTGCATTCATTTCAGGAAGAAAATAACAGTAACTGTATTTAAAGCGGATGAATAATACATTTCCAAGGGAAGTAACTCTTCCCAGAGGAAGTAGATGGCCCTACATTCTCTGATCAATCAGGGAGACGAAAGTAATAGTGTTTATTGCTTTCTGGATGCGGGACAAACCCCATCTGTTGCAAACTAAACTGTGATTGCAGAAAAATGTGACAGACATGCAAGCCATACTCCTTTTCAGCTCTGCATTGCTGCGTATGTATTCGTCTGACCGACGTTTCTCCCCATTGCAACAAACGTGAATACGCACAACACACCATGTTTTGTTTTTATTGCCTTTATCATTGTATTATATACTATAGTTGTGTACTATTACGTGTTTTAGTAAGTAGTATGTCACGTGCTTTTGTTCAAGCGCATAGAAAACTGTACCGTAAGCGCCAGAAAATATGGTGACAGGCTTAGAGTTACGTGTTTGAATAAGGCCTCAAGTTGGGGTGATGTGGAATAAATTTTAGATTGGTTAGTTAGTTCTTTGTATGGCATTGTTTCTGTGCTGTGCTGTTCGTGCAGGATATGGGAGATGTGTTTGTCAGACATTGATGAAAATTGAAGTAGACATCTCCGCTGTTTAAAAATATTCATGTTATTTTCAGTGCTGTTGGCAGCAGTGCCGAATGGCATGTGTAGTGCAGGCAGCAGGGAAAGCAGACTCATCCTGTCGTCTGGCAGCAAGGTGATCAAGAACCGCATTTATACGGGCATGGAGGGAAGAATGGTGACTATCCAGTGTACAGCACAGGTCAGCCTGGCTCCGGTCTCCATGCAGTGGAACAAAAAGGGAGCAGGGGTCATTTCTAAGGAGGCTGATTTCTCTGTGAATTTAACAATCTTGGAGCTGCACCGGTCGGATGCGGGGCTGTATAAGTGTCTAATGGAGGGGGCCGACAACGACATTGAACAACTAGAACTGAATCTGTATGTAGAGGCGAAGGAAGGTGGGTGGTGTGGTGCGGTGTGACGTACTGTGGTATGATATCATATACCTTAATTACCTTAAATATTCAACTGCCCTAAATATTCAATCACAGGTTGTTCTTGATGATTTTTCAGCAAAATAAATACTTGTAAATATTCGACCAGCACTAAAAAATCGCACCCTAATTAATATTCAACCCACCGCCTGGTAAAAAATCTGTGGTACAAAAGCTTTTAAGAGAATTCATGAAAATTTAGGACACGCTGGCTTTTATTTATCTCTATTTTGTTATAGTCATGTAGAATGCTTTGTATGCTCCATTATCGCACATGGACACATGGATTTCTTTCAATCGTTGTTCGCTATGGGTTACACAATCTGCATTGGTTTCCGTGTAGCTACAGTTCAGGTCTCAGTCTGAGCCAGAGATGAGAATCTTCCGCCTTTTAGCGGAAATCCGCTCTTTCGGAAGGTCCCAGTGTCATTTTTTAGATCAGTTTAAATCTGGTGAGAAAATTTTAGTGTATATGACTAGGGTGAGTTGTTGATTTTCGATCTCGCAGCTTATTCCCACTCGTTCCCATGTGGATTGTTGTCATTTGGTTCGCTCTCACTTTGTTTCCGTCGATCCACCAAGCTTTCCTCCTTTTTGTCATTTTAGGATTCTCATCTCTGCTGAGCAGACTATGTGCAAAGTACATGTACGTCTTGGTACCTATCCAACATGTGATGCCTGCCGCCGTTAGAGCCAAGGCTACATGCTTGTTTTACAACAGAGCTGTTAGAGCCAAGGCTTCAAAGTACATGCTTGTTTTACAACAGCGCCGTTAATGCGGGAAAATGAAGAGTAATGCGTTGCACTTTACATCACAACGCAAGTGTGTAGTGATGGGCGGGGATATACCAAGCAGCCACTTTATTCTTGTAACTGTGTTCTGAGCACAGAGTCGCAGTACTGATTCTGAATGGCACAGTTCTATGGAATGCTCAGGATGAATATCTTAAAATTTGGTCATATTTACAGGTAATCGGTGACACAAAGTCCACCAATATCGAGTATCATCATAACACAGAGTCATTGAGACATAGAGATCAATATCGAGCATCAACGTAACATAGCGCCAGTGAGACATAAAGATCCTATGAGCCCCTGCACTTTACAGAGGCACATGAGAATCTATTATTCATGGAGATGATGGGCATTTCGTCTGTAGACTGTCCATGCCAAGAACTCGTGGGTGGTGGGGGTTGAGGGTGAAGACAGGGTCACGACTGTATTGATTTTCCACAGGGGGATGCATATTGACTGTATTGATTTTCTACAGGGGGATGCATGTTTTAAGAAAAGAGTCAAAACAAAAGGTGATCATCACATTTGGACCTAATTTGTTTTAACATTTCTTTGGGTGTATAAACATTCATTTAGCCCCTGAAATTGGGATCTGATTTAAAAATGTTCTTGCATGAACCCTCCCCCAGTGGGTAATCCCATTTGTGATGGCTGACGGCTATTAGTGTTTCAACTCAAATGAGGTAAAAACACAAACAGGTCGATCAGCAAGCCGGTGCAAATTTGAGCCTCAAAATTTTCGACCAATTTCGACCACATCACCTCTGCAGTCAATCAACTTTTTCAAAACTCCTAATATTCGACCAGAGCTAAAAAATGTGAAAATTTGCATGTAAAAAGTGGTCTAATATTTAGGGCTGTTACGGTAGTGTGGTGTGGTATGGTGTGGAAAATCCTTGAGTTGTGTGCTGTGCACCAGTGACACATGATGTAATTTAGCATGAAACCCCTGTGCTATGTCCAAGTTGTGTGACGCATGATGTAATTTAGCATGAAACCCCTGTGGTATGTCCGAGTTGTGTGACGCATGATGAAACCCCTGTGGTATGTCCGAGTTGTGTGACACATGATGTAATTTAGCATGAAACCCCTGTGTTATGTCCGAGTTGTGTGACGCTTGATGTAATTTAGCATGAAACCCCTGTGGTATGTCCGAGTTGTGTGCTGTGCACCATTGACACATGATGTAGTGTAACAATACCAGCTGGTCATTTCAGAGCTTATGTGTCACTGTCAGGCATGCATGAATTGAATTTTCAGCTGTTAATACTTTTTTGTTTGTCTCAGATATAAATCACTAAATGAGTCTATAATATTAATAATAATTGTCATTGCATTTGTTGTCAGTTTGTAAACTTTGCATGCTTACTTAATTAATTAACTAATTAACAAAACTAACAAAACAGTTCACATTAAAAAAAAAAAAAAATGAAGAATCTCAACACAATTTATGCGATTGGATTAACATATAAATACATTCTTAACGATTCATTACATAACAAATTAACATTAAATGTGTATGTGCATTACTTAACGATTGATTACATAACATTAAATGTGTATGTGCTTTACTTTGATAGCAGGTATGGCATGGTTTGTGTGCAGGTGAGACGGATGGCGTGTGTGCAACCACCCAGTTCCGCTGTAAAACATCGGGTAATTGCATCTTCTCTCGCTATAAGTGTGACGGCTTGGCAGATTGTACAGACAAGACTGATGAAGCTGATGAGCTGTGCTCAGGTAATGCAGACACATTTCACTGTTTACTAGCCATTAAGCCCTGAGACTTGCAGCATGGCAGTTCAAGGGTGGTGCCAGAAATGTGGGTCATATAGAGGAACTAAGCTTTTATGGCACAACCCTGAACTATCATGGTCATTAATCCTTTTAACTCCAAGGGTGCATTTCCTCAATTTTGGAGGTGTCACCTGATGACTATTTACCAGTTGCAGGAGATGGATCAATCATGATAATTCATTCTGTCACTACCCTTGAATTATCATGTCTGATCCACTTTCTGCTGTACTCAGCTGTGAAATGTCCTTAGTCGCCTGCTCGCATTAAACCCAAATAACTAACCACATTCTGCTGTAGTGCATTGGGGGCTCAATGTTTTTTTTAGCCCATATACTGAGGCTAAAAGCTTCATATTGTACACTGCCATAAGCAGGTTACATTATAGTACTTACAGATAAGGATATAGACCAATGGCTTCAGTTTAACCCATATCATACTGACTCACTGAGGCTAAAAGCTTCATATTGTAGTACACTGCCATAACCAGGTTACATTATACTTTCACTCTCCAGCGCGCCCAGAACAATGCTGCCTGCCATGTCGTAAGAAAGAAGAAATCCGACCACATCACTCTCCTACTGAAACTCCTTCACTGGCTCACCATTCCCCAACCCATCCAATACAAGATTCTACCTCTCTGCTACAAATCCCTTAACAACTACGCTCCTGCCTATCTCTCCAACTTACTTCACACCTACACTCCTTCCCACTCCCTCTTCTCCACCTCCGACCTCTCCGCCTCCACATCCCCTGCACCAAACTCGGCACTTTCGGCCCCCGCTCCTTCTCCGTCTACGGTCCATCCACCTGTAACACTCTCCCACTCTCTATCCGTCAGAAACACTCTCTCTCCTCCTTCCAGTCCGCCCTCAAAACTCACCTCTTCAACAGTTCTAGCACTATAACATCACCACACTCCCCACCCTAAGCTGAATGTATTTGTAGTACATGAGTCGTCAAAAGGTGCGCATGTGTGTGCGAGTTGTGAGTGCGCGCTTAGAGTTATAATTATTATAAGATAAGTGCATTATAAATACGGTAATTATTATTTATTATAATTATTTATAGTATTTCTCTCTCTTGGCTTGACTTCGCGAACGAAGATTTTATAGGAGTTGCCCACGACGTCTGCAGGCTTGTTCGTGGCTGCGGAGGCCAATCCGAGACAGGCAGGTTCGACCGCAGTGGCTGCAGGGGAAGGTATGGCCAGGGTTCTGAGCTGCAGCATCTCGGTTTTTTCTCCTGAGCCGCTTGTCCTTAAGGCTAGCTCTGTGAGAGTCCTCAAAGGAGACAGCTGCCTTGTAAATGGTGGAGCGCCAGGTGTCACGGTCCGCAGCAAGCGAAGACCACTGGTGGTGGTCGATTTGGCAGGCACTAAGTGACTTCTTGAGACAGTCTTTGTATCTCTTCTTTGGTGCCCCTCTGTCACGGTGTCCAGTAGCAAGCTCGCCGAACAGGGTGATCTTTGGTAGGCGATGATCCTCCATCCTGGAGACATGCCCCGCCCAGCGGAGCTGTGTCCGCAGCAGCAAAGCCTTGATGCTCACAGTTTCAGCCTGTTCAAGGACCTCGACGTTGGTGACATAGTCACTCCAGTGAATGCCCAGGATGGTACGCAGGCAGCGCTGGTGGAAGCGTTCGAGGAGTCGTAGTTGGCTGCGGTAGAGGGCCCAGGATTCGGAACCATACAGCAGGGTGGTGAGGACCACAGCTCTGTACACGCTGATCTTGGTGCCTGTTTTCAGCTGTTGGTTGTGCCACACCCGCTTGAAAAGTCGCCCGAAAGCGCTGTTCGCTTTTGCCAGCCTGCTGTCAAGCTCCTTGTCCAGCTTGGCGTCCGACGTGATAATGCAGCCAAGGTAAGTAAACTGGTGCACTGACTTTAGTTCAGACTCGCCAATGGTGATGTGAGGAGGGTGATACACTGTTTTGGGTGCCGGCTGATGGAGGACCTCTGTCTTTTTCAGACTGACCTCGAGTCCAAAGAGCTGGGCAGCATCTGCGAAGCAAGACGTGATGCGCTGCAGGGCTCTCTCTGTGTGTGCAACGAGGGCAGCATCATCAGCAAAAAGCAGCTCACGAATCAGTTGGTCTAGGGTTTTCGTGTGGGCCTGCAGTCGTCTGAGGTTGAACAGGCTGCCATCGAGACGATACCTGATGTACACTGCATCGTCATCATCGAGGTCCACTGTGGCCTGCTTCAACATCATACTAAAAAAGATGGTGAAGAGGGTCGGTGCCAGCACGCAGCCTTGCTTTACGCCGTTGAGAATAGGGAATGGTTCTGAGAGGTCATTGTTGAGTCTGACCTGGCCTTTTGGTCCTCGTGTAGCTGGACAATCATGTTGAGGAACTTTGGGGGACAGCCAAGTCGCTCCAGGATCTGCCACATGCCTTGCCTGCTCACAGTGTCGAACGCTTTTGTTAGGTCGACAAATGTTACGTACAGCCCTTTGTTCTGCTCGCGGCACTTCTCCTGCAGCTGTCTCAGCACAAAGACCATATCGGTGGTGCTCCTGTTTGCTCTGAAGCCACACTGGCCCTCTGGGAGTTGGTCTTCAGCGATGGCAGGTACCAGCCGATTCAGGAGCAGCCTTGCAAGGATTTTCCCAGCAATGGACAGCAGGGTAATTCCCCGATAGTTGGAACAGTCAGACTTCTCGCCTTTGTTCTTGTACAGGGTGATAACAACTGCATCACGGAGATCTTTTGTTAGTGTTCCTTCCTCCCAGCAGCAGAGAAAGAGGTCATGGAGCTTGTTGTGCAGTGCTGTGCCTCCATGTTTCCAGATCTCTGGCGGTATTCCATCAATGCCTGCTGCTTTGCCACTCTTAAGCTGGTGGATGGCTGTGAGGGTCTCTTCAGCGGTGGGCGGTTCGTCCAATTCAACCTTTACTGGGAGGTGTGGGATTTGTAGGACGACTGCTTCTTGAACAGTGCGCTCAGCGCTGAAGAGGCTCTGAAAGTATTCCGACCAGCGGTTCAAGATGGAGGTATTATCTGTGAGGAGTGCCTGGCCATTCGCGCTTCGCAGGGGACTTTGTACCAGGTGCCTGGGGCCATACACTGCTTTCAGTGCTTCGTAGAAGCCCCTGTAGTCACCATTGTCAGCGCAAAGCTGGGTCCTCTGTGCAAGTCTGGTCCACCACTCATTCTGGAGATCTCTGAGCTTGCGCTGGAGACTGCTGCAGACGAGGCGGAAGGCAGACTTCTTCACAGGGCAGGAAGGCTGGGCTAGGTGGGCCTGATGGGCGGCTCTTTTTTTGCTAGGTGTTCCTGGATCTCTACATCGTTTTCGTCAAACCAGTCTTTGTTCTTCTTTCTGGCGAAACCCAAGACTTCTGCAGAGGATTTTGCAATAGCAGTTTTCAGTTGTTCCCAAAGTGTTTCAGGGGAGGAGTCTTCTGGGTCCGCTGTGTCTTTGAGCCTGCGCTGTAAATCTGTCTGAAAGGCAGCTTTCACATCGTCACGCTGAAGGCTGGCAACATCAAGCTTTTTCTTGGGGGGCCCCCATTTCTTGGGTTTTGGCTTGAAGTGGAGCCTGAGTTTGCAGCGGACAAGGCGGTGGTCAGTGTGGCACTCTGCGCTGGGCATCACTCTGGTGAGGAGGACGTCACTGCGGTCCCTCTGACGCACTAGGACATAGTCGATAAGGTGCCAGTGTTTGGAGCGAGGATGCATCCAGGTCGTCTTTCGACTGTCCTTTTGCTGAAAAGTAGTGTTGGTGATGACCAGTTGTTGCTCCGCACAGAACTCCAACAGTAGGCGGCCATTGTCATTGCAGTTCCCCACGCCATGCTTGCCGAGGACTCCTTTCCAGGCTTCAGAGTCCTGGCCCACTCTGGCGTTGAAGTCGCCAAGGATGATGACTTTGTCGTCTGCAGGGGTACTCTGTAGGAGGCTGCGCAGGTCAGTGTAAAACTTGTCCTTTTCAGCAGGCTCTGCCAGGAGGGTTGGGGAGTACACACTGAGAAGGGTGACGTGTTGCTGGTGTCTCAGTGGGAGGCGCATGGACATGATGCGGTCTGAGTGGCCCGTTGGTAGGTTTTCCAGCTTAGTCGCAATGGATGTCTTGACCATGAAACCCACGCCTGAGAGCCGTCTTTCTGATTCAGGCCTGCCTGACCAGTAGAGGGTGTACCCAGCACCAAGTTCTTGGAGGCTGCCTTCTTCCGGAAGGCGTACTTCGCTGAGCGCGGCGATGTCGATGTTTAACCTCCGCAATTCATGGGCAATGAGGGCGGAGCGACGTTCAGGGCGTCCGCTGTCTGCTTTGTCGAGCATGGTTTGGACGTTCCAGCATGCTACGTTGAGTCCGGTCGTGGTCGTCATGAGAGTGGATCCGTTATTCTTTCTTGTTTTTTGACCGCAGGAGAAGATGCCCGTTGACCGCGGCTAGCCAACTGGGTTACGAGGGGATGAGCTTTGGTTAGGCCACCTTTTCTAGGCCCCTCTCCGTGTGGAGCAAGCAGTGCTGTCCCTAGAGAAGGCTGCTTGGTCGTTCAGGGTGTGCCGAGTGATGTTGTCATCCCCAGGTCAACATCAGGCGACCAATATCCTGAACCGCCTGCATGCAGGTTTGAGACTGCGGCTTCCAGTGACATCTTTCACCTGCCGTTTCGCCCCTTGCCCGTCGCTACAGGACTTGGAATGGTCAGTGTCATGGTCCGTGGACGTTTCCTAAAGCCTGCGCGGTGGAGCTTTTTGGTGGAGTGCAGTGTGCGCAGTACTGGCCCCACCCTTTAAACCCTTGGTTCATCTGCCATGGCCTAGCAAGCTGGGACGATGGCATCGAGGTCCTCGGGTCGTAGGTTTTATATCAGACTGTCCTTGTCCTAGTCTCTGGCTCAAAAGCCTTCCCCGGAGACACGGGGGCTTTGATGTCGGGGGTTTCCTCCCTTAGCCTTTCCGCAGCCAAGCGGCCAGGCCTGCAAGGCAGCAGGCGACTCGTGGAGGGCGGGGTCGTCTATGTCCCGTGCAGATGTGAACATCTGCCCACTGCCCAGATAGAAAGGTCTTACCATCAGGTATTCTACGTACCACAGTTGGGTTTGAAGTTGAAAATAGCATTTAAGAAAAAAATTTGTCAAAATTTTGACCAATTTTTTTTTAATCATCTTACGACCCTTGAGATGGGTCAACTAAATTAGTATGCATACAAAGGTCTTTCAGGCTGTGTCAATTACACCTTCTGTAAAATGCATGAGATTTACACTCTTGAAGTATTGTGGATTCACATACATGAATGTACCTTGTTTTCAGTTTATTTGTTCCTTCTTTTCTACATCACAAAAAAAAAAAAAAAAAAAAAAAAATGCTGTTATGAAACAAAAAACAAACACAAAAGATAAAGGAAATATTTCGCACTGCTTTTAAATTCATATTAACAAAAACATGAAAATTCACCATGAGTGACCATACATAAATCATCTAATACAGTTTACACTTGCATTTAATCAAAACCAGTGATCTCCTGACTTCTGGCTTTCTCCATCCATTGACAAATCTACAGCGCTGCTGACTCGCTGCTGGTAACGTCAGAGATATTGTCAGTCAAAGTTAGTAGATGTAGATGCCATGCTATGAAAATCATTTGAACCTTGACAGAAAATCAACAGCATTTGCTGTCCTGCTTGAGGTTTCAGCATTGTCAGAAAATTAATAGCAAATGTCTTCATTAATAACAATTTCAAGGATTCCAATGTTTAAGATTACCATGGTTGACAGACGGCAGATGGTCCAGTACAAAGACTCACTATTGCTATCACACATGATCTCAAAAAGGTACACCCAAGAAGCAAGTGTTCCGCAGCTGATGCATCAGTAAGTATGTACATGATGTATCAACAGCATTCTTGTTCTAAATCAGTTCTCAATATTTTAGCATTAAAAATATTATGCAGATCTGATGGAGCTTTTTAATCTTAGCTGGATGAGTCGAATGAGAAATGTAAAATGACTTTTTAGCACATAACTGGATGTTTGTGCAACTTAGAAAGCATTTCTTGAAATTTGACGGTAATCAATTACTAAAGTGTTACCTTGAAAATACTAGACTTGAAAACAGCATTTTAGAACAACTTTTGTAAAAATATGGCTATTTTTACCTATTTCTTTGCCCATGTGACCTTTACATTTGAGAGAGATCACTGAAATTTTTATGTTTTTTTTTTTTTAAGATAGGATTTACCACAAAGTGACCTTGGGTCAAGAGCGAAGACTTTTGGCCTGAATTGTCCTGAGAAAATGACAAAGTTAAAGTTTACTACAAAATCAAAATTGATGGAGATCATTGATCAACTTCCCTCGCGCTGGGACCATATGGCGTTGAGGCGCGTCCCCTGGGTGGTGGACAGGGGGTCCCTCGCGAGAGGGGTGCACCGAATGAAATAAGGTGCCGTGAACCAACATGGTCTAAGGGAAGGAGACCCCGACAGAAAACCCCTGGTCCTCCTAGTAAAGGGGTTGGGCGTGGGGGTAGCTTGCCCACCCTGCAAATAAAGAAATAGCTACAAAAACACCGACGAACAGACAAACAGCAATTCCTTTCCTAAAGGAGGAAGGTTCTTCTACCAGAAGATTTATGACGTGTGGTGAAAGCCGGCATCATAGACAAAAAAGGCGGCACTGATGCAGACGTCAGAGCACGAATCGGTAAAGCCAGAGCAGCCTTTCTCCAGTTGAAAAAAGTGTGGAGTTCCAGAGAGCTGTCACAACACACCAAAGTCCGAATTTTCAACTCCAATGTAAAAGCAGTTCTCCTATATGGAGCAGAGACTTTGAGATTGACAAAAACCAACAGAGTACAGATCTTCATAAACAGTTGCCTTAGATGAATTTTGAAAATCCACTGGCCAGAGAAGATCAGCAACGTCAGACTCTGGGAGAGAACAGAGCAGATAACAGCAGAGAATGCAAGCTACATTATAGTACTTGGAGATAAGAATAGACAAATGGCTTCAGTTTTTACCCATATCAATACTGAGGCTAAAAGCTTCATATTGCACACTGCCATAAGCAAGCTACATTATAGTACTTAGAGATAAGAATAGACAAATGGCTTCAGTTTTACCCATATCAATACTGAGGCTAAAAGCTTCATATTGTACACTGCCATAAGCAAGCTACATTATAGTACTTAGAGATAAGAATAGACAAATGGCTTCAGTTTTACCCATATCAATACTGAGGCTAAAAGCTTCATATTGTACACTGCCATAAGCAAGCTACATTATAGTACTTAGAGATAAGAATAGACAAATGGCTTCAGTTTTACCCATATCAATACTGAGGCTAAAAGCTTCATATTGTACACTGCCATAAGCAAGCTACATTATAGTACTTAGAGATAAGAATAGACCAATGGCTTCAGTTTTACCCATATCAATACTGAGGCTAAAAGCTTCATATTGTACACTGCCATAAGCAAGCTACATTATAGTACTTAGAGATAAGAATAGACAAATGGCTTCAGTTTTACCCATATCAATACTGAGGCTAAAAGCTTTATATTGTACACTGCCATAAGCAAGCTACATTATAGTACTTAGAGATAAGAATAGACAAATGGCTTCAGTTTTACCCATATCAATACTGAGGCTAAAAGCTTCATATTGTACACTGCCATAATCAAGCTACATTATAGTACTTACAGATAAGGATATAGACCAATGGCTTCAGTTTAACCCATATCAATACTGAGGCTAAACGCTTCACATCTGTACACTGCCATAAGCAAACTACATTATAGTACTTACAGATAAGGATATAGACCAATGGCTTTAGTTCAAAGGTGATGCCAGAATAGCTTGGCACCTAGAGGCGCCAAGCTATTCTGGCACTAACCTTGAACTATTTTAGTCAAACCTATTTGACACACTGGTGTATTGCGAATGATAAGAGTTAATTTCCTGAATGGTGTTGTCACAAGGTGTACACGCACTTAGCCTGTCAGTGTTTTAACAACCAGCTCAAACTACCCCAAACTAAGCAGGGTTCTCCAAGAATTGGCCTGAAATATTTGAGGGTCGCAAAGTAAAACAAAGTACTCCAAGGTAGTGCAGAGACTGTACCCGCAATTTTGCACGGCACAACTACTGAATAATTTTCACTTCAGAAGGGATTGACACAGTATGCTGTGAAGCATTGCTACCCAAAATATTTTATACCTGGTGCTACTGAAGCCAAGCTCATCTGGCACTACCCTTGAATTATCATGATCAATCCATCTCCTACAACTGGTACATAGTCATTAGGCAACACCTCCAAAATTTGAGAAATGGGACCTTCGGGCTGAAGGGTTAAAACAATTTGTTGTGTGAGACGGCCTTGTCTGTGTTGTGTGCGATGGCCTTGTCTGTGTTGTGTGAGATGGCCTTGTCTGTGTTGTGTGAGATGGCCTTGTCTGTGTTGTGTGAGATGGCCTTGTCTGTGTTGTGTGAGATGGCCTTGTCTGTGTTGTGTGAGATGGCCTTGTCTGTTTGTTGTGTGAGACGGCCTTGTCTGTTTGTTGTGTGAGACGGCCTTCTCTGTTTGTTGTGTGAGACGGCCTTGTCTGTTGTGTGAGACGGCCTTGTCTGTTTGTTGTGTGAGATGGCCTTGTCTGTGTTGTGTGAGATGGCCTTGTCTGTGTTGTGTGAGATGGCCTTGTCTGTGTTGTGTGAGATGGCCTTGTCTGTTTGTTGTGTGAGATGGCCTTGTCTGTGTTGTGTGAGATGGCCTTGTCTGTTTGTTGTGTGAGATGGCCTTGTCTGTTGTGTGAGATGGCCTTGTCTGTTTGACCCCACCCGGGTCTGCCCTGGGGGACTTGGGTGGGGTTAGGTACTTTTTAGTTCCCAGGGTCACCCTGGTCAGCCCCACAGGGTGAGTTTTTCTCTCTATTCTGGGGCATGTGTTTCTGTCTACCCGAGGTCCATTCACCTGTATTTGCCTTTTTAAAACTCTCCCTACTGTCTGCGCTGCCTGTAGCTCTTGATATTGGATGTGTGTTGCTAAATGGTCTTAGCTCTATTTAGGCCCCATGTGTTAGGTTTATTTAATGTATTTGACCGGCTGGCGACATACATTCAATGTTCTGTTTAGTTTTTTTCACAAGCAGTGCAGGCACGTCCTGAGAAAGCCTTGTTGCCGTCGGGACGTTAAGCAATGTACAATCAATCAATCAACCTTGTCTGTTTGTTGTGTGAGATGGCCTTGTCTGTTGTGTGAGATGGCCTTGTCTGTTGTGTGAGACGACCTTGTCTGTTGTGTGCGATGGCCTTGTCTGTTTGTTGTGTGAGATGGCCTTGTCTGTTTGTTGTGTGAGATGGCCTTGTCTGTTTGTTGTGTGAGATGGCCTTGTCTGTCTGTTGTGAGAGATGGCCTTGTCTGTTGTTGTGTGAGACGGCCTTGTCTGTTGTGTGAGATGGCCTTGTCTGTTTGTTGTGTGAGATGGCCTTGTCTGTTTGTTGTGTGAGATGGCCTTGTCTGTTTGTTGTGTGAGATGGCCTTGTCTTTTGTGTGAGATGGCCTTGTCTGTTTGTTGTGTGAGATGGCCTTGTCTGTTTGTTGTGTGAGATGGCCTTGTCTGTCTGTTGTGAGAGATGGCCTTGTCTGTTGTTGTGTGAGACGGCCTTGTCTGTTGTGAGATGGCCTTGTCTGTTTGTTGTGTGAGATGGCCTTGTCTGTTTGTTGTGTGAGATGGCCTTGTCTTTTGTGTGAGATGGCCTTGTCTGTTTGTTGTGTGAGATGGCCTTGTCTGTGCATCTCAGAACAGTGTGTTATCAGGAACATTGACCAAGTGTTGTTTTGCAATGTTTGTCCCCAGGTAACAAGTGTCACGGCAGGTTTGTGTGTAACAACACACGCTGCATAGACCACCGCTTTGTCTGTGATCGCGCGGACAACTGTGGGGATAACTCCGATGAAGTGCTGGGTTGCTTCCCTTCCGGTGGTAAGTCACGCTTGCCTGGTATGTGTGTTCCTTGACCCCGTCAACATGTAAACAGTTGCATAAAGCCCTTGACTGGGACTGCTGAGAAACATGTAACACCACCCAATGCGAGAGACGTAGATCATTGTGAGCCTCCGCAGCGGCTGGGTCTTACCAGGCTCTATACCTCCACAGCGGCTGGGTCTTACCAGGCTCTATACCTCCACAGCAGCTGGGTCTTACCAGGCTCTATACCTCCGCAGCAGCTGGGTCTTACCAGGCTCTATACCTCTGCAGCGGCTGGGTCTTACCAGGCTCTATACCTCCGCAGCGGCTGGGTCTTACCAGGCTCTATACCTCCGCAGTGGCTGGGTCTTACCAGGCTGTCTACCTCCGCAGCGGCTGGGTCTTACCAGGCTCTCTACCTGCGCAGCGTCTGGGTCTTACCAGGCTCTATACCTCTGCAGCGGCTGGGTCTTACCAGGCTCTATACCTCCGCAGCGGCTGGGTCTTACCAGGCTCTATACCTCCACAGCGGCTGGGTCTTACCAGGCTCTCTACCTCCGCAGTGGCTGGGTCTTACCAGGCTCTATCTATACCTCCGCTGTGGCAGAGTCTTACCAGGCTCTATACCTCCGCAGTGGCTGGGTCTTACCAGGCTCTATACCTCCGCAGCAGCTGAAAGCAGTTTGTGGTCATCTTAACCCATTTATCCCCGAGTCCCTACAGCAGGAGATGGATTGACCATGATAAATAATTCAAGGGTAGTGCCAGATTAGCTTGGCGCCTTCAGGCGCCAAGCTAATCTGGCACTACCCTTGAATTATCATGGTCAATCCATCCCCTGCAACTGGTATAAAGTCGTTGGGCAACACCTCCAAAATTTGCGAAATGAGACTTTGAGGCTAAAAGGGTTAAGATTGAATTGACAGTCTGCGTCCACTGGCAGTTCAAGGGTTAATAGTTTTCTTGGTTCTAAGTCATATCGGGCTATGACACAGACGCCTGAAGATTTGTCCCTGGTTGGTAGAAAATGCATCCACTGTAATAACAAAGGATGGCATGTGATAAAGCTTACAATGCTCACAAGCAGGACTGACTTGGGCTGGTTGAAGACGATAGTGTAGCATCACGCATTTTGCACTCGCCTGAGAAGCAAACGTGACTCTATGTTCAGCGTCCGTCGTCATTGGCTTTTTCTTGGAGACTATTTAAGTCGCAGTCTCAAACTTGGCCCAGGGATACTTTTCTACCTTTCTAAACATACCAGTTTCAGTGACCTCTCTCAAAGGTTAAGGTCATAAGGGATCAAGAAATAGGTTAAAGAAAAAAGCCATATTTTGACCAAATTTTTTTTTTCTCAAATTGTATTCACAACTTCAAACTCAAACTTGGTACAAAGATACCTGATAGTAAGACCTTTCTATGCATACTAATTTGGATGATCCCTGGAAAAGATCAGGGGTCACAAGAGATCATGGAATAGGTAAGAAAAAATCCCTATTTTGACAAACGATGTTTTCCTCAAATACTATTCTTAACTTCATACCCAGACTTGGCACAAAGATACCTGATGGTAAGATGTTCCTGTGCATACTAATTTGGATGATCCCTCAGAAAGGTCAAGGGTCACCAGAGCTTAGGAAATACGTCGCAAATAATTTTTGATAAAAAATGTTTTTTCTCCATTACTATTTACAACTCCAAACCCAAACTTGGTCCAGAGATACCTTATTGTATGACCTTTGTATGCATGTTAATTTGGATGACCCCTCAGAAAGGTCAAGGATCACAAGAGATCAGCAAATGATATGGAAAAAGTAGACTTTTAGCTTTTTTTTACAGCACTTTTGCTAAACCTTTCAATCAAATTTGGCAGATGAGAAAGGTAGCTGATAAGACCTTTTAGTGCATACTATTCTGGTACACTATTCACAGAGGTCAAGGGACATGGGAGGTTGACAAAAGTGTGAAAAATGCATGAATTTTGAGAAAACATCGCAGGTACAAAGCCAACCCTTTACATACATTAGAACTGGACCATTCATACATGTGAGCCTTAAGGGCTTTGCCATTTTTTGCCCCACAGCTTCAGAGAGTAGGACCTAGTCCATAGCACTTGGGCGAGGTGAGTACTGTAAGCCCATATGGTATGCAGCCACATGTCCTGTACATAGTACAGTTGGCTGCTTCTACAAAGTAATGAAGTCAAGGTTTTAATGTAGCTTTATCGGTATGATTTGTTTGATCAGGTTCTGAGCGGACGACGCAGTCTACAGCTTTAGAGGAGGGTGAACACTTTAACTGGCTCAAGACAACGGTGTACACGGTCATCGGCTGCACCGTGGCCATTGTCATTCTCATCTCTTTCGTCGTTATCATCGTTTTCCGCCTCAAAATGAAACGTCTACGAGCCAGGCGGCTGGCACGATACCAGGAACGGCAGCTTCATAGACATACAGGTAGGCAGGTGATCCTACAGGTAGGCAGGTGATCCTACAGGTAGCAGGTGATCATACAGGTAGGCAGATGATCATGCAGGTAGGCAGGTGATTGTACAGGCGGGCAGGAGATTTTACAGGTAGGCAGGTGATCCTAATAATAATAATAATAATAATAATACATAGTTCTTGTATAGCGCTGTTCTCCAGAAAAACATTGGACTCACTGCGCATGCACAACAGCACACCCTTTCTCTCAGACACACGCACAATTATACACTACTTTAAACCACCCCATCTCATCCCAACACCTTACATTCACTTCCTCTAGGATCAGAATAAAAGGCAGTCAACAGTTAGCTAAAGATGAGCTAAGTGTTAAATGCCCGACAGAAAAGAAAAGTCTTTAAGTGAGCTTTGAACTGTGACAATGTGGGCAGATTCCGCATTTCACTTGGCAGCGAGCTCCACACACTTGGGGGCTAAAAAGGTGCAAGAACGCTCCCCGACAGTTTTCATGCTAAGCTTCGGGATTTTAAAAAGTTTTTCACTGGAGGAACGGAGGGTGCGTGATGGCTGATAGCCAGACAGCTTGTCTGAAAGGTACGGCGGAAGAGATCCGTCAAAATGCTGAAAGGCGAAAATTGCAATTTTGTACTGGCAGCGAAATCCTAAAGGGGCTTGAGCATCTTTGCCTCGTGCAGACTGCTGGCATTGGTTGATACATTTAGCGCTGACATTACAGTGGATCAATCAACCATGATAATTCACGGGTAGTGCCAGATTACCTTGTGCAGACTGCAGGCCTTGGTTGATCCATTTAGCGCTGACACTACAGGGGATCAATCAACCATGATAATTCACACGGGTAATGTCAGATTACCTCGTGCAGACTGCAGGCATTGGTTGATCCATTTAGCGCCGACACTACAGGGGATCAATCAACCATGATAATTCACGGGTAGTGCCAGATTACCTCATGCAGACTGCAGGCACCATTTAGCCCTGACACTACAGGGGATCAAGCAACCTAACGGTGCCAAGCTAGTCTGTCACTAACCTTGAATTATCATGGTGGATCCATCTCCTGCAACTGGTACTCAATGGTTAGGTGAGGCCTGTCAGTGCAGCCTTGGGACTAAATTAGTGAAGGAAGGGGATTACGTTTCTTGTGGACAGCACAACCTCCTTGGAGCAACACCATTAAACACCATCAGTAAAGGAACTACAGCGGCTTGACCATCAGTAAAGGAACTATAGCGTCTTGACCATAAGTAAGGGAATTACAGCGTCTTGACCATCAATAAAGGAACTGCAGTGGCTAAGACCACACACTATCTGTCTTGACCATAAGGAAAGGAACTACAGCAGCTTGTTCATCAGTAAAGGAACTACAGCGGCTAAGACCTTGTAATATCTGTCTTGACCATCAGTAAAGGAACTACAGCGGCTAAGACCCCCACATTATCTGTCTTCACCATCAGTAAAGGAACTACAGTGGCTAAGACCTTGTATTATCTGTCTTGACCATCAGGAAAAGAATTACAGCGGTTTGACCATCAGTAAAGGAACTACAGCGTCTTGACCATCAGTAAAGGAACTACAGCGTCTTGATCATAAGTAAAGGAATTACAGCAGCTAAGACCCCCACATTATCTGTCTTCACCATCAGTAAAGGAACTACAGCAGCTTGACCATCATAAATAATAAATAATAATTACGGTATTTATAATGCGCTTATCTTATAATAATTATAACTCTAAGCGCGCACTCACAGCTCGCACACGCATGCGCACGCTTTAGACAATGACTCACATACCACAAATAGTGAAAATACATTACGACGGCAAGCTTGGGGTGGGGAGTGTAGTGATATAGTGCTAGAACTGTTGAAAGAGGTGAGTTTTGAGGGCGGACTGGAAGGAGGAGAGAGAGTGTTACTGACGGAGAGAGAGTGGGAGGGTGTTCCAGGTGGATGGACCGTAGATGGAGAAGGAGCGGGGGCCGAAAGTGCTGAGTTTGGTGCGGGGGATGAGGAGGCGGAGAGGGTCGGAGGCGGAGCGGGAAGGAGTGTAGGGGTGAAGTTAGTTGGAGAGATAGGTAGGAGCGTAGTTGTTCAGGGATTTGTAGCAGAGAGACAGAATTTTTGTATTGGATGCTTTGGGGGATGGGGAGCCAGTGAAGGAGCTTGAGTAAGGGAGTGATGTGGTCGGATTTTTTCTTTCTGAGGACGAGGCGGGCAGCATTGTTCTGGACGCGCTGTAGAGTGAGAGTGGTAGAGTGAGGAAGGCCGGAAAGGAGAGAGTTGCAGTAGTCGATGCGAGATAAGATGAGAGAGACAGCGAGTTTGGTGGCAGCTTCGGTAGTGAGGTATTTTCTGATCTGACTGATGTGGTGGAGGTGGAAATAACATGCCTGGGCTGTGGCGGAAAGGAACTACAGCGTCTTGACCATCAGTAAAGGAACTACAGTGGCTTGACCATCAGGAAAGGAACTACAGCAGCTTGACCATCATTAAAGGAACTACAGTGGCTAAGACCTTGTAATATCTGTCTTGACCATCAGTAAAGGAACTACAGCGTCTTGACCATCAGTAAAGGAACTACAGCGGCTGAAACCCCACACTATCTGTCTTAACCATCAGTAAAAGAAATACAGAGGCTTGACCATCAGTAAAGGAACTACAGTGGCTAAGACCCACACTATCTGTCTTGACCATCAGTAAAAGATCTACAGTGGCTTGACCATCAGTAAAGGATCTACAGTGGCTTGACCATCAGTAAAGGAACTACAGTGGCTAAGACTCACACTATCTGTCTTGATCATCAGTAAAGGATCTACAGTGGCTTGACCATCAGTAAAGGAACTACAGCAGCTTGACCATCCTTATCCCCCCCCCCCCCCCCCCCCTATCTGGCTTGACCATCAGTAAAGGAACTACATTGGCTAAGACCCCGTACTATCTGTCTTGACCATCAGGAAAGGGACTACAGCGGCTTGACCATCAGGAAAGGGACTACAGCGTCTTGACCATCAGTAAAGGAACTACAGCATCTTGACCATCAGTAAAGGAACTACAGCAGCTTGACCATCGGTAAAGGAACGACAGCGTCTTGACCATCGGTAAAGGAACTACAGCGGCTTGACCATCAGTAAAGGAACTACAGGGTCTTGACAATCAGTAAAGGAACTACAGCGGCTTGACCATCAGTAAAGGAACTACAGCGGCTTGACCATCAGTAAAGGAACTACAGCGCCTTGACCATCAGTAAAGGAACTGCAGCGGCTAAGACCATACACTATCTGTTTTGACCATTAGTAAAGGAACTACAGCGGCTTGACCATCAGTAAAGGAACTGCAGCGGCTAAGACCACACACTATCTGCCTTGACCATCAGTAAAGGAACTACAGTGGCTAAGACCACACACTATCAGTCTTGACCATTAGTAAAGGAACTACAGTGGCTTGACCATCAGTAACGGAACTACAGCAGCTAAGACCACACACTATCAGCCTTGATCATCAGTAAAGGAACTACAGTGGCTTGACCATCAGTAACGGAACTACAGCAGCTAAGACCACACACTATCAGCCTTGACCATCAGTAAAGGAACTACAGTGGCTTGACCATCAGTAAAGGAACTACAGCGCCTTAAGACCACACACTATCTGTCTTGACCATCAGTAAAGGAACTACAGCGGCTCTGACCCCATACCTCTATGCTTGACGCACACTGTATCTTGCCAAGTGTTAACTCTGTTGTTCGTGTAGACACGGTACTGTTCACAGTACAACCACAGACACTGTTTGCAGTATAATCACATGCTGTTTACAATAAGTTACACATACTGTTTACAGTACAGTCACACACTCTGTTTACAATACAGTCACACACTCTGTTTACAGTACAGTCACACACACTGGTTATAATACAGTCACACACTCTGTTTACACTACAGTCACACACACTGGTTATAATACAGTCACACACTCTGTTTACACTACAGTCACACACTGTTTACAATACAGTCACACACACTGGTTACAATACAGTCGCACACTTTGTTTACACTACAGTCACACACTATGTTTACAATACAGTCACACACTTTGTTTACAGTAGTCACACACACTGGTTACAATACAGTCACACACTCTGTTGACAGTACAGTCACACACACTGGTTATAATACAGTCGCACACTCTGTTTACAATAAAGTCACACACTCTGTTTACAGTACAGTCACACACACTGGTTACAATACAGTCACACACTTTGTTTGCAAAACAGTCACACACTCTGGTTGGTTATAATACAGTCACACACTCTGTTTACAGTACAGTCACATACTCTGGTTATAATACAGTCACATACTCTGTTTACAATACAGTCAGACACACTGGTTATAATACAGTCACACACTCTGTTTACAGTACAGTCACATACTACTTGGCCGTCATTGTCTCCGTCCTCTTGGCTTTCATGTCTCTGTCCTCTCTTGCCTGTCATTGTCTTCGTCCTCTTGGCTGTATTGTCTCTGTCCTCTCTTGGCTGTCATTGTCTCCGTCCTCTCTTAGCTGTCATTGTCTCTGACCTCTCTTGGCTGTCATTGTCTCCATCCTCTTGGGACCCCCACCCGGGTCTGCCCTGGGGGACTTGGGTGGGGTTAACTACTTTTTAGTTCCCAGGGTCACCCTGGTCAGCCCCACAGGGTGGGTTTTCTCCTCTATTCTTTGGCATGTGTTTCTGTCTGCCCTTGGTCCATTCACCTGTATTTGCCTTTTTAAAACTCTCCCTACTCTCTGCGCTGCCTGTAGCTCTTGATATTGGATGTGTGTTGCTAAATGGTCTTAGCTTTATTTAGGCCCCATGTCTTAGGTTTATTTAACGTATTGGACTGGCTGGCGACATACATTCAATATTCTGTTTAGTTTTTTTCACAAGCATTGCGGGCACGTCCTGAGAAAGTCTTGTTGCTGTCGGGATGTTAAGCAATGTACAATCAATCCGTCCTCTTGGCTGTCATTGTCTCTGTCCTCTTGGCTGTCATTGTCTCCATCCTCTCTTGGCTGTAATTGTCTCCGTCCTCTCTTTGCTGTCATTGTCTGCGTCCTCTTGGCTGTCATTGTCACCGTCCTCTTGGATGTCATTGTCTCCTTCTTCTCTTGGCTGTCATTGTCTCTGTCCTCTCTTGGCTGACATTGTCTCCGTTCTCTTTGCTGTCATTGTCTCCGTCCTCTCTTGGCTGTCATTATCTCCGTCTTGGCTGTCGTCTCCGTCCTCTTGGATGTCATTGTCTCCATCCTCTTGGCTGTCATTGTCTCTGTCCTCTCTTGCCTGTCATTGTCTCCTTCCTCTCTTGGCTATCATTGTCTCCTTCCTCTCTTGGCTGACATTGTCTCCATCCTCTTGGCTGTCATTGTCTTCGTCCTGTCTTGGCTGTTCCCACAGGGTGGGTTTTCCCCTCTATTCTGGGGCATGTGTTTCTGTCTACCCTTGGTCCATTCACCTATATTTGCCATTTTAAAACTCTCCCTACTGTCTGCACTGCCTGTAGCTCTTGGTATTGGATGTGTGTTGCTAAATGGTCTAAGCTTTATTTAGGCCCCATGTCATTGGTTTATTTAATGTATTAGACCGGCTGGCGACATACATTCAATATTCTGTTTAGTTTTTTTCAGAAGTAGTGCAGGCACGTCCTGAGAAAGTCTTGTTGCTGTCGGGACGTTAAGCAATGTACAATCAATCAATCAAACTCTCTTGGCTGTCATTGTCTCTGTCCTCTCTTGGCTGTCATTGTCTCCGTTCTCTCTTGGCTGTCATTGTCTCCATCCTCTCTTGGCTGTCATTGTCTCCGTCCTGTTGGCTGTCATTGTCTCTGTCCTCTTGGCTGTCATTGTCTCTGTCCTCTCTTGCCTGTCATTGTCTCCTTCCTCTCTTGGCTGTCATTGTTTCCTTCTTCTCTTGGCTGTCATTGTCTCCGTCCTCTCTTGGCTGTCATTGTCTCTGTCCTCTCTTGGCTGTCATTGTCTCCGTCCTCTTGGCTGTCATTGTCTCCGTTCTCTCTTGGCTGTCATTGTCTCCATCTTCTTGGCTGTCATTGTCTCTGTCCTCTTGTCTTTTATTGTCTCCGTACTTATGGCTGTCATTGTCTCTGTCCTCTTGTCTGTCATTGTCTCCGTACTCATGTCCATCATTGTCTCCATCCTCTCTTGGCTGTCATTGCCTCCGTCCTCGCTTGGCTGTCATTGTCTCCGTCCTCTTGGCTGTCATTGTCACTGTCCTCTTGGCTGTCATTGTCTCCGTCCTCTTGACTGCCATTGTCTCCGTCCTCTCTACTGTCACTGTCTCCGTCCTCTCTTGGCTGTCATTGTCTCCGTCCTCTCTTGGCTGTCATTGTCTCTGTCCTCTTGGCTGTCATTGTCTCTGTCCTCTCTTGCCTGTCATTGTCTCCTTCCTCTCTTGGCTGTCATTGTTTCCTTCTTCTCTTGGCTGTCATTGTCTCCGTCCTCTCTTGGCTGTCATTGTCTCTGTCCTCTCTTGGCTGTCATTGTCTCCGTCCTCTTGGCTGTCATTGTCTCCATCCTCTCTTGGCTGTCATTGTCTCCATCTTCTTGGCTGTCATTGTCTCTATCCTCTTGTCTTTTATTGTCTCCGTACTCATGGCTGTCATTGTCTCTGTCCTCTTTGTCTGTCATTGTCTCCGTACTCATGTCCGTCATTGTCTCAATCCTCTCTTGGCTGTCATTGCCTCCGTCCTCTCTTGGCTGTCATTGTCTCTGTCCGCTTGACTTCCATTGTCTCCGTCCTCTCTACTGTTACTGTCTCCGTCCTCTCTTGGCTGTCATTGTCTCCGTCCTCTCTTGGCTGTCATTGTCTCTGTCCTCTTGGCTGTAATTGTCTCTGTCCTCTTGACTGTCATTGTCTCTGTCCTCTCTTGCCTGTCATTGTCTCCTTCCTCTCTTGCCTGTCATTGTCTCCGTCCTCTCTTACCCCACCCGGGTCTGCCCTGGGGGACTTGGGTGGGGTTAGGTATTTTTTAGTTCCCAGGGTCACCCTGGTCAGCCCCACAGGGTGGGGTTTTCTCTCTATTCTGGGGCATGTGTTTCTGTCTACCCGAGGTCCATTCACCTGTATTTGCCTTTTTTAAACTCTCCCTACTGTCTGCACTGCCTGTAGCTCTTGATATTGGATGTGTGTTGCTAAATGGTCTTAGCTTTATTTAGGCCCCATGTGTTAGGTTTATTTAATGTGTTTGACCGGCTGGCGACATACATTCAATGTTCTGTTTAGTTGGTTGTTTTTTTTCACAAGCAGTGCAGGCACGTCCTGAGAAAGCCTTGTTGCTGTCGGGACGTTAAGCAATGTACAATCAATCAATCAATCCGTCCTCTCTTGGCTGTCATTGTCTCCGTCCTCTTGGCTGTCATTGCGTCTGTCCTCTCTTGGCTGTCATTGTCTCCATCCTCTTTTGGCTGTCATTGTCTCCGTCCTCTTGGCTGTCATTGTCTCCGTCCTCTTGGCTGTCATTGTCTCTGTCTTGTCTTGCCTGTCATTGTCACTGCCCTCTTGGCGTCATTGTTTCTGTCCTCTCTTGCCTGTCATTGTCTCTGTCCTCTCTTGGCTGTCATTGTCTCCGTCCTCTTGGCTGTCATTGTCTCTGTCCTCTCTTGGCTGTCATTGTCTCCATCCTCTATTGGCTGTCATTGTCTCCATCCTCTTGGCTGTCATTGTCTCTGTCCTCTCTTGCCTGTCATTGTCTCCTTCCTCTTTTGGCTGTCATTGTCTCCGTCCTCTCTTGGCTGTCATTGTCTACTTCCTCTCTTGGCTGTCATTGTCTCCGTCCTCTTGGCTGTCATTGTCTCCGTCCTCTCTTGGCTGTCATTGTCTCCGTCCTCTTGGCTGTCATTGTCTCCGTCCTCTTGGCTGTCATTGTCTCTGCCCTCTTGCCTGTCATTGTCTCCTTCCTCTTTTGGCTGTCATTGTCTCCTTCCTCTCTTGGCTGTCATTGTCTCCTTCCTCTCTTGGCTGTCATTGTCTCCGTCCTCTTGGCTGTCATTGTCTCCGTCCTCTCTTGGCTGTCATTGTCTCCGTCCTCTTGGCTGTCATTGTCTCCGTCCTCTTGGCTGTCATTGTCTCCTTCCTCTCTTGGCTGTCATTGTCTCCTTCCTCTCTTGGCTGTCATTGTCTCCGTCCTCTTGGCTGTCATTGTCTTTGTCCTCTCTTGTCTGTCATTGTCTCCATCCTCTTGGCTGTCATTGTCTCTGTCCTCTCTTGGCTGTCATTGTCTCCATCCTCTTTTGGCTGTCATTGTCTCCGTCCTCTTGGCTGTCATTGTCTCCGTCCTCTTGGCTGTCATTGTGTCCGTCCTCTTGGCTGTCATTGTCTCTGTCCTCTCTTGGCTGTCATTGTCTTTGTCCTCTCTTGGCTGTCATTGTCTCCGTCCTATTGGCTGTCGTCTTCTTGGCTGTCCTTGTCTCCGTCCTCTTGGCTGTCATTGTCTCTGTCTTGTCTTGCCTGTCATTGTCACCACCCTCTTGGCGTCATTGTCTCTGTACTCTCTTGCCTGTCATTGTCTCCGTCCTCTTGGCTGTCATTGTCTCTGTCCTCTGTTGGCTGTAATTGTCTCCGTCCTCTAGGCTGTCATTGTCTTCGTCCTCTCTTGGCTGTCATTGTCTCTGTCCTCTCTTGGCTGTCATTGTCTCCGTCCTCTTGGCTGTCATTGTCTCTGTCCTCTTGGCTGTTATGTCTCTGTCCTCTCTTGCTTGTCATTGCCTCCGTCCTCTTGGCTGTAATTGTCTCTGTCCTCTCTTGGCTGTTATTGTCTCCGTCCTCTTTTGCCTGTCATTGTCTCCGTCCTCTTTTGCCCCACCCGGGTCTGCCCTGGGGGACTTGGGTGGGGTTAGGTATTTTTTAGTTCCCAGGGTCACCCTGGTCAGCCCCACAGGGTGGGTTTTTCTCTATTCTGGGGCATGTGTTTCTGTCTACCCTTTGTCCATTCACCTGTATTTGCCTTTTTAAAACTCTCCCTACTGTCTGCACTGCCTGTAGCTCTTGATATTGGATGTGTGTTGCTAAATGGTCTTAGCTTTATTTAGGCCCCATGTTGTAGGTTTATTTAACGTATTTGACCGGCTGGCGACATACATTCAATTTTCTGTTTAGTTTTTTTTTTCACAAGCAGTGCAGGCACGTCCTGAGAAAGCCTTGTTGCTGTCGGGACGTTAAGCAATTTACAATCAATCAATCAATCAACCGTCCTCTTTTGGCGTGAGGAGACTGTCCTTGCTCGGCTCCACATCGGGCACACGTATGTTACGCACTCTTATTTACTAAAATAGGATCAGCGTCCATGGTGTTATGCCTGCGACGAGCGGTACTCTTTCAACACTTTTTGCTGTCTTGTGCTGATCTAATCAACACAAGGTACAAACATTTCACAGCAGACTCCTTGAAGGTTTGTTTCCCTACAAGATCTTCAGTTTTCTGAGAGAGTGCCATATTTTTAATAAGATTTGAGCATTTATAGACTATGATGTTTCTATTATTTTGACCTTTTTGAGAGTATGTCGACGTTTTTTTTAAAGACCTGTGCAGTATTTTAGCCTGACATATTTTTATGGTATATTTACATCATGTCTTAAGACCTTTCTTTTAGTCTGGTTGACCAGATTTTTTACCCTTCCCGCCGTGAGATGGCCTTAGTTGCCTGCTCGGCATTAAACCCAAATAACTAACTAACTGTCCTCTCTTGGCTGTCATTGTCTCTGCCCTCTCTTGGCTGTCATTGTCTCCTTCTTGGCCGTCATTGTTTCCGTCCTCTCTTGGCTGTCATTGTCTCCGTCTTCTTGGCTGTCATTATCTCCGTTTTCACTTGGCTGTCATTGTCTCCATCCTCTTGGCTGTCATTGTCTCTGTCCTCTTGTCTGTCATTGTCTCCGTCCTCTTGCCTGTCATTGTCTCCATCCTCTCTTGGCTGTGACCCCACCTGGGTCTGCCCTGGGGGACTTGGGTGGGGTTAACTACTTTTTAGTTCTCAGGGTCACCCTGGTCAGCCCCACAGGGTGGGTTTTTCCCTCTATTCTGGGGCATGTGTTTCTGTCTACCCTTGGTCCATTCACCTGTATTTGCCTTTTTAAACTCTCCCTACACTCTGTGTTGCCTGTAGCTCTTGATATTGGATGTGTGTTGCTATATGGTCTTAGCTTTATTTAGGCCCAATGTCTTAGGTTTATTTAACGTATTAGACCGGCTGGCGACATACATTCAATATTCTGTTTAGGTTTTTTTCACAAGCAGTGCTGGCACGTCCTGAGAAAGTCTCATTGCTGTCGGGACGTTAAACAATATACAATCAATCAATCTCTCTTGGCTGTCATTGCCTCCATCCTCTCTTGGCTGTCATTGTCACCGTCCTCTTGGCTGTCATTGTCTCCGTCCTCTCTTGGCTGTCATTGTCTCCGTCCTCTCTTGGCTGTCAGTTTCTCCATCCTCACTTGGCTTTCATTGTCTCCATCCTCTTGGCTGTTATTGTATTTGTCCTCTTGTCTGTCATTGTCTCTGTCCTATTGGCTGTCATTGTCTCCATCCTCTCTTGGCTGTCAATCCCTCCGTCCTCTCTTGGTTGTCATTGTCTCCATCCTCTTGGCTGTCGTTGTCTTCGTCCTCTCTTGGCTGTCATTGTCTCTGTCGTCTCTTGGCTGTCATTGTCTCCGTCCTCTTGGCTGTCATTGTCTCCGTCCTCTCTTGGCTGTCATGTCTCTGTCCGCTCTTGCCTGTCATTGTCTCTGACCTCTTGGCTGTCATTGTCTCTGTCCTCTTGGCTGTCATTGTCTCAATCCTCTCTTGGCTGTCATTGTATCCGTCCTCTCTTGGCTGTAATTGTCTCCGTCCTCTTGGCTGTGATTGTCTCCATCCTCTTGGCTGTCATTGTCTCCTTCCTCTCTTGGCTGTCATTGTCTCTGTCCTCTCTTGGCTGTCATTGTCTTCGTCCTCTTGGCTGTCATTGTCTCCGTCCTCTCTTGGCTGTCATGTCTTCGTCCTCTTGGCTGTCGTCTCCATCCTCTTGGATGTCATTGTGTCCGTCCTCTTGGCTGTCATTGTCTCTGTCCTCTCTTGCCTGTCATTGTCTCCTTCCTCTTTTGGCTGTCATTGTCTCCTTCCTCTCTTGGCTGTCATTGTCTCCGACCTCTGGGCTGTCATTGTCTCCATCCTCTCTTGGCTGTCATTGTCTCGGTCCTCTTGGCTGGCATTGTCTCTGTCCTCTCTTGGCTGTCATTGTCTCTGACCTCTCTTGCCTGTCATTGTCTCCTTCCTCTCTTGACTGTCATTGTCTCCTTCCTCTCTTGGCTGTCATTGTCTCGGTCCTCTTGGCTGGCATTGTCTCTGTCCTCTCTTGGCTGTCATTGTCTCGGTCCTCTTGGCTGGCATTGTCTTTGTCCTCTCTTGGCTGTCATTGTCTCCTTCCTCTCTTGACTGTCATTGTCTCCTTCCTCTCTTGACTGTCATTGTCTCCTTCCTCTCTTGGCTGTCATTGTCTCCGACCTCTGGGCTGTCATTGTCTCCATCCTCTCTTGACTGTCATTGTCTCCTTCCTCTCTTGGCTGTCATTGTCTCCTACCTCTGGGCTGTCATTGTCTCCATCCTCTCTTGGCTGTCATTGTCTCGGTCCTCTTGGCTGGCATTGTCTCTGTCCTCTCTTGGCTGTCATTGTCTCTGACCTCTCTTGGCTGTCATTGTCTCCATCCTCTTGGCTGTCATTGTCTCCGTCCTCTTGGTTGTCATTGTCTCTGTCCTCTCTTGCCTGTCATTGTCTCCTTCCTCTCTTGGCTGTCATTGTCTCCTTCCTCTCTTGGCTGTCATTGTCTCCATCCTCTCTTTGCTGTCATTGTCTTCGTCCTCTTGGCTGTCATTGTCTTCGTCCTCTTGGCTGTCATTGACTCCATCCTCTTGGCTGTCATTGTCCCTGTCCTGTTAGCTGTCATTATCTCCATCCTGTTGGCTATCATTGTCTCCGTCCTCTTGGCTGTCATTGTCTCTGTCCTCTCTTGCCTGTCATTGTCTTCTTCCTCTCTTGGCTGTCATTGTCTCCTTCCTCTCTTGGCTGTCATTGTCTCCATCCTCTCTTTGCTGTCATTGTCTTCGTCCTCTTGGCTGTCATTGTCTTCGTCCTCTTGGCTGTCATTGACTCCATCCTCTTGGCTGTCATTGTCCCTGTCCTGTTAGCTGTCATTATCTCCATCCTGTTGGCTATCATTGTCTCCGTCCTCTTGGCTGTCATTGTCTCTGTCCTCTCTTGGCTGTCATTGTCTCTTTCCTCTTGGCTGTCATTGTCTCTGTCCTCTCTTGGCTGTCATTGTCTTTGTTCGTTTGGCTGTCATTGTCAGTCCTCTCTTGGCTGTCATTTTCTCCATCCTCTCTTAGCTGTCATTGTCTCTGTCCTCTTTTGGCTGTCATTGTCTCTGTCCTCTCTTGGCTGTCATTGTCTCAATCCTCTCTTGGCTGTCATTGTATCCGTCCTCTCTTGGCTGTAATTGTCTCCGTCCTCTTGGCTGTGATTGTCTCCATCCTCTTGGCTGTCATTGTCTCCTTCCTCTCTTGGCTGTCATTGTCTCTGTCCTCTCTTGGCTGTCATTGTCTTCGTCCTCTTGGCTGTCATTGTCTCCGTCCTCTCTTGGCTGTCATGTCTTCGTCCTCTTGGCTGTCGTCTCCATCCTCTTGGATGTCATTGTGTCCTCTTGGCTGTCATTGTCTCTGTCCTCTCTTGCCTGTCATTGTCTCCTTCCTCTTTTGGCTGTCATTGTCTCCGACCTCTGGGCTGTCATTGTCTCCGTCCTCTCTTGGCTGTCATTGTCTCGGTCCCTTTGGCTGGCATTGTCTCTGTCCTCTCTTTACTGTCATTGTCTCTGTCCTCTTTTGGCTGTCATTGTCTCCGTCCTCTCTTGGCTGTCATTGTCTGCGACCTCTCTTGGCTGTCATTGTCTCCATCCTCTTGGCTTTCGTTGTCTCCGTCCTCTTGGTTGTCATTGTCTCTGTCCTCTCTTGCCTGTCATTGTCTCCTTCCTCTCTTGGCTGTCATTGTCTCCGTCCTCCCTTGGCTGTCATTGTCTCCGTCATCTTGCCTGTCATTGTCTCTGTCCTCTCTTGCCTGTCATTGTCTCCTTCCTGTCTTGGCTGTCATTGTCTCCTTCCTCTCTTGGCTGTCATTGTCTCCATCCTCTCTTTGTTGTCATTGTCTTCGTCCTCTTGGCTGTCATTGTCTCCGTCCTCTCTTGGCTGTCATTGTCTCTGTCCTCTCTTGGCTGTGATTGTCTTCATCCTCTTGGCTGTCATTGACTCCATCCTCTTGGCTGTCATTGTCCCTGTCCTGTTAGCTGTCATTATCTCCATCCTGTTGGCTATCATTGTCTCCGTCCTCTTGGCTGTCATTGTCTCTGTCCTCTCTTGGCTGTCATTGTCTCTGTCCTCTTGGCTGTCATTGTCTCTGTCCTCTTGGCTGTCATTGTCTCTGTCCTCTCTTGACTGTCATTGTCTTTGTTCGTTTGGCTGTCATTGTCTCCGTCCTCTCTTGGCTGTCATTTTCTCTGTCCTCTCTTGGCTGTCATTGTCTCCGTCCTCTCTTAGCTGTCATTGTCTCTGTCCTCTCTTGGCTGTCATTGTCTCTGTCCTCTCTTGGCTGTCATTGTCTCTGTCCTCTCTTGGCTGTCATTGTCTCCATCCTCTTGGCTGTCATTGTCTCTGTCCTCTCTTGGCTGTCATTGTCTCCATCCTCTTGGCTGTCATTGTCTCCATCCTCTCTTGGCTGTCATTGTCCCTCCGTCCTCTTGGCTGTCATTGTATTGTTTTCAGGCACTCATGTGAGTGGTAGCAGGTAGCAGGATGTGTACCATTATATTCAGCACACAGTCTGCTTCCATTAAACCCTTGTGTGGTCTTTGGGTACAAGTGTGAGTGGTACATGTATACCATTGTACGGTCTTCAGGTTTTGGTGTGAGTGGTGGATGTATATGGTATTCAGCATTCACAACCCTCACTCTTTTCCAGGTACAGGTGTGGCTGGTACAAGCGACCAAGACCCATTCCTGGCGTTCAGCACACAGTCTCACTATGGCAACATCATCGTGAACGTTAACAACGGTGTACAGTGCGTACGAGCCAGCGATATCACCCTCCCTGTGGCTGGGTTCCACCGAGACATGCCCCCTCCGTACTCGGAGGTCGTGAGCAAGCCGTCAGAGGAGCACCCACCACCACCCCCCTACAGCACTATTGACAGGGGGAAGGGCAGAGGCGCGGCAGGAAGAGGGGGTGGGGGCAGCAGGGGTGCGGGGGGCAGTGGGACACCAAGCACTTCGTCAGTACAGGTAAGGAGGAGAAAGGTGTGCTTTTCTGCACCTGCCCAGTCATTATGATTATTATGTGATTGTTTTTAGGATGCATGTGTTTACTTCCATATGATGACTTATAAACATATCGACATCATGGCGTGCGTCTCAGATCCAGTCTTGGTGTGTGTCACTGTGACATACAAAGATATTTTTAAGTGTGGATTGTGGCTCTTCGTAGCATGTTTTGTCCATGTGATTCCTGCCGGGGAATGTTGAGGTGATTCCTGCAGGAAGGTTTATTTTATAGTTTGGAGCGACACTGTTAGCTCATTAATGCATTCAGCACACAAATCACCCATAGAATTGTCCACATTCAGCGCACAAATCACCCATAGAAATGTCCACATTCAGCACACAAATCACCCATAGAAATGTCCACATTCAGCACACAAATCACCCATAGAAATGTCCACATTCAGCACACAAATCACCCATAGAAATGTCCACATTCAGCACACAAATCACCCGTAGAAATGTCCACATTCAGCACACAAATCACCCATAGAAATGTCCACATTCAGCACACAAATCACCCGTAGAAATGTCCACATTCAGCACACAAATCACCCATAGAAATGTCCATGTCTGATATACTCAGAGGCAATAAAAACGTGAAATGTGTCAGTAAATGTACCTGCAAGCGAAGATCAATCCATACAACTAAATAACAAATTGTCTTTTTTTGTTTACTTTGGAGCACCTACTGTCTGAGCTATCTGGATGTTGAGCCTACTGTCTGAGCTATCTGGATGTTGAGCCGACTGAGCTATCTGGATGTTGAGCCTACTGTCTGAGCTATCTGGATGTTCAGCCGACTGAGCTATCTGGATGTTGAGCCGACTGTCTGAGCTATCTGGATGTTGAGCCGACTGTCTGAGCTATCTGGATGTTGAGCCTACTGTCTGAGCTATCTGTTGAGCCGACTGTCTGAGCTATCTGGATGTTCAGCCTACTGTCTTAGCTATCTGGATGTTGAGCCGACTGTCTGAGCTATCTGGATGTTGAGCCTACTGTCTGAGCTATCTGGATGTTCAGCCGACTGTCTGAGCTATCTGGATGTTGAGCCTACTGTCTGAGCTATCTGGATGGTGAGCCGACTGTCTGAGCTATCTGGATGGTGAGCCGACTGTCTGAGCTATCTGGATGTTGAGCCTACTGTCTGAGCTATCTGGATGTTCAGCCGACTGTCTGAGCTATCTGGATGTTGAGCCGACTGTCTGAGCTATCTGGATGTTGAGCCGACTGTCTGAGCTATCTGGATGTTGAGCCGACTGTCTGAGCTATCTGGATGTTGAGCCGACTGTCTGAGCTATCTGGATGTTGAGCCTACTGTCTGAGCTATCTGGATGTTGAGCCGACTGTCTGAGCTATCTGGATGTTGAGCCTACTGTCTGAGCTATCTGTTGAGCCGACTGTCTGAGCTATCTGGATGTTCAGCCTACTGTCTTAGCTATCTGGATGTTCAGCCGACTGTCTGAGCTATCTGGACGTTGAGCCTACTGTCTGAGCTATCTGGATGTTCAGCCAACTGTCTGAGCTATCTGGATGTTCAGCCTACTGTCTGAGCTATCTGGATGTTGAGCCTACTGTCTGAGCTATCTGGATGGTGAGCCGACTGTCTGAGCTATCTGGATGTTGAGCCTACTGTCTGAGCTATCTGGATGTTCAGCCGACTGTCTGAGCTATCTGGATGTTCAGCCTACTGTCTGAGCTATCTGGATGTTGAGCCTACTGTCTGAGCTAGCGCCTCAGGTCTGGTGACTTGCTGGTAGAGTGCCGCACCCGGGCACACTCCAATGGGCTACTGAGGCTCTCCTCCATCGGAGATACTCCAGTGGAGGTCACTCCCCACAAAACAATGAATTCCTCTAGAGGAGTGATTAAAGATCAAGCATTGGCCGAACTATCTGAAGATGAACTTGTACGGAACCTTAAGTCACAGGGGGTGACCTACGTCAGGCGCTTCATTTCCAAACGAGGTGGTAGGGAGATCCGTCTCCCTACCATCATCCTGACGTTTGGGACCCCCACAGCTCCTACTACCATCTGGGGAGGTTACTACTCCCTAAAAGTGAAAAAGTACGTCCCTCTCCCCCTCCGGTGCTTTAAGTGCCAAAAGTATGGCCATGGGCAGAAGACATGCCGCCAGGCAGAGGCTCTATGCGCCCGTTGCACTAAGCCCGGACACTCTGCTGAGTCCTGCACAGCCATCCCCCTGTGTGTGAATTGCCAGGGGGCGCATATGGCTTCGGACAAGAAGTGCCCTCGTTGGATCTCCGAGTGCAGGATTCAGCAGGTGCGTGTGGAGAAGGGGCTGTCCTTTGCGGACGCCAAAAAATTGGTTGATGGCCCTGGTGCAGCTGAGGCTGCTCCAACCTCCAATAACAACTTTGTGTATACTTTCAGTGCGGCGGTGGCAGGCAAGCGCCCCACCAAAGACTTCTCTTGTCAAACCCCAACTTCTTGGTTGGGGGCGGAGCCTCGGATCCTCTCGCCCCTGGAGAGTAACCCTCCTCCGGTGGTGACGAGGAGCCAGGGAACGCAGAGGGCGGACGCTACCGGTCCGGTGGCGCCACCTTCTGCTGCCCCTAAGCCTCAGCCCCCACCCAAACCTGCTAGATTGTCAACGCCAAAGGTTTCTGGCTCTGCTCAGCCTTCTAAGGCCGCTAACTCTAGCGGCAAGACAGCTGCCCAGGACCAGAAGTCTAAAAAATCTATGGGACCGCCGTGCGCACGGGCCCAGAAGGGGAACACCGATGTCCCCCTTCAAAACAAATATGCTGCATTGGAGGAGCAGATGGAGGGAGTGGAAGTTGCCGATGCTGCGGCAGCTCCACCCCCTTCATCTCCTAAGAACCAGAGGAGGCCCGGGAGCCGGCCCCCCTCTGTTTCTCCAACTCCTTCCAAGGCAAAGGAAAAAGGGGGGAAAAACTCCGCACCCCCAGATAAGACATAATCATGGACTCTCTGCTTCAGTGGAATTGTCGTGGTTTTCAAGCTAACTTTGAGGAATTACGTCTTTTAGTCAAGTGCTATAACCCCTCAGTAATATCTCTTCAGGAGACTTACCTGAAGACTTCTGACCCTGTGTCCTTTAATGGTTTTAATGTTATACATAAAGGCTCTGATTCGGAGAGGCGCTCGGGTGGAGTGGCTCTTCTCATTAGTAGCCAAATATTATGTAGCCCCGTTAGCATCGACACCTGTCTTCAGGCTGTCGCAGCTCGGGTTACCTTGAAGAAGACCATAACCATATGCAGTATCTACCTGCCACCATCCCTGCGGGTCTGTAGTAATGATTTTTTAAATTTAGTTGATCAACTGCCCCCTCCCTTTATTCTCATGGGGGATTTTAACGGTCACGCTCACCTTTGGGGTAGTGACCACTATGATGGCAGAGGTCAGATGTTAGAAGATGTTTTTTCTCAACTTAACCTGTGTGTCTTTAACGATGGTTCACCTACATACTCTAACCCAGGTTCAGGATCTAGTTCTGTTCTAGACCTCACTGTGTGTGATCCTTCTCTCATGCTGGACTTTGACTGGAAGGTTCACGATGACCTGTGTGGTAGTGACCACTTCCCAGTAGTCCTGTCATCGGTCAGCTGTGGGGAGGATCCGCCGGTGGGGCGCTGGAATCTTAAGAAAGCTAACTGGCCTCTGTTCGCCTCCCTCTGTCAGTCTCGTATTACAGAGGAGGTGGTCATGTCATCTGAAGAACCTATTTCTTCTTTTACTACTATTTTGTTGGACGTAGCGGGTGTAACCATCCCTAAAACTTCCGCATCAGTCCCTGGAAAGCCGAGAGTACCATGGTTCAACGAAGAGTGCCGCAAGGCCCAAATAGCGCGCAAATCTGCTCAGCGACGTGCTTTCCGTAATCCGTCGCAAGTGAATATTTTAACCTTTAAAAGACAGAGGGCGAAAGCTCGTTACATTTTTAAACGTGAACGCCGTGCTTCCTGGAGACGCTTTGTCTCATCTTTAACTTCTCGAACTCCGTCCCAGAAAGTATGGAAGGCTGTTCGGAGAATTAGGGGCAGGGGTGGCTCGGCTTCTGTTGGCCATCTTAGAGATGGTGCCAGCTTGGTTACAGATAAAAAAGCTGTGGCCAATTTGCTTGCCTCCACCATTGCCCATAATTCTTCAACGGAGCACTATTCACCTTTCTTCCAGAGAGAGAAGGAGAAGCGAGAGTCTCGTATTTGTGATTTTAAGTCCAATAACTCAGAAGACTATAATGTCCCATTTACATTATCAGAATTGCAGCAAGCCTTGCAGAAATGTAATGACTCTGCTGCTGGCCTAGATACCGTCCACTATCAATTCCTAACGCATCTGCCTGAGAGGTCACTCCTTGTACTTCTCAAGGCCTTTAACCATATCTGGAGAACTGGTCATTTTCCGCCGTCTTGGCGCCAGGCTGTGGTTGTACCGATCCCCAAGCCGGGTAAGGATCCTTCCGACCCGGGCAACTACCGGCCTATCGCTTTGACATCATGCTTATGTAAAACTATGGAGCGCCTGGTCAACGCCCGCCTGGTGTGGCATCTTGAGTCACAGGGTCTCCTCACAGACCTCCAGTGCGGTTTCCGACGCTTCCGTAGTACAACTGACCATTTAGTCCGCTTTGAATCATTTATTCGAGATGCTTTTGTCAACAGGCAGCATGTCTATGCAATTTTCTTCGATCTTGAGAAGGCATATGACACTACCTGGAAGTATGGCATAATGTCTGACTTGTTGGACATGGGTTTTAAAGGGCACCTGCCCGTTTTTATTCACAATTTTTTGACTAACCGGTCGTTCCATGTCCGTGTGGGCTCCACCCTCTCCGACTCCTTTGAACAGGAGATGGGTGTCCCACAGGGCAGCATTCTATCTCCTGTTTTATTTAGTATTAAAATTAATAACATTGTAAAGGCCGTCAAGGATGATTCTGAATGCTCTTTGTTTGTTGATGACTTTGCTTTGTGCGCACGTGGTCGAGGACTTGCGTCCCTTGAGAGGCGCTTGCAGCTGTGCGTTGATCGCATCCAGGGGTGGGTGTCTCTCAATGGATTCAGGTTCTCGCCCTCCAAGACTGTCTGTGTGCATTTTACTAACCAGACGAAATTTTTTCCAGAACCTAGCCTGAGCATTGCTGGAGTGCCAATTAAGGTGGCCGAGGAGGCAAAGTTTCTGGGGGTCATTTTTGACAAAAGACTTACCTTCCGCAACCATATTAATTACCTTAGAACCTCTTGTCAGAAGGCCCTCGACATTCTTCGTGTCGTCGGTCGTACTGACTGGGGTGCGGACCGTACTGTCTTACTTCGTCTGTACCGGGCCCTTGTTCGGTCCAAACTGGATTACGGCTCTGTGGTGTATGGCTCAGCTTCCAAGTCTGTGCTACAGCGTCTGAACACAATTCACCATCAGGGTCTGCGGATATGTCTTGGGGCCTTCAGGACATCTCCAGTTCCTAGTCTGTATGCCGAGGCAGGGGAGCCTTCTCTCAAGCTCCGCCGCATCCGCCTCATGCTCAGCTACGTTCTGAAACTGAAGGCCCATCCAGACAATCCTGCCTATGATTGTGTTTTTAAACCATCGTTTGCAGAGATTTACGATGCCCATCCGGGAGCTGTCCGTCCACTCTCTTTCCGTGTCCGACCTCATCTGCAGGCGGCCGGATTGGACCTGGACAGAGTTTCGGAATCCCTGCAACACATCACTCCACCTTGGCTCTTACCAGTTCCTGACATCTTGCTGGATTTGACTGCCCACAAGAAAGACTCCACTCCACCAGCCATATACCAACAGAGCCTCAATGAACTGCTTTCAATTTTTCCTGGCTATTGTCGCATCTATACCGATGGGTCAAAGTCTGAGGATGGGAGAGTGGCTGCGGCCGCAGTGTCCTCTCGCCATCCTAAACGCCCATTTAAGCACCGCCTCCCAGATCATTCATCTGTATTTAGTGCGGAACTGCAGGCGGTTCTGCTGGCACTCAGGCATGCTTATCGATCTAGAGAAAGGAACTTCCTGATTCTGTCTGACTCTCTTTCTGCCCTGCAGGCCCTTCAGGGCACGGGATATGACCACCCACTGCTGGTGCAGATCAGAGAGCTCCACGCGGACTTGATGAAGGAATATTATGATATCATTTTTATTTGGGTGCCAGGGCATGTGGGCATTGAAGGCAACAGGATCGCAGATTCTGCTGCCAACGATGCCCGCAATGACCCTGTCCCTGACACACAGACTGTTTATAGTGATTTTAGACATGTAGCTAGTGCGTACATAGCCCGTGAGTGGCAGTCCGAGTGGGACAAAGAGGAAGCTAACAAGCTGCATGAAGCCCTTCCTAAGTTGTCCGACGGTCTACCTTATCGCTGCGGCAGCCGCCGTGAGGAGACTGTCCTGGCTCGGCTCCACATCGGCCACACGTATGTTACGCATTCTTATTTACTTAAACAGGAGGAGCGTCCATGGTGTTATGCCTGCGACGAGCAGTACTCTGTTCAACACTTTTTGTTGTCTTGTGCTGATCTAATCGACACAAGGTATAAACATTTCACGGCAGACTCCTTGAAGGTTTTGTTCCGGGATGTGCCCCCGGACAAGATCTTCAGTTTTTTGAGAGAGTGCCATATTTTTAATAAGATTTGAGCGTTTATAGATTATGATGTTTCTATTATTTTGACCTTTTTGAGAGTCCTTCGACGTTTTCTTTAAAGACCTGTGCGACATTTTAGCCTGACATATTTTTAAGTTATATTTACATTATGTCTTAAGACCTTTCTTTTAGTCTGGCTGACCAGATTTTTACCCTTCCCGCCGTGAGATGGCCTTAGTTGCCTGCTCGGCGTTAAACCCAAATAACTAACTAACTAACTGAGCTATCTGGATGTTCAGCCGACTGTCTGAGCTATCTGGATGTTGAGCCTACTGTCTGAGGTATCTGGATGTTGAGCCGACTGTCTGAGCTATCTGGATGTTCAGCCGACTGTCTGAGCTATCTGGATGTTGAGCCGACTGTCTGAGCTATCTGGATGTTGAGCCGACTGTCTGAGCTATCTGGATGTTGAGCCGACTGTCTGAGCTATCTGGATGTTGAGCCTGCTGTCTGAGCTATCTGGATGTTCAGCCGACTGTCTGAGCTATCTGGATGTTCAGCCTACTGTCTGAGCTATCTGGATGTTGAGCCTACTGTCTGAGCTATCTGGATGTTCAGCCGACTGTCTGAGCTATCTGGATGTTGAGCCTACTGTCTGAGGTATCTGGATGTTGAGCCGACTGTCTGAGCTATCTGGATGTTGAGCCTACTGTCTGAGCTATCTGGATGTTGAGCCTACTGTCTGAGCTATCTGGATGTTGAGCCTACTGTCTGAGCTATCTGGATGTTCAGCCTACTGTCTGAGCTATCTGGATGTTCAGCCTACTGTCTGAGCTATCTGGATGTTGAGCCAACTGTCTGAGCTATCTGGATGTTGAGCCGACTGTCTGAGCTATCTGGATGTTCAGCCTACTGTCTGAGCTATCTGGATGTTCAGCCTACTGTCTGAGCTATCTGGATGTTGAGCATACTGTCTGAGCTATCTGGATGTTCAGCCTACTGTCTGAGCTATCTGGATGTTGAGCCGACTGAGCTATCTGGATGTTCAGCCTACTGTCTGAGCTATCTGGATGTTCAGCCTACTGTCTGAGCTATCTGGATGTTGAGCCGACTGTATGAACTATCTGGATGTTCAGCCTTCTGTCTGAGCTATCTGGATGTTGAGCCGACTGAGCTATCTGGATGTTGAGCCGACTGTCTGAGCTATCTGGATGTTGAGCCGACTGTCTGAGCTATCTGGATGTTGAGCCGACTGTCTGAGCTATCTGGATGTTAAGCCAACTGTCTGAGCTATCTGGATGTTCAGCCTACTGTCTGGATGTTCAGCCAACTGTCTGAGCTATCTGGATGTTAAGCCTACTGTCTGAGCTATCTGGATGTTAAGCCGACTGTCTGAGCTATCTGGATGTTCAGCCTACTGTCTGAGCTATCTGGATGTTGAGCCGACTGTCTGAGCTATCTGTTGAGCCGACTGTCTGAGCTCTCTGTTGAGCCGACTGTCTGAGCTATCTGGATGTTGAGCATACTGTCTGAGCTATCTGGATGTTGAGCCGACTGTCTGAGCTATCTGGATGTTGAGCCGACTGTCTGAGCTATCTGTTGAGCCGACTGTCTGAGCTATCTGGATGTTGAGCCGACTGTCTGAGCTATCTGTTGAGCCGACTGTCTGAGCTATCTGTTGAGCCGACTGTCTGAGCTATCTGGATGTTGAGCCGACTGTCTGAGCTATCTGTTGAGCCGACTGTCTGAGCTCTCTGTTGAGCCGACTGTCTGAGCTATCTGGATGTTGAGCATACTGTCTGAGCTATCTGGATGTTGAGCCGACTGTCTGAGCTATCTGTTGAGCCGACTGTCTGAGCTATCTGGATGTTGAGCCGACTGTCTGAGCTATCTGTTGAGCCGACTGTCTGAGCTATCTGGATGTTGAGCCGACTGTCTGAGCTATCTGTTGAGCCGACTGTCTGAGCTATCTGTTGAGCCGACTGTCTGAGCTATCTGTTGAGCCGACTGTCTGAGCTATCTGTTGAGCCGACTGTCTGAGCTATCTGTTGAGCCGACTGTCTGAGCTATCTGGATGTTGAGCTGACTGTCTGAGCTATCTGTTGAGCCGACTGTCTGAGCTATCTGTTGAGCCGACTGTCTGAGCTATCTGGATGTTGAGCTATTGGGAAAGAGTTAACCCTTTTAGCCCAAAGGTCCCATTTCTCAAATTTTGGAGGTGTTGCCTAATGATTGCACCAGTTGCAGGAGATGGATCGACCATGATAATTCAAGGGTAGTGCCAGATTAGCTAGCTCATCTGGCACTACCCTTGAATTATCATGGTCAGTCCATCTCCTGCTGTAGGGACTCGGAGCTATATGGGTCAAATGCCCTTGGAAGACACAGTGTTTTACTTGTGATGAAAATAAGCAAAACTGGACTCGCCTTGACAAGCAAGTTTCCTGTCAGATGTGTTAACACGCACGTTTCATGGACTACTTATGATCTAAACTCCATCCCAACAAATTTGAATTATAAAATTTATAAAATTCATTAGAGACACAGAACTTCTGGTGCACATTATTTTTTTTAATAAATCAGATTTTCTGCGAGCTGAGTTACTTTTAAGCCATTTTTTATGCTCCAGTGGTTGTCAAAGAGATGAAGACGTATCCATTCGATCAGGTAAATATGGCCGCTAGCATATAAAGAAACAAGTGTTTGTTTTTCGCGTTTTTGAGTCTTGTTGATTTTTGGGTGTCTTTAACAAATGAAAAGTATGTCAATACCAAACAGGCCGGATTTTCATTCACACTCTGACCCCTGTGACACTGCACGTTGTTTGGTTTTCAGCTGTGTCCTCCTCAGATGCTCCCATTTCACTTTCAGCCCACTGGGCACCGGCCTCCACGTGGCGTGAGTGGGTAGTCTCCTCAGTCCCTGACTGAGTGGGATAGAAGAGGGGTGCCATCTTTGTCCAGGATTAGGACTTGATGTCAGCAGATATGTTGTTCAGTCTTTTTCACTGGTCCGGTTTTTAAGGAGCTGTGCTTACCCAGGTCTTACCATGTTGGATTGGTCCTTAAAAATACGCGTGAGCTTTTGGTCCTTTGGATCCCAAGTGTTTGCCGTGCTTGGAGACCCGTGTCGGGGGAGAAGAGGATCCTGGTGGCTGAAACACTCCACTTTGGCCTTGACTTCTGCCTAAACGGGAGGCTAGTCGTACCGGCCTAGTCAATCGGCTCTTGTCACGTCGAGCCCTATCCCCCTGTTGACATGCGGGTTGTTATACGGAGCACCATGCTATAGCCTCTGATGCTGATTAGATGCTTTACGCCAGCATTCCCCTGCATTCAACAGTATGATAGAAGGCGGTGGCTCAAACGGTTCAATCGGGCTTACCCCCTTGAGTATATCTTTCGGGCAGTCTCCATTGTGCGTCGGCTGGAGACCTTCCTAAGTTGTCCGACGGACTACCTTATCACTGCGGCAGCCGCCGTGAGGAGACTGTCCTGGCTCGGCTCCAGATCGGCCACACATATGTTACACACTCTTATTTACTTAAACAGGAGGAGCGTCCATGGTGTTATGCCTGCGACGAGCAGTACTCTGCTCAACACTTTTTGTTGTCTTGTGCTGATCTAATCGACACAAGGTATAAACATTTCACGGCAGACTCCTTGAAGGTTTTGTTTCGGGATGTGCCCCCGGACAAGATCTTCAGTTTTCTGAGGGAGTGCCATAATTTAATAAGATTTGAGCGTTTATAGATTATGATGTTTCTATTATTTTGACCTTTTTGAGAGTCTTTCGACGTTTTCTTTAAAGACTTGTGCGACATTTTAGCCTGACATATTTTTAAGGTATATTTACATCATGTCTTAAGACCTTTCTTTTAGTCTGGCTGACCAGATTTTTACCCTTCCCGCCGTGAGATGGCCTTAGTTGCCTGCTCGGCGTTAAACCCAAATAACTAACTAACATTTCACTTTCAATATCGCTTGACAGTACGGTCATTGATGACGTCATAAGTTATTGATATGAAATTTTAAAATCTAAACACCCTCTTTACAAAAGACATAATACTCCTTTCAAAACATTTTCTGACAAAATTTGTCAAATAATATGGAACAAAGTATATTTACAAAATTTGTCAAATAATATATACAAAGTATATTTACAAAATTTGTCAAATAATATAGAACAAAGTATATTTACAAAATTTGTCAAATAGTATAAAACAAAGTATATTTACAAAATTTGTCAAATAATATGGAACAAAAAATATATTTACAAAATTTGTCAAATAATATGGAACAAAATAAAATTCCTGCCTCCTCCAGTATTGCTGATGGTGTGCTGAAGAGGTCGCCAAGACCGAAACAGCTGTCCACACCGGCTAAATATCTGGACCCCCTTGGGGGACTTAGATTTAAATTTCCATGCACTGAGTGTCTGGAACAGTGGGATATGTGATACGCCCCCCTTGGGGGGGGGGGGGGGTGCAGGGGGGGGGGGGTTTCCATATGCATTGCTTCCAGGCACTTTCTTAGCTCGCCCCCTCTTTCCTATCTTTTTTTGGTGCTTTGGCCACAGTAGATCTATGATCACTGGTCGATCGTGCACACTTCTCTCCCCTGACAGTGCTCTTACCTACTTTACTTTGTAACCTTCCTAAGATATGGAACAAAGTATATTTACAAAGAAAACGCGTTTTTATTGCCTCATGGTTATTATTAACAAACATTGACTGTTGACAAGCTAACATCAACGTGACTAAGAACGTGACCTACATCACCATCACTTTTAACCCTTTCCCTGTTAGCAGTTTTGGGCTCACGTGCCAAGCAAAAGTTAGTCTATGTTCTGGGCCAGTGGTCGTCTGTCATCCGTCGTCTGTCCGCCGTTGTCCGTGGTAAACATTGGCATTTTCTCGGAGACTATTCAAGCCATAGTCTTCAAACTTGTAAACATACCAATTTGAGTAACCTCTTACAAAGGTCAAGGTCACAAGGGATCAGGAAATATATCAAAAATAACTATATTTTGACATAATGTATTTTTTCTCAAATACTATTCACAACTTCAAATCCAAACTTGGTACCAAGATACCTGAAGGGAAGACCTTTCTATGCATACTAATTTGGATGACCCCTTGGAAAGGTCAAGGGTCACAAGAGCTCAGGAAATAGGTCTAAAATAGCAATATTTTGACAAAAGATGTTTTTTCTCAAATACTATCCACAACTTCAAACCCAAACTTGCTACAGAGATACCTGATGTTAAGACCTATCTATGCATACTAATTTAGATGACCTCTCGGAAAGGTCAAGGGTCACAAGAGGTTGGCAGATGTGTGTAAAATGCCAATTTTTGATAGAATTGTCATTATTATCAACAGTTTTGCCAAACTTTTCAATCAAATTTGGCACAAAGGTAACTAATGATGATAAGACCTTCCTATGTACCCTTATTTAGTCGACTCATTGTAAACGTCAAGGGTCACGGGCGTTTGACAGATGTGTGAAAACTGATTAAATTTTGAGAAAACATGGATTTTGCTGGTGCAGAAGCCAACCCTTTACGTATTGTCACAAAGGTCACACATGTAGATTGGACATACATGTGAGCCATAAGGGCTTTCCCTTTCTTGTTGTGGACATCTGCATTAGCCATAACAGCTTTGCCCTTCTTGTTGTCAAAATGATTCCTGTAGGAAGAGTTAGGGACATGCACCTGAGCCATAAGGGCTTTGCCTTTCTTCTTGTCAAGATGATTGCTGCAGGAAGAATTAGGGACCTGCACGTGAGCCATAAGGGCTTTGCCTTTCTTGTTATCAAGATGATTCCTGCAGGAACAGCCCTGAAAATGGCGAGTAATTTACTCGCCATGGCGAGTGAATTTTTTATTTGGCGAGTAAAAAAAAATACTCACTCGCCAAATGCGAGTGCGCTCGAGCGTTTTTCAATCCAACGGCTAACCGCCAGCCGAACATCAGGTACGCCGGCGCGTGACCTGACCGCACCGCGAGTCGCCTAACATCACTTTGCGGCAGTAGCCTAACAAGTCACTCGAACTGTGCGTACCATAACCAGTGGTCGGTGACAGTCGTTCTATTTTTAGTGACGAATTGGTTCGTTTAGCGGCTCGCTCAGTCGCGGCTGCGTTCAGAATCGACCCGACGCCGGCGTCCGTGCGAGTGTAACACGGCGGGCAAACTGTTAGTTTATGTGTGGTGTCATCATGTTATTACAAAGTGCGCGCTACATGTTGAACGCGTTACTTGCTGTGACGTCACCGTACATACTATTATGGGATACGGCATCGTGAGTTTCGCTTTCGATCTAGAACGAAGTTGTACATGGCGGAGAAAAAGCAAAGGAAGAGCTGGAATGCTTCGGATTCTTTAATCCGGCACCGTCTGATCTTGATAATCGCTATGAAGAAAGTTGCACTTCGACATCTCCATCGACAAGCGACAGTACCAGAAATGCTACCCCTAGGCCGTGTGTGGCACCGCCGCTACGAACAGTTTTCAGAGTCCATGGCTGTGCTGAGTGTATTTCCATGGCTAAAGCTCGACGGCACTCGAATGGCATGCGCAATGTGCACTGAGGCAAACTCAAAAAGCAAGTCCAGAAATTTGAACAGAAATAAGTTTGTCAGTTTTTTTTAATCGTGGTCGATCCATCTTCTGGTACACAGTTATTAGGCAAAACATTGGAGAAACACGTCTCAGTTCTGAGTGGTTAAACGGGTTGAAACTAACTTTGAAGTACATCAGTTTACACACACACACACACACACACACACACACACACACACACACACACACACACACACACACACACACACACACACACACACACACAGTTTAGACAAGTCACACTTCGGTTGTCAATCTGCCGCGTTCAGCAGAAAACGCTATATTCTCTGTTACAATACATTATCAAACGATCATACAAATAAATAAATAGAGATCTTTTTTTCTGAGAGAGCTAGGGAGACAAGCTTTTGCGCGATAGCTCACCAGTTAAAGAATCAGATCATGGAAAGGACACACACACACTGTCACAACACATTTAAAGAGGAGAGAGCGAAATGAGATAATTTATTTTCATGATTGATTGATTGTACATTGTTTATCGTCCAGACAGCAACAAGGCTTTCTCAGGATGTGCCTGCACTGCTTGTGAAAAAAAAAGAAACAGAATATTGAATGTATGTCGCCAGCCGGTCCAATACGTTAAATAAACCTACGCCATGGGGCCTAAATAAAGCTAAGACCATTTAGCAACACACATCCAATATCAAGAGCTGCAGGCAGTGCAGACAGTTGGGAAAGTTTTAAAAAGAGAAATACAGGTGAATGGACCAAGGGTAGACAGAAATACATGCCCCAGAAAAAACACACCCTGTCTGTGGGGACGACCAGGGTGACCGTGGGAACTAAAATGTAGTTAACCCCACCCAAGTCCCCCAGGGCAGACCCGGGTGTGGATAATTTATTTTAAGGAACATACAGATGATGCAGTTTTTCTTAAATAAATCTGCGGACCCTCTATAATGCTAGTCTGGGGGTCTGTATACCCTCTAAAATTTATACCTGGGGGTCTACAGACCCTTTAACCTGTTGTGCAAACAGAAGCCCAGCTCTACTTACAAAAAATAAATAAATAAGAAATCCCACCACAGTTCACATGGGGACTTTGTCAGTTATTTCTCCACTTGATACTATCAAAAGCCTGAAGTCAGGACATAAACATTAACTTGGTTATGATTGTCTGTTCAAATATTTGTTTTCAATGCCTCTGGGCAGAAAACACTCTCTAACATTGGGCGTCAAACACTTGTGATACATTATATTGTTGAGTTGGGGGGCTATTTTCAGTAGTAAAATTTTCAGTTTTGGCTAGTAACATTTTCAGTTTGGCTAGTAAAACTTGCAAGTCACTAGCCAAAGGCTGGTGGGCAAAATTTTAGACTTTCAGGGCTGAGGAAGAGTTAATGACCTGCACGTGAGCCATAAGGGCTTTGCCTTTCATGTTGTCAAGATGATTCCTGCAGGAAGAGTTAATGACCTGCACGTGAGCCTTGTTGTGGACATACAACTGAGCCATAAGGGCTTTCGTGAGCCATAAGGACTTTGCCTTTCTTGTTGTGGACATACATGTGAGCCATAAGGGCTTTGCCTTTCTTGTTGTGGACATACACGTGAGCCATAAGGGCTTTGCCTTTCTTGTTGTGGACATACACGTGAGCCATAAGGGCTTTGCCTTTCTTGTTGTGGACATACACGTGAGCCATAAGGGCTTTGCCTTTTTTGTTGTGGACATACACGTGAGCCATAAGGGCTTTGCCTTTCTTGTTGTGGACGGGGTGTAGGGGGGCTCTGGATAGAGGTAGCACCTTTGCTGTTCGGCAGCTGCGTCCTACATAGGACGGACGGGCATCACTGGTCCTCATCCATCTCCTTAATCTCTCTCGTGTTGGCTCCAAGCGCCACACCCTGGCAAACCACCTCAGCTGGTGGGCTAAACCACGTGAGGGGGTGGTGTTCACATTTGCACCACTAGGCGGATGAGCTGTTTCTGACAGCCAACGGCTAGAGGACGGAGGAGATCAGGTTGGATCCAACGGCCAAATGTGGGGGAGTAAACCCTTCAAATCAGGAGTGGAGCCCCGAAGGCAGACAGTTGCCTGTATTCACGCACTGTTCTGGCAGCTCCTGCAGCCAAACTGGTGCCAAACGTACTGCTTTGCATTCCTTTGGATACATCAGCGAGGCCGAGAGGGGGATCTTGACGACTGGGCACCCCATGATCTCCATACACTTTGCCCAGGCTTGCGCCCTGGAGAGGTCACTCCAGTGACTGACCCAGCAAGCGCATATACTCCATTGTCTTCCGAGACAGGATGCCAATATCTGTGGACATACACGTGAGCCATAAGGGCTTTGCCTTTCTTGTTGTGGACATACACGTGAGCCATAAGGGCTTTGCCTTTCTTGTTGTCAAAATGATTGCTGCAGGAAGAGTTAGGGACCTGCACGTGAGCCATAAGGGCTTTGCCTTTCTTGTTGTGGAGATGATTGCTGCAGGAAGAGTTAATGACCTGTACGTGAGCCATAAGGGCTTTGCCTTTCTTGTTGTGGAGATGATTGCTGCAGGAAGAGTTAATGACCTGCATGTGAGCCATAAGATGTCTGATTTACAGCGCAGGCTCAAAGACACAGCGGACCCAGCAGACTCCTCCCCTGAAACACTCTGGGAACAACTGAAAACTGCTATTGCAAAATCCTCTGCAGAAGTCTTGGGTTTCGCTAGAAAGAAGAACAAAGACTGGTTTGACGAAAACGATGTTGAGATCCAGGAACACCTAGCAAAAAAAGAGCCGCCCATCAGGCCCACCTAGCCCAGCCTTTCTGCCCTGTGAAGAAGTCTGCCTTCCGCCTCATCTGCAGCAGTCTCCAGCGCAAGCTCAGTGATCTCCAGAATGAGTGGTGGACCAGACTTGCACAGAGGATCCAGCTTTGCGCTGACAATGGTGACTACAGGGGCTTCAATGAAGCACTGAAAGCAGTGTATGGCCCCAGGCACCTGGTACAAAGTCCCCTGTGAAGCGCGAATGGCCAGGCACTCCTCACAGATAATACCTCCATCTTGAACTGCTGGTCGGAGTACTTTCAGAGCCTCTTCAGCGCTGAGCGCACTGTTCAAGAAGCAGTCGTCCTACAAATCCCACAACTCCCAGTAAAGGTTGAATTGGACGAACCGCCCACCGCTGAAGAGACCCTCACAGCCATCCACCAGCTCAGGAGTGGCAAAGCAGCAGGCATTGATGGAATACCGCCAGAGATCTGGAAACATGGAGGCACAGCACTGCACAACAAGCTCCATGACCTCTTTCTCTGCTGCTGGGAGGAAGGAACACTACCAAAGGATCTCCGTGATGCTGTCGTTATCACCCTGTACAAGAACAAAGGCGAGAAGTCTGACTGTTCCAACTATAGGGAATCACCCTGCTGTCCATTGCTGGGAAAATTCTTGCAAGGCTGCTCCTGAATCGGCTGGTACCTGCCATCGCTGAAGACCACCTCCCAGAGGGCCAGTGTGGCTTCAGAGCAAACAGGAGCACCACCGATATGGTCTTTGTGCTGAGACAGCTTCAGGAGAAGTGCCGCGAGCAGAACAAAGGGCTGTACGTAACGTTTGTCGACCTAACAAAAGCGTTTGACACTGTGAGCAGGCAAGGCATGTGGCAGATCCTGGAGCGACTTGGCTGTCCCCCAAAGTTCCTCAGCATGATTGTCCAGCTACACGAGGACCAGCAAGGCCAGGTCAGACTCAACAATGACCTCTCGGAACCATTCCCTATTCTCAACGGCGTAAAGCAGGGCTGCGTGCTGGCACCGACCCTCTTCACCATCTTTTTTAGCATGATGTTGAAGCAGGCCACAGTGGACCTCGATGATGACGATGCAGTGTACATCAGGTATCGTCTCGATGGCAGCCTGTTCAACCTCAGACGACTGCAGGCCCACACGAAAACCCTAGACCAACTGATTCGTGAGCTGCTTTTTGCTGATGACGCTGCCCTCGTTGCACACGCAGAGAGAGCCCTGCAGCACATCACATCCTGCTTCGCAGACGCTGCCCAGCTCTTTGGACTCGAGGTCAGTCTGAAAAAGACAGAGGTCCTCCATCAGCCGGCACCCAAGACAGTGTATCGCCCTCCTCGCATCACCATTGGCGAGTCTGAACTAAAGTCAGTGCACCAGTTTACTTACCTTGGCTGCATTATCACGTCGGACGCCAAGCTGGACAAGGAGCTTGACAGCAGGCTGGCAAAAGCGAACAGCGCTTTCGGGCGACTTTTCAAGCGGGTGTGGCACAATCAACAGCTGAAAACAGGCACCAAGATCAGCGTGTACAGAGCTGTGGTCCTCACCACCCTGCTGTATGGTTCCGAGTCCTGGGCCCTCTACCGCAGCCAACTACGACTCCTCGAATGCTTCCACCAGCGCTGCCTGCGCACCATCCTGGGCATTCACTGGAGTGACCATGTCACCAACGTCGAGGTCCTTGAACAGGCTGAAACTGTGAGCATTGAGGCTTTGCTGCTGCGGACGCAGCTCCGTTGGGCAGGGCATGTCTCCAGGATGGAGGATCATCGCCTACCAAAGATCCCCCTGTTCGGCGAGCTTGCTACTGGACACCGTGACAGAGGGGCACCAAAGAAGAGATACAAGACTGTCTCAAGAAGTCACTTAGTGCCTGCCAAATCGACCACCACCAGTGGTCTTCGCTTGCTGTGGACCGTGACACCTGGCGCTCCACCATTTACAAGGCAGCTGTCTCCTTTGAGGACTCTCGCAGAGCTAGCCTTAAGGACAAGCGGCTCAGGAGAAAAAACAGAGATGCCGCAACTCGGAATCCTGGCCATACCTCCCCCTGCAGCCACTGCGGTCGAACCTGCCTGTCCCGGATTGGCCTCCGCAGCCACGAACAAGCCTGCAGACGTCGTGGGCAACTCCTATAAAATCTTCGTTCCCGAAGTCAAGCCAAGAGAGAGAGAGAGAGAGAGAGAGAGATTGTCGAGATGATGCCTGCAGGAATAGTTAATGACCTGCACGTGAGCCATAAGGGCTTTGCCTTTCTTGTTGTCGAGATGATGCCTGCAGGAAGAGTTAGGGACCTGCACGTGAGCCATAAGGGCTTTGCCTTTCTTGTTGTCGAGATGATGCTTGCAGGAAGAGTTAGGGACCTGCACGTGAGCCATAAGGGCTTTGCCTTTCTTGTTGTCGAGATGATGCCTGCAGGAAGAGTTGGGGACCTGCACGTGAGCCATAAGGGCTTTGCCTTTCTTGTTGTCGAGATGATGCCTGCAGGAAGAGTTGGGGACCTGCACGTGAGCCATAAGGGCTTTGACCTGCAGAAATCATCACGACAAGAAACGCTATTAATAATAATAATTACGGTATTTATAATGCGCTTATCTTATAACAATTATAACTCTAAGCGCGCACTCACAACTCGCGCACGCATGTGCACGCTTTAGACAACGACTCCAACAACGTACCACACATAGTGAAATACATTATGACAGTCAGCTTGGGGTGGGGAGTGTGGTGATATAGTGCTAGAACTGCTGAAAGAGGTGAGTTTTGAGGGTGGACTGGAAGGAGGAGTGAGAGTATTTCTGACGGAGAGAAGAGTGGGAGAGAGTTCCAGGTGGATGGACCATATACTGAGAAGGAGCGGGGGCCGAAAGTGACTGAGTTTGATGTGGAGGCGGAGAGGGTCGGAGGCGGAGCGGAGGGAGCGGGAAGGAATGTAGGGGTGAAGTAAGTTGGAGAGATAGGCGGGAGCACAGTTGTTCAGGGATTTGTAGCAGAGAGACAGAATCTTGTATTGGATGCATTGTGGGATGGGAAGCCAGTGAAGGAGTTTGAGCAGGGGAGTGATGTGGTTGGATTTTTTCTTTCTGAGGACGAGGCAGGCAGCATTGTTCTGGACGTGCTGGAGAGTGAAAGTGGTGGAGTGAGGGAGGCCGGAAAGGAGAGAGTTGCAGTAGTCGATGCGAGATAGGATGAGAGAGACAGCAAGTTTGGTGGCAGCTTCGGTAGTGAGGTATTTTCTGATCTGACTGATGTGGCGGAAGTGGAAGTAGCATGCCTGGGCCATGGCGGAGACGAAGCTGGTCATGGAAAGAGAGGAATCGAGGATAACGCCGAGGTTTTTGGCCGAGTCAGAGAGGGAGATGGGGGTGCTGTCTAGTTGAAGGTGGAGAGAGGGAGGGAGCTGGGAAAGTTTCTGGCGAGTGCCTACCAGCAAGGCTTCCGTTTTGTCATCGTTCAGTTTAAGCTTGTTTGCTGTCATCCAGTTTTTCACATCTTCGTAGCAGTCAGCCGTGCGAGTCAGTAGTGACTGAGTGTTGTTGAGTTTGTCTTTGTCTAGTAGTTGTGAGTCATCAGCGTAGAGGTGGTGGTGTATGTGGTGAGACTGGATGATGTTGGACAGGGGAGAGGTGTAGAGTGTGAAAAGGACTGGGCCCAGGACTGACCCCTATGGAACTCCGCAGGAGAGCGTGACTGGGTTGGAGGAGACGCCGTCGATGGTGACGGACTGCTGTCTGTCTGAGAGGTAGGAGAGAAACCAGGAGTGAGCAGAGTCAGTGATGCCAAAGGAGTGGTGAAGGCGGTGGAGGAGGATAGAGTGGTCTGTACTGTCGAAGGCAGTAGAGAGATCGAGTAGCGTAAGAAGGGAGATGTTGCCCGAGTCGGTGGAGAGAAGCAGGTCGTTTAAGATATGTAGAAGGGCTGTTTCAGTGCTGTGATGTTTGCGATAGGCAGACTGGAAGGGACTGAGGAGGTTGTTGTCGGTGAGGTGGAGGTTGGCCTGGTTGAGAACAACCTTCTCAAGAAGCTTGGACAGGAAAGAGAGATTGGAGACTGGGCGATAGTTTTTGAGTTCGTTTGGGTCGAGATTAGCATGACTCAGGAAAAGCGTGTTCTGCAGGTGAGTGAGATCCGGCCAGATTAGCATGACTCAGGAAGAGCGTGTTCTGCAGGTGAGCGAGATCCGGCCAGATTAGCATGACTCAGGAAGAGCGTGTTCTGCAGGTGAGCGAGATCCGGCCAGATTAGCATGACTCAGGAAGAGCGTGTTCTGAAGGTGAGCGAGATCTGGCCAGATTAGCATGACTCAGGAAGAGCGTGTTCTACAGGTGAGCGAGATCCGGCCAGATTAGCATGACTCAGAAAGAGCGTGTTCTGCAGGTGAGCAAGATCTGGCCAGATTAGCATGACTAAGGAAGAGCGTGTTCTTCAGGTGAGCGAGATCCGGGAAGGTTTTAGCATGACTCAGGAAGAGCGTGTTCTGCAGGTGATCGAGATCCGGCCAGATTAGCATGACTCAGGAAGAGCGTGTTCTGCAGGTGAGCGAGATCCGGCCAGATTAGCATGACTCAGGAAGAGCGTGTTCTGCAGGTGAGCGAGATCCGGCGGGTACTCCGGCTCTTCCTCCCCCATGATTTTGGTATCAATTTCAGCCCACTTAATCAAATTTCAAATATAAACGATCTAAATTTCCCAAACTTCATTAGCTCGCTTGAGCTTGCCCGTAGCACCACGTGAATGTTCTGTGTTTATGTGAAGTGTGTGAGTGAATGCGCGTGATTCACGTGAGCGTGCTTCTTGGGTTCAGTTCGCTGCGGCGCTTTGAGCCGATTTTCAATTGGAATAAAGCGCCTATTTAATGCGCTGATTTATTTATTATTTATTATTAGCATGACTAACGAAGAGCATGTTGTGCAGGTGAGTGAGATCCGGCCAGCAGCTGCCTCAGAAAGTCAGGTGTTGGCGCGCCTACAGCGACGACCGGACAGTGAGAGGGGTGACTCTAATGCTGGTGCAGTGGGTGGAGCCAGGGCCAACGCATCCTCTGACTCTCGCCCCGCCAGCAATAGGAACTCAGGGGCTGAGTCACGCTCCGGTGGACAGAGGAGCTCAGGCAGTGACCTGCAGCCACATTCTGGCTCAACCATAGCTAACGAAGTCACGGGTTCTTCGGCACAGTCTGAGACGCAATGCCCCCGGCCAGCAAGCCTCAGAAATTCTGGTGTTGATAACCACGATGACAGTGCAGCCGACGTCCGTCAGCCGTTATTACCACCCCCACCACCCCCTCCTCCCCCACCTCCTCTACACAATTTACAGTCATACAACGCACAAGCCCCTCTCCCCCCACCTCCACCCCCCCTTCCCCCACCACGTTCCACATCCATTGTTGAACCTGCTGCACCCCCTCTGCCTAGTCCTGCTGCTCCCCCTCCCCGATCCTCCTCTTCAGGGGCAAGCAACCTCGCAACACAAGGGGCAGGTCATTTGGCCTCGCCAGGGGGAGGTAATCTGTCCTCACCAGGGGCTGGCAACCTGATCGTACAGGAAGGCATGATTTTGTTGGCGAGCCCCCAGCACCCGCCAACCCCCTCCTCCCCCCACCCACCTTCCACTCCCTCATCTGACCCCCTGCGTGTGTCTGCGGGCAAGCTGGAGGTGCACCAGGGTCAAATCCTGCTAAACGTGGGGTCAGGGGCGGCCGGGGACGATGCCTCTCGCTCAGGGGGATGCGAACTTGAAGTGAGGGATGGAAAGATCGTCTTCAAGCGATAACACATGCAGCGAACGTATAGTGCAGTCATATGTGTATAAGTTGCATTGTCATTCACAGCAGCATGGGTATAGTCTTCAGTCCTGAGACTGATTAAGCTGTTTTAGAATCACAGAAAGGTGAATTTGATCATTTTGGTTCAGACAGACCGGCCCTTCAGCCTGCCTGTTCCATCTGCAAGAGGTCTGAATTCTCATGAGCCTCTGCCTCGCAGTCACAATGACGTCTGCACCTGCAGGGCTTGTTGAGAATGTATAATTCAAGGGTAGTGCCAGATTAGCTTGGCGCCTTCACCAAGCTAATCTGGCACTACCCTTGAATTAATGTCTCTTGCTGGCCATAGATCATGGGGCACAGTTAGTCCGTTGACAGTTTGGATTTTCACACCGTCGCCCATGCATCGGGAACAGCTGACGCTGAGTTAATCGGCAAGAGCCATAGATTCTCATCAGCCCCTGTGACTGGCAGATTGGAGGGCATTAGGGTCTCTGTCAATGTTTGTCACAGTCAGTCTTGGGGGGCTGCACAATACTGGCTGCTGAAACCTCTTTCTTGGTGTCCCTTTAGGTGTGTATCTTTAGTCTCGGCCAGTTCACACATTGATGGAGGCTGACTAGAAATGCGCCATTGTCAGAGTCGTGTGTCGCCCAGCAGTGTGTGTGAGAAATGTTGTGAGATGGAACAAACAAGATTTTACCAGTAGCCGGTGGCTGGTGCATGTCTAGCTGCCAGGCTAATGAAGCACTAACCTCCAGATGACACAGTGGATGGAGTTGGGATTGAGTGAGATGTGTCCAGTGACCAGTACTACTTCCACTCCTACTGCTGTGCAAGTTGAACAGACCAGATAGCTGCGTGAAGTACAGTGCTTGGTTATGGCCTTTGTCTGTCCTGATGGGTTTGTATAGTTGATACCTGATGTAGGTTATTACCTGTCTGTGTTCATGCAGCATTACATGTGTGCTGGTCTGTGACTGTGGACCATACAGCTTACATCTGTAAGGCCTGAAATCACAGACCCGCAGGACTATCAAACTAGTTGTGTCAACTGGCTGTCAACTTGCTACTTGATGTTTTTTATCAGGGAGAAGAAAGCGAGTGCTACTGTGCTTTGTACTTTTAGACACTAGTGAGGTTTGGGATTGCCAACAATCAACGAGAGCAAAGTGGCGGTGCATAACCAGCGTTGGCACTGCTTGCACCATATCGGCCTGGGACAGCACTCCAAATGTCTCCAAGAGGCATAGTTCCTCATGAGCCCTCTGGGCTTTGCACATCTCTGTCTCTTGGACATGTTTGGAGCATTATCCGTGCTTGTAGTACAAGCTGGTTATCTGCTGTGACTTAGCTCTTGTTTGTTTTCGGGAGTCGTTTAGCGTTACCGTAACCTCTAGAAGTAGAATGTCTGAATACAGGCACTTGCACTGTCACTAGACACAAACCAAACCAAGAGGAATCTGGTTTGTGAGTCACTAGAAATTGACAACTTTGAACATTGGCTTTTTGCAACAATGTGTGTCAGACGGATTAAGCAGTGGCAGCATATTACAGATGGATTAAGCAGTGGCAGCATATTATGTGTGTTGGTCTGTGATTTACCCATGTAGTCCCGTTGCACTACAGCAGGAGATGGATCGCCCATGATAATTCAAGAGTAGTGCCGGATTAGCTTGGCGCGATAAAAAACTTGATCTGGCAGTACCTGTGAATTATGGTTGATCTGTCTCCAGCAACTGGTACATATTATTAACCCTTATTGTTCGGAATACACCAGTATGTGAAATAAGTTGGACTAAAATAGTTCAAGGGTAGTTCTTGAATAGTTTAGCGCCTCTAGGCGCCAAGCTATTCTGGCACCACCCTTGAACTAAAGCCCTTGGTCTGTTTTTATCCGTAAGTACAATACTATAGCTTGAATATGGCAGTGTACAAATTTGAATCTTGCAGCCTCAGTAGGATATGGGTTAAGACACTCCAGTAGTATATGGGTTAAGACACTCCAGTATGGTATGGGTTAAGACACTCCAGTATGATATGGGTTAAGACACTCCAGTATGATATGGGTTAAGACACTCCAGTAGTATATGGGTTAAGACACTCCAGTAGTATTTGGGTTAAGACACTCCAGTATGATATGGGTTAAGACACTCCAGTAGGATATGGGTTAAGACACTCCAGTATGGTATGGGTTAAGACACTCCAGTAGGATATGGGTTAAGACACTCCAGTAGGATATGGGTTAAGACACTCCAGTATGGTATGGGTTAAGACACTCCAGTATGGTATGGGTTAAGACACTCCAGTAGGATATGGGTTAAGACACTCCAGTAGGATATGGGTAAGACACTCCAGTAGGATATGGGTAAGACACTCCAGTATGGTATGGGTTAAGACACTCCAGTAGGATATGGGTTAAGACACTCCAGTAGGATATGGGTTAAGACACTCCAGTAGGATATGGGTTAAGACACTCCAGTATGGTATGGGTTAAGACACTCCAGTAGGATATGGGTTAAGACACTCCAGTAGGATAAGGGTTAAGACACTCCAGTAGGATATGGGTTAAGACACTCCAGTAGGATATGGGTTAAGACACTCCAGTATGATATGGGTTAAGACACTCCAGTATGATATGGGTTAAGACACTCCAGTAGGATATGGGTTAAGACACTCCAGTATGATATGGGTTAAGACACTCCCGTATGATATGGGTTAAGACACTCCAGTAGGATATGGGTTAAGACACTCTAGTAGGATATGGGTTAAGACACTCCAGTAGGATATGGGTTAAGACACTCCAGTAGGATATGGGTTAAGACACTCCAGTAGGATATGGGTTAAGACACTCCAGTATGATATGGGTTAAGACACTCCAGTAGGATAAGGGTTAAGACACTCCAGTAGGATAAGGGTTAAGACACTCCAGTAGGATAAGGGTTAAGACACTCCAATAGGATATGGGTTAAGACACTCCAGTATGATATGGGTTAAGACACTCCAGTAGGATATGGGTTAAGACACTCCAGTATGGTATGGGTTAAGACACTCCAGTATGGTATGGGTAAGACACTCCAGTATGGTATGGGTTAAGACACTCCAGTAGGACATGCGTTAAGACACTCCAGTATGGTATGGGTTAAGACACTCCAGTAGGATATGGGTTAAGACACTCCAGTAGGATATGGGTTAAGACACTCCAGTATGATATGGGTTAAGACACTCCAGTATGGTATGGGTTAAGACACTCCAGTATGGTATGGGTAAGACACTTGAGTATGGTATGGGTTAAGACACTCCAGTAGGACATGCGTTAAGACACTCCAGTATGGTATGGGTTAAGACACTCCAGTAGGATATGGGTTAAGACACTCCAGTAGGATATGGGTTAAGACACTCCAGTATGGTATGGGTTAAGACACTCCAGTATGGTATGGGTTAAGACACTCCAGTATGATATGGGTTAAGACACTCCAGTAGGATAAGGGTTAAGACACTCCAGTAGGATAAGGGTTAAGACACTCCAATAGGATATGGGTTAAGACACTCCAGTATGATATGGGTTAAGACACTCCAGTAGGATATGGGTTAAGACACTCCAGTATGGTATGGGTTAAGACACTCCAGTATGGTATGGGTAAGACACTCCAGTATGGTATGGGTTAAGACACTCCAGTAGGACATGCGTTAAGACACTCCAGTATGGTATGGGTTAAGACACTCCAGTAGGATATGGGTTAAGACACTCCAGTAGGATATGGGTTAAGACACTCCAGTGTGATATGGGTTAAGACACTCCAGTATGGTATGGGTTAAGACACTCCAGTATGGTATGGGTTAAGACACTCCAGTAGGACATGCGTTAAGACACTCCAGTATGGTATGGGTTAAGACACTCCAGTAGGATATGGGTTAAGACACTCCAGTATGATATGGGTTAAGACACTCCAGTATGATATGGGTTAAGACACTCCAGTAGGATATGGGTTAAGACACTCCAGTATGGTATGGGTTAAGACACTCCAGTAGGATATGGGTTAAGACACTCCAGTATGGTATGGGTTAAGACACTCCAGTATGGTATGGGTTAAGACACTCCAGTATGATATGGGTTAAGACACTCCAGTAGGATAAGGGTTAAGACACTCCAGTAGGATAAGGGTTAAGACACTCCAATAGGATATGGGTTAAGACACTCCAGTATGATATGGGTTAAGACACTCCAGTAGGATAAGGGTTAAGACACTCCAATAGGATATGGGTTAAGACACTCCAATAGGATATGGGTTAAGACACTCCAAAATGATATGGGTTAAGACACTCCAGTAGGATATGGGTTAAGACACTCCAGTAGGATATGGGTTAAGACACTCCAGTAGGATATGGGTTAAGACACTCCAGTATGGTATGGGTTAAGACACTCCAGTAGGATATGGGTTAAGACACTCCAGTAGGATATGGGTTAAGACATTCCAGTATGGTATGGGTTAAGACACTCCAGTAAGATATGGGTTAAGACACTCCAGTAGGATATGGGTTAAGACACTCCAGTAGGATATGGGTTAAGACACTCCAGTATGATATGGGTTAAGACACTCCAGTATGGTATGGGTTAAGACACTTCAGTAGGATATGGGTTAAGACACTCCAGTAGGATATGGGTTAAGACACTCCAGTATGGTATGGGTTAAGACACTCCAGTAGGATATGGGTTAAGACACTCCAGTAGGATATGGGTTAAGACACTCCAGTAGGATATGGGTTAAGGCACTCCAGTATGGTATGGGTTAAGACACTCCAGTAGGACATGCGTTAAGACACTCCAGTAGGATATGGGTTAAGACACTCCAGTAGGATATGGGTTAAGACACTCCAGTATGGTATGGGTTAAGACACTCCAGTAGGATATGGGTTAAGACACCCCAGTATGGTATGGGTTAAGACACTCCAGTAGGATATGGGTTAAGACACTCCAGTAGGATATGGGTTAAGACACTCCAGTATGGTATGGGTTAAGACACTCCAGTATGGTAAGGGTTAAGACACTCCAGTATGGTATGGGTTAAGACACTCCAGTAGGATATGGGTTAAGACACTCCAGTATGGTAAGGGTTAAGACACTCCAGTAGGATATGGGTTAAGACACTCCAGTATGGTATGGGTTAAGACACTCCAGTATGATATGGGTTAAGACACTCCAGTAGGATATGGGTTAAGACACTCCAGTATGATATGGGTTAAGACACTCCAGTATGGTATGGGTTAAGACACTCCAGTAGGATATGGGTTAAGACACTCCAGTAGGATATGGGTTAAGACACTCCAGTATGGTATGGGTTAAGACACTCCAGTATGGTATGGGTTAAGACACACCAGTAGGATATGGGTTAAGACACTCCAGTAGGATATGGGTTAAGACACTCCAGTAGGATATGGGTTAAGACACTCCAGTAGGATATGGGTTAAGACACTCCAGTATGGTATGGGTTAAGACACTCCAGTATGGTAAGGGTTAAGACACTCCAGTAGGATATGGGTTAAGACACTCCAGTAGGATAAGGGTTAAGACACTCCAATAGGATATGGGTTAAGACACTCCAGTATGGTATGGGTAAGACACTCCAGTATGGTATGGGTTAAGACACTCCAGTATGGTATGGGTTAAGACACTCCAGTATGGTATGGGTAAGACACTCCAGTATGGTATGGGTTAAGACACTCCAGTAGGATATGGGTTAAGACACTCCAGTATGGTATGGGTTAAGACACTCCAGTAGGATATGGGTTAAGACACTCCAGTAGGATATGGGTTAAGACACTCCAGTATGGTATGGGTTAAGACACTCCAGTAGGATATGGGTTAAGACACTCCAGTAGGATATGGGTTAAGACACTCCAGTAGGATATGGGTTAAGACACTCCAGTATGGTATGGGTTAAGACACTCCAATAGGATATGGGTTAAACTGAAATGCAACTTTGGGGTTAAATGGGTTAAGTAGCGTGAACAGGCATAAGGTTAACAGTCACAGACCAGCACACTTTGGTAATTATTTGTCTCGTTTCTCTGATGAAGCATCGCTATACGGCTGTTGTGAATAACTGAATGTCGCACACATTTAACATTACTTTGAAGTCGACTGTCATAACTGTGACTGCTGGAGGAACAGAAATCATGTGACAATATTGTGGTCAGTTACAAACACAGCTTGCTTTTTCTGATTATATCGTCTCGTAAGATTTACAGAATCACAGCTGTTGTGCCAGTGCTGTTTTCATCATTGTAGAATTGTGTTTTGTACGTAGCTTGGATGTAAACCGATAGTGGTAGTGATTTTATGTACATTGTTTCCTAGGTTTGCTTGATGTGTCTGTGAACAAGAGTTCGTTTGGCTGACATGAGCCTTGGTTGACACACCCATAGCTGTACAAACATGCAGCCATGCAAAGCCACAGTAAGTATACCAGTTTACTTACTGTGGTGATGGTTAGGTGTGAGCATCATACTGTTCGATGACTTACTGTGGTGATTGTTGTTAGGTTGAGGAAGGCTGGACAGATGACTTCCTGTGGTGATTGATACTGTAAGATGACTTACTATGGTGATTGATACTGTAAGATGACTTACTGGTGATTTTTACTGTAAGATGACTACTGTGGTGATTGATACTGTAAAATGACTTACTGTGGTGATTGTTGTCAGACTGATCATGGCAGGGCGATCATACTGTAAGATCACTTACTTGACTTACTAAGTTACTGTGGTGGTTGTTGTCAGGCTGATCACAGCAGGACCATCATACTGTAAGATCACTTGCTGTGGTGATTGTTGTCAGGCTGATCATGGCAGGATGCTTATACTGTTGTTATACTGTTGTCAGCATGATCAAAATCTGTTGAACTCGTGATTGTGATGGTTTTGTTTTGTTATGTGTGTTTTAGTTGTATATGTGTGCGTTGATTAAACTTTTTTAAAGGTAGTGAGATTCTGATACATTTTTTGTAATGCGCTTAGAGCCCACTGCTCCTGGGGATTCCGTGCGATATAAATGTTCTTTATTATTTGTTAGGTTAAATAGGCAGGACCATTACACAGTAAGATGCGTACTGTTGTGATTGTTGTAGGCAGAAAAGGCAGAATGATGATACTGTAAGATGTTACTGTGGTGATTGTTGTTGGTAGGCAGAAAAGGCAGGATGATGATACTGTAAGATGTTACTGTGGTGATTGTTGTTGTGAGGCTGAAGAAGGCAGGCCAGTTTTACTGTATGATGACTAGCTGTAGCAGCAAGAAAGGCCATTTGTGCAGGCTGACATTTTGTCATATATGCTGTTGGGGATGTTGAGTTACTCGGATTACTGGTGTTACAGTTTGTCCTATATATAGCATTGGGAACATGGAGTTACTTGGATTACTGGTGTTACATTTGTGTGGTGGTGGGTGATGATGGGCCAGTGCCAAAGGCTATAAGGTACACACTCACAGACCAGCACACAGAGTGACAGCAGACTTGACTCACAGACCAGCACACAGAGTGACGGCAGACTTGACTCACAGACCAGCACACAGAGTGACGGCAGACTTGACTCACAGACCAGCACACAGAGTGACGGCAGACTTGACTCACAGACCAGCACACAGAGTGACGGCAGACTTGACTCACAGACCAGCACACAGAGTGACGGCAGACTTGACTCACAGACCAGCACACAGAGTGACGGCAGACTTGACTCACAGACCAGCACACAGAGTGACGGCAGACTTGACTCACAGACCAGCACACAGAGTGACGGCAGACTTGACTCACAGACCAGCACACAGAGTGACGGCAGACTTGACTCACAGACCAGCACACAGAGTGACGGCAGACTTGACTCACAGACCAGCACACAGAGTGACGGCAGACTTGACTCACAGACCAGCACACAGAGTGACGGCAGACTTGACTCACAGACCAGCACACAGAGTGATGGCAGATTTGACACACGGCGTTATTTTGCTGCACGAAGAATCACTGGATGATAGTGAAGTTATGAATTATGACCGTGAGACTGGAATCACTGTCTGCAGAACATTGTACAAAGTTACCCTTTGTGTGTCGGTAGCGGTGTTGGTCCTGATGGAATCGTCGCGATTAAAACTGCTACTGATACGCACAAGGCTAAGATAATGTGAGATATGACACACGTGTGGGGGTGGATGGATGCGTGATAGATGATGTGAAATATGATACGTGTGGGGGTGGATGGATGTGTGATGGGGTAAAGAAAAAGGAGGGGGGGGGGGGGGCGGGGGAAGATAAGACAGATTGATCAACAGACTGTTGCAAGGTGTATGACAGCATGGCATGGTTGACAGCTGTGTGTGATGACAGATCAATCAGTATTGAATCTGATTTTCTATGCATCTTGTCACGCTGCTCTCTTGTATCATTGTTATGCTACGCTAGGGTCGCGCATCATGTACAGATAGGGCGATATGTACTAAGACACAAAATCATGAAATACAGATTGACTGAATGCCCTTGTGCACGCAGCCACCAGTACTGTTTATACTGCACTTAACCCATGTAACCCCGCGCTACAGCAGGAGATGGATCACGTGTGTTTAGTGATGCCTGATCAGCTTGTCTCCTGGTGGCACCCAGCTAAACTGGCACTACCCTTTAATTATCATGGTCGATCCATCTCCTGCAGCTGGTACATAGTTGTTAGGTGACAGAAAACAGAACACTACCCAAATGCAAGAGGCATAGATCCTCATGAGTCCCTGCATTCGCGGGGGCTCATGATGATCTATGCCTCTTGCAGAAACCACTTTGTATCCATGTTCCTTTAGCGGCAGGGGATCTTGGACGCTGAATTGACAGTGATTTCAAAACTACAGTCCACATCCACTGGCAGTCAAGGGGTTAGGCTTGCAGTCAGTTTTGTCAAGCTTCAAGTGTTCATAGCAGTGCTTTCTTTTCCTGGCCTCCAAGTCTGTGCTTATTTTCTCACACGGTCCTTCTGTGCGCTGTGTCCAATGTCAGAAGTCTTACAGATGGACGGAGAATAGCAAGTGGTCAGCAACCAGATACATGTACAATTGGTAACGCACTTTCCAAACTTGAAGCAGAATATGTTGTATGTGTGTTGCTAATAATATTGTGAGTTGAATATTCCAGTTCAAAAGAGTCTGAATATTCCGGTTCAGAAGAGTCTGAATATTCCATGTCAAAGAGTCTGAGTATTCCGGTTCAAAAGAGTCTAAATATTTCGGTTCAAGAGAGTCTGAATATTCCGATTCAAGTCAGAATATTCCAGTTCACAAGTCAGAATATTCTGGTTCAATAGTTGGAATATTCCGGTCATATAGAGTTGGAATATTCCAGTCCAAAAGTCGGAATGTTCTCGTTCACGTTGGAATATTCCTGTTCAAAAGAGAATAATTCAGTTCAAAAGAGGCAGATTATTCCGGTTCAATAGTTAGATTATTCCAGTTCAAAAAGAGTCTGAATATTCTGGTTCAAAAGTAGAACATTCCTGTTAAAAATACTCAGAATATTCTGGTTCAAAAGAGCCTGAATATTCTGGTTCAAAAGAGTCGGAATATTCCAGTTCAAAAGAGGCTACAACTGTTGAGGAAAACCCCCTTGCATGTGAAAGATGTGCAACTCTGTATTGAGTTCCTGTTTGTCTGTCCGTGTAATGAGTTCCTGTTTGTCTGTCCGTGTAATGAGTTCCTGTTTGTCTGTCCGTGTAATGAGTTCGTTTGTTTGTCCGTGTGATACTTTAACTCGTTCAACCCCACGGCCGTATTTCCCAAATTTTGGAGGCACCATCTAAAGACTATGCACCAGTTGCAGGAGATGGATCGACCATGATAATTCAAGGATAGTGCCAGATTAGCTTGGGGCCGACAGGCTAATTTGGCACTACCCTTGAATTATCATGGTTGGTCTATCTTCTGCTGTAGTGCATCAAGGCTGAATGAGTTAAATGTTGCATGTTTAACCTTCCAGTTATAACAACTTTTTCTGCATTTGATATGAGTAGATATTTTGTTTCAGCGGTTTAGTATCATCACCGTGTTCACGATATACCTGTCATGCTCCGATAGGTTTTATTTGAGGGGTTTGGTGTGTGTCCTGTTCAACTTTGGTTGTAACAAAGAGTTGGGTGTTGTATCGTACAAATATAGATCTAGTTTTGGTGCCGTGTTGCACCCTAGTCTTCATCGCGTGCATTGTACCCAGTGTGCAAAGCACCTCGGAACAACATGGGCTGCAGATGACTGTGCATGGGCCAACTGCTGCCACCATGGGCCTGAAGACATTTTGCTATTGAGGTAGCTAGGGCAGGTATGTATGTGTGAAGGACACTGTGTTTGTGGATGTGTATGTGTGAAGGACATTGTGTTTGTGGATGTGTATGTGTGAAGGACATTGTGTTTGTGGATGTGTATGTGTGAAGGACATTGTGTTTGTGGGTGTGTATGTGTGAAGGACATTGTGTTTGTGGGTGTGTATGTGTGAAAGACACTGTGTTTGTGGGTGTGTATGTGTGAAGCACACTGTGTTTGTGGGTGTGTATGTGTGAAGGACATTGTGTTTGTGGGTGTGTATGTGTGAAGGACTGTGTTTGTGGGTGTGTATGTGTGAAGGACATTGTGTTTGTGGGTGTGTATGTGTGAAGGACTGTGTTTGTGGGTGTGTATGTGTGAAGGACACTGTGTTTGTGGGTGTGTGGGCATGGTGTGTGTGTGCGAGGGAGATGGAGACTTGTGTGCATGCCCACAATGTATTAGAGGAAAGAAGTACCCAATGGAGAAAGAAACACGCTTAGAAAAGACAGTTACAACACAATATTTCGGGTAAATACCCTTTTTCATAATAAACAAATAGAGAGATCAGTCGCTACTTATCTTCATTTGAGTCGCAGAAGGTCTGTGGCAACAAGGCCATATTCCTTCTGCGATTGAAATGAATTAGTTATTTAGTTAGTTATTTGGGTTTAATGCCAAGCAGGCGACTAAGTCCATCTCACGGCGGGATGGATAAAAATCTGGTCAGCCAGACTAAAAGCAAGGTCTTAAGATGTAAATATATCTTAAAAATATGTCAGGCTAAAATGTCGCACGAGTCTTTAAAAGAAATGTCTACAGACTCTCAAAAAGGGCAAAATAAAGAAATTCACAGTCTATGAATGCTCAGATCTTGTAAAAAATATTGCATTCTCTCAAGAAATTGAAGATTTTGTCCTGGGGAACATCCCGGAACAAAACCTTCAAGGAGTCTGCTGTGAAGTGTTTATATCTCGTGTCAATTAGATCGGCACAATACAGCAGAAAGTGTCAAACAGAAAACTGCTCATCACAGGCAAAACACCATGGACGCTCATCCTGTTAAAGTAAGTAAAAGTACGTAACATACGTGTGCCCGATGTGGAGCCGAGTAAGGACAATGAAGATAAGTAGCGACTGATCTCTCTATTTGTCTATTTTGAAAAAGGGTATTTACCCGAAATATTAATAAATTGTATTGTAACTGTCTTTTCTAAACGTGTTTCTTTCTCCGTTGGGTACTTCTTTGCATTTTACACTCTTGGCATTCACCTTTTTGGTCTGGATTGCACAATGTATTACTTACTGTGACCAGTGTTTGCCATCATAATTATGAGAGGTTGAATCGTCAGTTCATTTAGTTCCTTGCCATAAATGTGTGCTGATATGTAAATGTGCTGATATGTGATTTCTTGGAGTCATAAGGTCTAATATCACAGACCAGCAAACAAACGATGTTGATTATGGTCCATGTACATGCAGCTTACTAGAGCAGTCCAATTTTGTTTGATGTCTTTCAAGTTGTTACTTGGTGCTGTTTCACCCTAGTGCTGTCTGTTTTTGTGTGCATGTGTGTTTGGGTGTGCAGTTGCAGGAGTCCCAGTAATGTGTCTGTTTTTGTGTGCATGTGTGTTTGGGTGTGCAGTTGCAGGAGTCCCAGTAATGTGTGTTTGTTGCAGATGGAAGGGGTGGATACAGGAGAGAGTTGTGTCGGCTTGTAGTGGGCTAAAGGCGACACTGTTTTATCAGTATCAGTACATCGGTCAATTTAATTTTTATTTTAGTGTTGAGGTTTGTTTTTAGCATTGTGCCATTTACATTTAAACCTGTGCATTTACAATGGAGCTCGACTTCAGTTTTGGAAATGCCAGTAAGCTTGCCTTTTTTCTATCCATATATTGCTCACGGACACACACACACAGCCATCACACACACACATGTACATACACATGCACGATTTTCTTGCTAATTTGTACAGTAAGCTTGCCCCTGTGCCCTGTTGCATCCTTGTGGTATTTGTGTTTGGGCCCCGCTGATGAGACGCTACGCCTCGTGCAGATGGAACGTGCTCACTCAGTGGTATAGATCATCATGAGCTCCTTTGGCCACAGTCACAATTACATCCTGCGGCCGCAAGGGCTGATGAGATGCTACACCTCTTGCTTACTTGCACAGTGTAGGGGAGTCGCGAAAGACAATTTCTGTCAGGAGAGTGTCAGGAGACAGTGTAGGGGAGTAGTGAAAGAGAGTTTCCGTCAGGAGACAGTGTAGGGGAGTAGTGAAAGAGAATTTCTGAGGAGAGTGTTAGGAGACAGATTGGAAAGGTAGCAGGCGTGTTTGAGACATGCTACTTATTGTGATCTTGTCTCAAACGCTGATGTGCTTTGCCCAGCATCCATGTGTGACACATCTCATTTTTGCTTAATCCAGACCAAAAAGCGGACTGTCATGCATGATTTTACAGGATTTGTAATGCAGCGGTGGGAACCCAGAGACTGTCAAGTGACAGTGTAAAACAGTGCAGAAAAAAAATGTTCTGTGCACAAATATATCGCCATCATTCATGAAACATCTGCTGTTGTCATGACATAAGGCACTGAGAGGCACAGTTTTTTTTCTCCTGAGTTGACCGTGATGTGTGCAGTCAACTTTGCAAGTGGCAGTTTCACAGTTGTGTATTTAGCGTATGCTAAAGTACACCATGATACTGCTGTGTATTTAGCGTATGCTGAAGCACACCGTTGTCAGAAATCATGATTGTTGGGCACAGCAATAGATATGACATGGACCCGTTCAGCTGGCAGTGAAATGAAGTGGGAGCGCGGGTATGCAGGGCTTTATTTGGTTTCTGCAGACTGTGTAACTCTCGCGTGTAGAGTTGACTTTAGTACATGTGTAACTCTCGCTTGCAGAGTTGACTTTAGTACATATTCATCTTTGGAAAAAAACAAAAGTGTGGTGCCTGTCCACGCTGGAGGTCATTAGGACTTTTAACCCCGTGGCCAGGTGTCTGACATGTTGGAGGGGTCACCTGCCACCCTTTTAACCCTGTGGCCAGGTGTCTGACATGTGGAAGGGTCACCTGTCAACTATGTACCGGCTGCAGATGGGATCAACCTATTGATTCAAATGTAGTGCCAGATTCATCAGTCGCCAAGCTTATCTGGCACTACCCTTGAATTATCATGGTCGATCCATCTGCTGTAATGATTGTACATTGATTGTACATTGCTTAATGTCCCGACAGCAACAAGGCTTTCTCAGGACGTGCCTGCACTGCTTGTGAAAAAAAAAAAATAAACAGAACATTGAATGTATGTCGCCAGCCGGTCAAATACGTTAAATAAACCTAACACATGGGGCTAAATAAAGCTAAGACCATTTAGCAACACACATCCAATATCAAGAGCTACAGGCAGTGCAGACAGTAGGGAGAGTTTTAAAAAGGCAAATACAGGTGAATGGACCTCGGGTAGACAGAAACACATGCCCCAGAATAGAGAGAAAAACCCACCCTGTGGGGCTGACCAGGGTGACCCTGGGAACTAAAAAATACCTAACCCCACCCAAGTCCCCCAGGGCAGACCCGGGTGGGGTTCCATCTGCTGTAGTGCATCAGAGCTGAATGGGTTAAGCTGTTCATTATTCATATGACGCACACAGGGGTGATAGTATTTTCTGCTGATTGACAATATTAAACATGTAATAATAATGATGGACACGACGTCAGGCAGTCTTCTGGTTGTTACTATGTAAACATGTAATAATGATGGACACGACGTCAGGCAGTCTCCTCATCATCACTAGTGTCCTGGTTCTTACAATGTATTTTTATATTTTGCTAGATCTGTTGTGAAAAACTAGAGTTTGTTTTACTTGTGAATTATTGTAGTGGACTTGTGCTGTCAACATGGTCATTACAATGCATTCAGGCTGATGTCGGCCACTGTCAGCCTTTGCATGACTGCGCGGACTGACGGCGGCCAGCGTCTGCCCTAAGATGTTTTGTGTACCATAAAGTTGACGGTATACTGGTGAGTGTTTCTGTGCTGTATGCGAAGACTTGAGGGCATTTTATTGTTGTGTAATTGATGTAATATATTATAGAGCTCAATACACTGTAATGTGTTTAATAAAGTTCTGTTGTGAACAGAGATACCTTTGCTTCTGTGGTGTACATTTGAACACAGTGCAATACTCCTACAATACAAGGTAACCCATTTAGCCTCGTGTCCCTACAGCAGGAGATTGATTCAGCATGATAATGCCAGATTAGCTTGGCACCTTCGCCAAGGTAATCTGGCACTACCCTTCAATTATCATGGTCAATCCATCTCCTGCAACTGGTACATAGAATTAGGCAACACCTCCAGCATTTTTTAAATGGGACCTTGGGGCTAAAAGGGTTAACTACACACAATGTAACGGAGCTATAAAATCACTTGTGCTATACAAGCAAGTTGAAATGGTTCAAATCATACGTGTGCCTTGTAGGGGAGCTCACGCATGTAAGATATTATTTGAATCTATTTTTACAACGAAAAAGTAGTATAAATGTAACTTGTAAGACATTATACATACTCCATAAGCCAGTCCTGGCTACCGTGCACCCCCCCCAACCCCCCCTTTCAGTACTCAATAAAATGTGTTTTAAAGTGTACCTTAGTATGTCCTGAGATGTTTAAGCCATGTTCCCCTAAAATCTCCCCCACCCGGGTCTGCCCTGGGGGACGGGTGGGGTTAACTACTGCCGAGTTGGTATACCTCGCCCTGTACCTAGGTTAAACGCACCAGCGGCGCCATTTGTTGCTATTTTCGCACCAGACTGGTCGCTTGGACCGGTCGTGTGTTCCAGAACTGCGCACGCAGGTAGGCTTCTGCACTTGTAGTGTGGTCTCGTACGTTCACGCGGAAGATTGTGATCGTGGTTGAAAAATGGTTTGTTTCCAGTTTTGCTTTTAGCGCCTTTTACCTCCCCTAACACGCCAGTTTTGTGTAGAGATGGCGTAGGCTTGTGTCATGCCCCATGCCCCTGAATCAAGTCCGTTGTACTTGTAGTACGCTCATCTCTCGCGATCACCTCAAATGACGCAGATGTCGCAAAATCACCACCATTGAGGAAAAGAGCTATTTTTCAAGTCTGCCAAATCGCGTAATGTTTCGTGGTGCTAGCATAAGGATGCATTATTGCCGGATTGCATATGGGAAAGGGTTTATTCTTTATTCATCTTATTTTGCAGCAATCAAACGACGGTCACGTGATTCTTTCTCCAAGATTGCTCATTACAGGTGCAGAAAGCACACGCTCTAAACCGATCTGGTGCACATGACTGTTCCGAGCGACCGGTCTGGTGTGAAAATAGCAACAATGGCGCCGCTGGTGCGTTTAACCTAGGCACAGGGCGAGGTATACCAACTCAGCTTCACTACTTTTTAGTTCCCAGGGTCACCCTGGTCAGCCCGGCCACAGGGTGGGTTTTTTGCCCTCTCTTCTAGGGCTGTGTTTCTGTCTACCCTTGGTCCATTCACCTGTATTTTGCTTTTTTAAACTCTCCCTGCTGTCTGTAGCTCTTGATATTGGATGTGTGTTGCTAAATGGTCTTATGTTTATTTATGTTCCTTTCGTTGCACATAAAAATGTCTATGCTACAAAGGATGACACAAGGCGCACATAGATTGAAAAAATGCCACATTTAATTTTGTGTTGCTACTTAAAAGAAAAATTAAAAATACTGTTACAACAGCACATTGTCATATGTACCCAAAATGTCATATGCATCCCCCCAAAAAAAAATGTTACATAAACCAATAGAGAAGAAACATTTAATCATTGCAAATCCCCGGAAAAGGGGGGGGGGGAGGGGTACCAATCAAATGAGTGCGGGAGCTGCCCACCCCCCACCCCCCTCGACGCTGAGCTGAAAAATACTGCTACCCAGCACATTGTCCTACGTAGCAAAAAATGTCATATTTATGCAAAAACCATTCCGTACACTAGGACAGCAAAAAACGATACCTGTAAAAGAAAATAGGATAGAGGTAGTATGGGGTGCGGGAAGAAAGTCAAACAATTCGCTGCCGTCGATCTGTTATGCTTCTAGCTGTCGGAGACAAAGGCGGTAATGAGTGCAGTGCCACCATAATCGTACTGACACAGTAGTTTCCTGATTGGTTAGTTTTTATTGCCTCTAGAGGGGGTCCTCCTCACTTGGATCGTCTGCTACTCAACAGACAGCTTCCAAGTGTTACCCTATTTAAATTTAGCAAGTGTCGCCCTTGTATCATAAAATAAATTTAGCGTATTTCACCATAACGCTTTTCTTTATATATTTTTTCTTTATATTAAATATGCTTTGATCTGGGTTTTTTGACCTTATTAGAAATGTTATGAAGAGTGTGTTATCATTGTCGTGTGCAAATAGAATGTTTAGTCTTAAAAATCGCACATCGATGACTTATGACGTCATCAGTGACACTACCGTCACAGGATATTGAAAGTGAAATGGGGAGCATCTGCAGAGGACACAGCTGAAAGCCAACCAATGTGCAGTGTCACTAGGGTCCGTGTGCATGAAAATCAGGCCTGTTTGGTCTTGACCTACTTTTCGTTTGTCAAAGGCACCTAAATAATCAACATGACCTACAAACATGAAAATCTAAAAGTTCTTAATTTTTAGGTTAGCAGCCATATTTACCTAATAAATGGATATGGGTGTGTTCTTTATCTCCGTGTCAGTGAGTCACTGGAGCATAAAAAAATTGTTTGAAAGAAATTCACATGAAATCAAATAAGATTTATTAAGAAAATGATGTGCACCGGAAGTTCTGGTTCTCTTATAAATTTTTCAAGTCAAATTTCGTTTGAGGCAGTTAATCATAATGACATCATAAGCAATCCACACAACTCATTGTGTTAAAACATATCACAGGAAACTTGCTTCACAGAGTGTGTCCAGGTTTGCTTATTTTCACCACTAATGAAACCCTGTGTCCTCCAAGGTAGCCATCCAATTCTTGTGTGAAGGTAGCTCAGACAGTAGGCTGAACATCTGAAGTAAGCAACAAATAAAATGTTCTTGTTTTGCTGTCAGGGTGGCTCTTTGTTTGCGGGTACACTTACAGACACTTTTCGCATTTTCAATGGAAGACAGTATACATTCAATATTCTGTTTAGTTTTTTGTTAGTTTTTTTTTTTTTTTTTTTTTTTTTTTTTCCACAAGCAGTGCAGGCACATCCTGAGAAAGTCTTGTTGCTGTTGGGACGTTAAGCAATGTACAACCAACCAACCAACCAACCCCCAAAATCCTTAGGAACACACCAGAAGGCGCAAGGGTACCCCCATTCACGCTCTTCTCCAATGCTAAAATGAGGTTGAGAAAGATTTTCCTCTAAATAAATCAGAATTCATTCCAGAAGCCCAAATCAGGCAATATTATGTTAAGGCACACCTTCTGCGTCCTCTGAAAAAAAAAATTGAATCTCTGGCTCACAGTGAAGGTATTTGGGCACCCAGTAAACGGCCATTTCCACGAAATCGCAAAGAAAGACAAAAAATAATGTGTCGGATGCCTGCAGACATTTTCTATGGCACTGGCAGTCCATTTTAGGGCTTACATCATTAAAATAGGATGTCACAATTATTATAAACTTGACTAGGTGTTGCTGTGATCACTGTGGGTGTGAGTGCCACAGTGGTTGATTTTGTATCCCTACCCCAAAGTTGTAAAAATACACAAATTAATTAGAAAAAATTACTAAAGTTATTCCATTTCATTTTGACCTCTCTTTACCTATTAAGTCCCCCCATCCGGGTCTGCCCTGGGGGACTTGGGTGGGGTTAACTACTTTTTAGTTCCCCGCAGGGTCACCCTGGTCACCTCCACAGGGTGGGTTTTTCCCTCTATTCTGGGGCATGTGTTTCTGTCTACCCTTGGTCCATTTACCTGTATTTGCCTTTTAAAAACTCTCCCTACTGTCTGCGCTGCCTGTTGCTCTTAATATTGGATGTGTGTTGCAAAATGGTCTTAGCTTTATTTAGGCCCCATGTCGTAGGTTTATTTAACGTATTGGACCGGCTGGCGACATACATTTAATGTTCTGTTTATTTTATTTTTTTTTTTTTTTTTTTTCACAAGTGGTGCAGGCACGTCCTGAGAAAGTCTTGTTGCTGTTGGGACCTTAAGCAATGTACAATCAATCAATCAATCTTTACCTATTAAGAAAAAAAAAAACCACGAAAAAGTCAAAGGAGAGGTGGATTGATAACCAGTGTAAACACGTAGAAGAAAATCAGACCAAAAATAATAGCAAAAAAAGAATACCAGCTGGTGAAAGACCTGACTGGTGCAAAACAAGGACGCTCCTCTATCATTCAAGATAGCGAAGGGAACTGTCTTAGGGAAGACCAAGACATACTGAAGAGATGGACAGAGTACTGCTCATATTTGTACAACCACCGAGTTACAGGGGACCCAGGCATACTTGTCACCCCACCAGTGACCAACAGTGACAACTATCCCATCCTCCGAGAAGAAGTAGAGGCTGCAGTGAAGTCGCTGAAAAAAAGGGAAGGCAGCAGGAGCAGACAACATCCCTGCAGAACTAGTCCAAGAAGGGGGAGAAGACATGATAAGCGCCTTACTAACTATCTGCAATAAGATCTGGCAGTCAGGGGATTGGCCCACACCATGGACCCAATCACTTATAATAACTCTCCCAATAAAAGGCAACTTACAACAATGCCAGAATTATCGCACGATCAGTCTTATATGCCACCCAAGCAAAGTCATGTTAAAGATCCTACGCTGAAGCCACAGCAGGGCTGCTGGAACAGGCCAGACCAGGCGCAGCACGGAGCAGATTCAATAGGTCTGTGAGGTAGGTACTTTTAGGTCCCAGGTCCTGGTCCCACGGGAGTTTTCTCCTACGGGCATGGTCTGTCAGGTCTTACCGTATTTGCTTTTAAACTCTCGTCTGCACGCTGAGCTTGATGGATGTGGTTGCAAGTCTTGCTTATTAGGCCCTGTAGTTATTAACGATTGACGTGGCGCTATCATGTTCGTTAGTGGTTTTTTTTCACAGCTGCGCACGTCTGAGCCTGTGCTCGGACGTCAAGTACACCATCATCTTGTGAGGTACCCCAGCAAGACCTGTATCATGTCTTTGTGGATTTTAAAAAAGCGGTTGACAGGGTGTGGCATGCAGCCCTTTGGTCCACCATGAAGCTATACAACATCAATGCCAACCTGATCAAAGTAATAGAAAATCTTTACAACAAGGCCACTAGCGCAGTCTGCTTCAACGGCAAAATAGGAAATTGTTTTAGAACGACAGTTGGAGTCAGACAAGGCTGCTTGCTCTCACCTACTCTTTTCAACATCTTCCTGGAAAGAATCATGACGGACGCTCTGAAAGATCATGAAGGAACTGTCAGTATTGGAGGCAGAACAATCACGAACTTGCGCTTCACGGACGACATTGATGGCATTGCAGGAACAGAGGAGGAGCTAGCTTAGCTGGTGATAAATCTGGACAGTACAGCCGTTGCGTTTAGGATGGAAATCAGCACAGAGAAGACCAAACTGATGACCAATAACGCAAGTGGCATTGGCACTGAAATCATGGTTGGAGGTCAAAAACTGGAAACAGTTAAATTCAAATACTTAGGAGCCATTGTGACAGATGATGGATCAAAACCAGAAATACTGTCCAGGATCGCGCACACAACAACAACGTTGACAAGACTGAAGACCATATGGAAGGGCAGAAACATCACACTCTGCTCCAAGATCAGACTGATGCGCTCCTTAGTCATCTCAGTGTTCTTGTATGCCTGTGAAACATGGACCCTCACAGCAGACCGCGAAAGGAGGATACAAGACACTGAAATGAGATGTTTTCTAAGGCTGCTTGGCATTTAGTACAGAAATCACATCACGAACGAGGAAGTGGGAAGCAGAATCACGCAAGCCATCGGGCCCTTTGAAAACCTATTAGCCATTGTGAAAAACTGAACGCAAACTGAAGTGGTATGGGCATGTTACGCGATCAGCAGGGCTTGCCAAAACAATCCTGCAAGGCACTGTGCAAGGAGGACGAAGGAGAGGAAGACAGAGAAAAAAATGGGAAGACAATATCTCAGAGTGGACAGGACTGAAGATGAGGGACACACTAAGAATGGCAGAGAACAGAGTGGAATGGAGGAAGCTGTGGTTGCCAAGTTATCAATGGTGCCCCAATGGTCGGCAAGACTACGGGATAAATAGATAGATAGATAGATAGATAGATAGAAGTGATGCTGTGATTACTGTGAGCGCCACAGTGGTTGATTTTGTATCCCTACCCCCAAGTTGTAAAAATACACAAATTAATTAGAAAAAATCACTAAAGTTATTCCATTTCATTTTGACCTCTCTTTACCTATTAAGTTTCAATAATGCGAGCATAAAGTGCAAGAAAATGAGGAAAGTCGGCATCCTTTACGGTACGTTCATGGTGAATGATAACTTTTTCCCATTTAAAATTACCGTATTGGGAAACGTACATTATTTCCGATGCTCTCAGAAATTTTGTATACAACTGATGGGTCTTTTTTAAAAATGTTTTTATTTTATAGGTTTTATTGGTTAGGATAGAGTACCTCAGTTACTCCCAACCTGATTTTATGATGCTGTGATGCATTTAGGTCCACAGTGGCTGAATCTGCTACTCTACCCCCATTTTACCAGTACGCAAAGGAACGCAAAATGATCATAAAAATTGCTTACGTCATACTCCTCTGTTTAAATATTTTTGTTCCCAGTTTTCTTAACAAAGTATGCATATTGAGCATAAAAATTTATGATTATTTCATTAATTTCAATGTGACCCATCAATTTAATTGTAACTATTTTTAACTGGCTGGTATTTTAGGTGATATTTTACCAAGCGTAACGCGGGTCTAGTAAGGTCTCCCTTTTTCTTTTTGTTTATTTTCGTCTAGAAAAGTGTAAATATGAATATGCGTAATAAAGTTTCATGGTTCCTAACGGCCAAAACAATGTTATAAAAATACTTAGTTTCCACATGTCCACCATGAGTCACCACTTCCACCCCATTTATTGCCTTCTTCTTCTGCAACGTTCAATTCCTTGATGGCTGAGAACTGCCAGCGGACCGCTTCTCTGTATGGACAGATCTGGAGAATGTGCTAAGGAGACTGATTTTCTACACCACATTTGCATAGGATTGTTTCCGCAAGACCCAGTCTCACGAGGTGAAGCGGTACAGAGTGATCAGTGCGTAGATGGATGATGGTGGCCTGGCTCTCCCCTGTTCAGCTTGTTGATGTCGTCTGCCGCTGCAGCCGCCATTCTGCTGTTGCCAATCACTTTGTTGCTGTAGTGTCTTGGTTTCTTTACAGGAGGTTGTGATCTTGAGGTAGTCTGGCGCCTGATTTGGCCAGGCTGTCAGCCTCCCCATGCCGGCCCAGCTACTCCAGAATGCACTGGAATCCACTGCAGCACTATTTTGTGGACAGGGCATCCAGTCGCGGCTTCCTGGTGAGGAGATCATTGGATCAAGCTGCTGTCTTACCCTAGCTAGTGCTCTTCTGTTGTGTTGAGGGCCTGCAGATCTGTATGATAGTTGGAGCTGCTGCCGCCAGCTGGTAACTGAGGAGAGGCCGAGATAATTGTGACATCCGGTTTTAATGATGTAAGCCTGAAAAATGGACTGGCAGTGCCGNGCCCGAATGTCTGAAGGCATCTGACACATTATTTTATTTTATTTTATTAATTTTTTTTTTTTTGCGATTTCGCGGAAATGGCCGTTTACTGGGTGCCCAACTGAATCTAGTACTGACCTTCCAGGGACGTAGCGAGCATGAGAAAAGTAGTCCGGCAGTTTTGGAAAGTCGAAAACTATTTGAGGGACGATGGCGACCAGACGCTTATTTATTGATACTAAAATGTTAACTCTATTTTACTAAGAAACAACATTCACATTCAAAGACAGACTTACCTATGATATGCTGGCTTGGAATCAAGAATTGGGAAATGTCACAATTGTTTAAATCCTTCATGTGGTCATGGGGAAACCAATCAATTAGTAAACAAACTCGCCTTTCTGTAGTTAGAAGATTACAACATGTCAGAGTTGAAGATCGTTTGTTGTAGATGAGACTTGCGAAACAAAATTAAAATAGAGATATAATACATGAAGAAATGTTCATCACAAAAACTTTGCATCTCCTGAATCAACTTTGACAGCAGACGTTTGTGTTGCACGGGATTTTTGAAGCACATTGGTTCTTAATAATAATAATAATGGCTACTTATATAGCGCTTATACTAAAATAAGCTCTTAGCGCCTTACAAATAAAGAGTGGGAGTGGAGGGGGTCATAAAGCCAGAGGAACAAAGGATTCTGCAATACACACGCACAGACAAACACACAGGTACATAACGGCCACTGACGAAGAACTGCGCGCGAGCTACATTGGGGTATCGAATAGGTGGGTCTTAAGGGCAGATTCAATCGGAGTGACTGAGGGAGAATGTCTAATATCTATGGGTAGAGAGTTCCAGACAACACTGAGGTCCAACGTGCGCAAAACAACGGTCACCTCTGTTTGCAAAGCGGGACTCTGAGAAGGCGCGCCGTGTCACTGCTTGAACGGAGGCAGTGGGAGGGAGTGTATAGTTGAAGAAGATCAGCGAGATAGGCAGGGGTAGAGTAGTTAATAGTTTTGTAGCACAGATAGGCGATTTTGTACGAGACTCGTTGTTTGACTGGCAGCCAATGAAGTTGTCTCAGGATAGGAGTGATGGGCTGATGCTGTCAAGCGTGGACGATAAGACGTGCAGCACAATTCTGAACTCACTGCTGAATGAGAGACCGAGGGAGGCCAGCTAAGTAATCAATTGCAGTAATCAATGCGGGACAAGACTAAAAGGACGACCAGTTTGGTTGCAGATTCAGTGGTGAGTTAATGACGGATAGAACTGATACGTCTTAATTCCAGAAAAGCAATTTTGCAGACATGATTTACATGGTCCTTCATTTGAAGATCTTTATCAAGAAAAACGCCAAGATTGCGAACTGAATCAGAAAATGGAATAGGTGCGTCACAAATGTGCATAGAGTCAGGAGAATTGGGCAGCAGTCGAGAGGCACCGATAAGAAGAGCTTCTGTCTTGCCCTCGTTTAACTGGAGTTTATTTTCGCACATCCAGGACTTAATAATATCTGAGATACAGTTCTGAACATCTGAAATAGCCTGACTGTTTGGAGGTGCAGATTTCGGAAGTTGTGTATCATCCGCATACATGTGATGATCGGTTGAATGCGATGCGATAACCTGAGAGAGAGGCTGAGTGTACAGCGTAAATAGAATGGGGCCCAGGACAGAGCCCTGGGGGACCCCAAACTCTAGCGCAGCAGCTTCAGAAAGAGCGTTCTTGACAGAGACGTTAATCTGACGGGAAGACAGATAAGAGTAGAACTTACCAGAAATACCAAAGTAGTTTTCTAGACGCTGGAGCAAGATGGAGTGGTCAATGGTGTCAAACGCAGCTGATAGGTCTAACAGGGCAAGAACTGAGCTCAGGTTTTCATCATAGGCACTTAGGAGGCCATTAACGACACAGAGGAGAGCAGTTTCAGTACTGTGCCCAGCACGTTAAGCAGACTGAAGCGGATGGACGAGATTGTTTGACTGTAGATATTTAGTGAGCTATGTCAGAACGACTCTCTCAAGAACTTTGGACAGAAAGAAAAGGTAGTTTTGAAACGGGGCGATAGTTCTTTAGCTGGTTGGGGTCAAGATTCGACTTTTTCAGGAGAGGTTTAACAACGGCTGATTTGAATTCTGACAGAAAGACGCCTCACTCGAGGGACTGATTTATGATTTTATGATTGGTTTCTTGACACATCCAGCTCAGAAAATGTCCTAAAAACTTTTTCCCTGCGTGCTGCAGAAGCCACAATTAAGTTGTTGGCAACACGAATCAAGTGGAGTGAGTCAGTTTTAGACTTGTGGACGTGGTTCAATCGAGCCTCGTGCATACGTGATTTTTTTTTTTTTTTTTGGTACATCGCACACCACTGTGTGATGGCTTGATGTGACCAGCCGTATACCCATATGACAATTCACAAATCAGTCACGTTTTGAGTTAGCTGTCAGGTGTATTTCGGGCATGTTTAAGCCTTTATTGGCTAAGGGCTGCCTTCATCAGCCTGCTGACCCTTTGTTTTTGTTGTTAGGCTTTATGGTAGTTTCATTTTGTGGTTTATTTTGTATTGTTCAAGAGGATGTACTCTCGCTCACACTATAACTTGGAAAGGCTAGTGGAGAGTGGTGGTGTGTTCTTTTCATGTCGTGTCCTTAGTTTTGATTGTTGGTGGGACAATTCCGTGGTTGTCTGTGGTGTTTCGGGGTTTCGTCTAAGTATTCGAGCGCCCCTTGAGTCAATGATGTCGTAGGCGTACAAAGCTTTGCTGTATCTGCCCTCATTAAAGTATACGAAGAGGTATTCTAGTTGTTTCCTTGCCCCCTTGTCTCTGCAAAGACCCATGAAGTCGACCCATTCAAAGAATATCGTAGGGTTCAGTCCATTGGAGAAGATGAAGGCGGCTAGTAGGATTGTTTGAAAGTGTGGGAGGCTTTTGTCCTCATGTATTTTCTTTTTTTCCCCCGCCCATTTGTGTGAGTGCTGGTCCTATGATGATTTCATAGTTCAAAAGTCTGGCGGGTTTTCTGTTTCTGGTTCATTCCGTTTTCTTTTCCCCGTTGTTTGGGGGTGGGGGTGGGGGGGGGGGGGGGGTAACCTTGTATTGGTTGCGGTGTGGCGCGTAGGAATAAGATATTTCCAATGTCAGTTGGTTCAAGTTCTTATTGGGAGGTCGTTCTGCTTCGTTTAATGTGTCATGACTTGAGGCTGTTACCCGCGTTTGGAGTCGGCGTGCGGCTTTTGCTAGTGGTGCCTCATGTCCTTCTTATTTCTGTTTTTTACCACTGCTAAATTGGTGGAGCTCAGTGGTGCAGAAGTCTGTTGTCTTTGTAGCAGAGGAGCCCTCTGCTAACGCTATCGCTATTTACTACCAGCGAGTCAGAGTTCAGTGGTTTAGTGCACGCTTGGCGCACTGTGAGCGAGAATTTTGCTGACTTAGCTAGTTAGTGTGTAGCAGACTACACGCGCGAAGCTGTGACGTAGTTTCCGGACCCAGAGGCTGGGAGCCTATATAAAGCGGCCGATTCTCAGTCTCGTCGGTGGTTGTGCATAATGATCACCCTCCCCTTTCCCCCTGTGAGCGGTTGTGAATAATGATCTCTCACATTCCAGTCCCTTTCCCCCTGTGAGCGGTTGTGAATAATGATCTCTCACATTCCAGTCCCTCTCCCCCGTGAGCGGTTGTGAATAATGATCTCTCACACTTCCCGGCCCTACCCCACGAGGCGGTTGTGAATAATGATCACCTCGAGCCACCCCGACCCTACCCCACGAGGAGGTTGTGAATAATGATCACCTCGAGCCACCCCGACCCTACCCCACGAGACGGTTGTGAATAATGATCATCTCGAACCACCCCGGCCCTATCCTATAGGGACAGTAGTGTTTTGGTTTAGTTCACCCAAATAGGGTTTAGGATGCGTTAGGACAGCGCGTAGGTTTTATTGGTAAGTGCGTATAGGTGTTAGGCCTAGGAGCTAGGTTCGCTAGGAATCATATTCATCGTTGTAGGTGTCAGGCATAGGAGATAGGTTTGCTAGGTATCGTGTCGGAAGGTATAGGTGTTAGGCCTAAGGTGTTTAAGGTTATTGGCACTTGCACTGGTTCGACTAATTTTGATCATGTTGTTTGTTTTATTATGAATGCTTTTCTGGTACAAATAAATATTGGAACCTTACTTCTATCTTATGATGCTCAGCGGCTAGAGTGAGAGCGAGACTGAGACTGTGCGTGTGTACGTGCGAGAGGTTTGTGTGTGTGTGTGTGTACGTCCGTGCATGTATGACGGTGTGACTGATCGTGCGAGCGCACGTTACTAGCAGCTCAGTAGGAACGATAACAACAAGTCCAGTCAAAATAGGGTTTTTCTGGATACTGTGGTCGGTCCATTGCGCAAGCAACTTTGGCTTTTTGAACACAACGCGAGGCAAGAGTAAACACTGACGGATTTCAGTTGTGCGCATGCGAGACTAGAGTAGATTTATCTACTCTCCACTGCAATCTCCAGTCCTTCCCTAGACCACAAAAGGAATTCGGACTTAAACTCTGTAGGCACTTGAGTACTGTATTAGATGGGCAGTTTTTGTCTATCTGATAAACTATTTAAGTCGCCTACACCGAGTCACTGAGTCCGGTTACAAAAATTGGTGCCGTGACCAGAATTGTTTTTGGTTAGGATTGTTGTTTGACCAGGATTGTTTTTGGTTAGGATTGTTGTTTGATAAAGATGGTTTGACCAAGATGCTTCGTTGGAGGAAGGTAGTTAGCGCTGTGAGTTTAAGACTACGTGCTGTGCCAGCGGGCAGACTAGCTGTGTCACTGTCGACACGTCTTTTCCGTTAGCGTGGTACCGGTTGCGGCAGGGAGCGTTTTCATTAGTACCAGTCGTGAGATTTTTAGTAGTGGAAACATTCCGAGTTTGAAGTTGGTTCTAGTTTGGTTTAGCGATTCGTGTTGTAGTCTGTCTGCGTGGGAAACGAAGTTGAACAAGCGACGTTTTCACTACACAGATAGTGAGGTTCAGTCTACAAGATGGGTGCAGTCTTAGGATTCCTTAGGCTTCTTGTTCCAAGCTGGTTGGTGTCGAGTAGTTCTAAAAGTCAGGATGGTAGAAGAAGGAGTAAACCTAGAAGGTCGGCGAAGAGCAGCAGGCACTCGGTTTACAGTGAGTCAGATAGCAGTAGCGAGGAAAGCTCATGCAGTCACGGTAGTCGTTGCTCACAAAGGAGCATGACGAACAGGAACATTACGAGAAATAGATCCTTTCTGAATGACAGTGGAAACTCGTCTAGGAGAGAGAGGGTGCCCGAGATATTCACTGGCACAAAAGGAGACTTGAAAGACTGGCTTTGCCATTTCGAGACATGTGCAAGATGGAATGGTTGGGACTATAGCGAGAAAGGAGTGAATCTAGCTATGTCACTCCGGGGTCCAGCACAACAGGTGTTAGGTGAGCTAGCACTAGAGAGAATAGAGGACTATGATGCTATCAGGTCGGCCCTTGAACGTCGTTTTGATCCCGCTGAGAAAGAGAATCTTCGTAGAGTAGAGTTCAGGTCAAGGATGAAAAGAAAGAACGAGAGTGTGACGGAGTACGGGTTCGCGTTAAACCGTATTGCTAGTAGTGCATACCCTAGGATGCCTACTGAAGCAAGAGAAACCATAGTCATAGATCAGTTTGTTAGTGGTCTTCCCTCTAGAGACTTGAGAAGGCATGTGCAGTTCAATCATCCCACGACAATACACGAGGCAGTAGCACTGGCTAGTGAATTTGAGTCGTTCGATGAGAGATTTGATGGCAGGAAACCAGAAGACCCAGAGAGACATGGTGATGTTACTGCTACGGGTGTTAGAAGTCTCGAAGAGAAAGATTCAGCTGAGGCAGGCTTAGCAAAGGCTTTCCAGAACCTTAGTGACAGACTTACTTCTGAGATTCAGAAAGTAACGAAAGCGTTGACTCGTCAGTCGGCAGGAGACAAGACTAGAAGAAATGTTGATGTTGTTTGTTATAAGTGCAAAGAGAAGGGGCACTATGCCAGGCAATGCCAGAGAAGTGAAGACAGAGACAGGAATGAGCCTGTGAGTAACGAAAACGCGCCAGGCCAGGGAAACTAGGGCGGGCGGAGCTCTCAGCAGCCAGGGACTCGAGAGATAAAACAATAGAGTCCCGATAGACAATGAATTCAATAGAGCCGCATCAGTCATTAATTTACATCATTTTTTAATATCAAAATGTTGACCCCAATTTTACCCCCGTTAATTCTGAATCAACCCTTTGATTTTTAAAAACTGACAAGCATGACTGATGCGGCTCTATTGATCTGATTATCTATCGGGACTCTATTGTTTTATCTCTATAACTATTGTCTCTGTCAACACCTAATGACCTTAATTAATTACTAATTACGGTCATTAACTTTTACATGACCGTTTCTCTCAATACTGCCAGAGTCGATTTCCGAAAAACTCACATGCTATGTCCCACACATATCATTTCAGTTCACGCATGACAAGACTCAATGCCAAACCCTCTTTCAATGAGTTGGGTAAAAGCTTTCACAGCGCCATTCACACGTCACGCGTCAAAAGGCCTATAGAATTGTGTTGTGCAGGGGGGGACCGCTTAGTGCAAACACTTGGCTCTGTATATACAATTGGCTCTGTTTAAGCACGACTCTGGAACATAAGTCAAATATACGTGCACACGCAAACACACAGACACGCCAGTTGCAAACCAAGATAATTCAAGGGCAGTGCCAGATTGTCATACAAGTTATATACACAGGCAAACATACACACACACACACATACCAACACATAAACACACGCACATGCACACGCACGTACGTACATACATATATACATACTAACATAAAACATGTATAAACAAAAACATTAAGTGCAAACCTTGCAACACAGGTACACATCATTTTCACAAGGGTAATATCCCATGACAATCACACGCCTGACAGAGCTGGTAGACCATGTCTGTCACACACACTCAGTATGCTGTTGTGGTCTATACAATTTCAGCTATGTTACACATGGGCCCTTGCATGCGTGGTGCACAGTAACATGAAAAAGCTTAGACTGTTTGCCTACAGTGAGTCATAAACACCTGTCTGCACCGAGACGCGAGCCACTGAAACCCACCAGCCCGTGAAAGGATAATAACTCTTATTGAATTTCACGCCCTGTTCGGTTAGGCGGTGTACATGACTGTAAAAGCTGAAAAGAGACGCACCTCAGAAATCATACCTTGCTTTATACACCCGACTGAGTACATATACAACAGATCCTCAAGACCCCCCCCCCCCCCAACACACACTGACACACACACACGCACAAACACATAAATAAACATACCCGTACACACACACACACGCACTGACACATATACACACATATACACACACACAAACACATGAATAAACATACACGTACACACACACAAACACATAAACACACACACACACACTCACACACACACATACATATACACACATATACATATACACAAACACATATATATACACTAACACAGACAAACAAAATAGGCACACATACAGCCAACTACTAACCGGTATGACAGAGCAGCCGCCATTGCTCAGCCGGATATTTTTGAAATTCCATGAATGGATTAGAGCACTATGTATGGATTAAAAGAATCGATCCGGTTTTAACTGAGCATGAAAAAGGTTTCTGACTTTTCAGAACGTGAAATTTCTAGCGCTCCAACACGTAGACACGTAGACTCGTAGAACAGGTTCTGTGAGGTGTCTCGGTTTTCTGCGTACTGCAGTGCCGGTACGGCGCGCACACACGCACACACACACGCACACGCACACGCACGCGCACACACGCACACGCACGCGCACACACGCGCGCACACACACACACACACACGCGCGCACACACACATATGTACACACACGCATGTACAGACACACGGAAATACCTCGGACACACACAATAGCTCTCTCTCTTTCCACCTCACACAGAGAGAGGCCCGTCATAAAGACAGTAATCATAATACCTTTTACCCTTGCTGGTTTAGGTCTGTGCTTATGTCAACTGACAAACACTAGTAAATCTCTGCCCTTAACGCCACACACCACATGTCACAGTTGAGGTAAGGGACATATCTTTTTAAATGCAGCACGCTTATAGCTGAGAGGTGTCAGCTTAATACATCCCGTCGTCAACAAGTCATGCATTTGTGGAGCGACGCATGCGGGTAAAACCACCTGTGGCTGAGACTTGAAAGCCCTCATACAAATCACTCAAGTACACAATCCACGCTAGTTAGCCTCAGGCTTTAAGAAAAAAGCCATTTATACCATTATTTCTGAGTCAATATAAAAACATGGCTATAAGAAACATTGTTAGCGAGTGTGTTCATGTACTTGAAAAAAAACATTTAAGCAGGTGTTAAAGTGACAAAAAGTAATTACAAAATAATGTTTAATTTGGTTTTATAAAAAAACAAATCACTCATTGTTTTAACAAAATCAAATAACAACATTTTTATTCTATTATCTATTGTAATTATTTGCACAATTTGTTATTTAATTTTGACAAAAAATGTACTTTAGTCAAGAATTAAAGCATAATTTAATAGAGCAAGGGAAGTAACTTTTTTTGTCTTGCTGAAATTTTTACACAATTACTTCCCTTGTATTAACTTGTACTCAGAAATTTTTCTTATTGAACATGGGTGATTCCTTCCTTTTTCTGGTGCTCAAGTTATGGGTAAAATTATCAAGTTACTGTCTATGTTACTGTCTAGGTGTTTCATTTGGCTCACACTTGGCCAGGGTGTGATTTATAATTTAATGCAAAGCCAATAATCGCCAATACTGTGTCAGGTTTGTTTGCTTAAAAGGACAGGGTTATTGTACATGACATTACAATTGAAATCTGTGAAACATGTCATTTATAAGCCCACTGAGAAAGACACAATATTGGTCTGGGGTAAACTCAAAAACTATTGGCTACATTTTGCTGAATGGTACAAACGTATAAAGTTACTATTAATGTACTTCCTAGGAAACATGATTTTGCTTGATAACAATTTTTGTTTTTTGTTTTTAATTTTTTTTAATTACATTATAAATGAACCAAGACGAACTCCTTCTATTAAATGATATCAATGCTGTAGAGAACAAAGACTTAGACTCCAAAAAACAGCGGCTTTTGTCTGTGATTGTCTCAGGCAAATCAAAGGCTTATCTGGGTAGACAATACATGACAGAGGATATTGAATCTCTAAGCTCTGATGAACTAATCAAGCTTCATTCTAAATATGAAAACCACATTGCCTCACTAATGACACGTGATTTGAGTCGATCTCTTGTATGCCTATACACAAAAGCAGTGAGTCACTTTCTACCTGTGGATAGTGACAGTCTATCACACGACCTTGAAAGTAATCCTATTGTTTCAAGTTCAATTGGCAAATTAGCATGTCTCATGTTTTACAAGTTTGGAAATTACCTTGCACCTGTCGTGACATTGCTTGTTACCGGGAGCCATATTGATTTTTCAAAAATAAATTTTACTGCAGAAGAAAATGGACGAAACCCAGATGACTCCACAACCGAACCCCGTCCCTGTTTTGACACAGGTTCAAACTGTGACTAAGGTTAAAAGTCCAGGGAGGGTTGAGGCTGGAAAGAGAGTAGCTGCATTGAACAAACAAAGAAAGTTAGAACTACTGCAAAAGGTACATGTAACTGACCCACAGTCAATAACATCATTGGTGACACTACCGTCAGGACAGCCAGGTCCGTCACACCCTCATCAAAGTGAGAGACAAACAACTAAGTCTGACCCTCGCCCTGACCCTGACCCCGAACCTCAATCAACAAAATATATAATTGCCGGATTTGTTGTCGGATTTGGTTACGTAGGTTATCAATTATACAAAAAATACAAACCACAGACTCGTACAGTGACCAAAAAATCAGACACTCCAAAAACAAAACCAGAAGTCGCCACATTACCAGTAACATCCAAAGCCGTTGACCCATTTTATATGCAGTAAATAAAAATATTATTTTAATTTTTCTTGCCTTAGAAAATGAATGACTCAAAGAACATGATGAACCTTGTGTATCACTCTGCCGTAATCAGTGGATTAGCAGTAGCTTATTCTATGCTGGGGAAAAGTCTACTCAAAATGAAATCAGCAGACTTGAGTAGACTTGATTTCGAAGACAGTGCTAAGCTAATTGTAGTTGTCACAGCGTCGATTGCGACAAAAGATTTTCTTGTCAAGCAGGGAATTATTCCAGAAAATGTTTCTATGTAAATAAAAATAATATGGCGACGATAGCTATTATGATAGGAGGAGCGATGGTTAACGCTCTGGCATTTAGTGGCTCTAATTATCTCTTTTCAAAAATGGGTAGAGAGGAATCTGCAGAGGAAATGAAACGTCACAATGAGGCAACAGAAAAACTTGCTCAAGCCCAGCAGGAATATGAAAAGAATAGAATTGAGAAACTTGATTTCATCAATGAAAAACTCAGGCTTGAAGGCCACGCACAACATACGTTTTCAAATACAGACGAAGCAATCAGGGAATATTTTCTTGTCACAGGTGAAGACATGTCTATCCCGAAACCAAAACTAAGTGACTATTACAAACCAAGCACACAACAAAGAAACGGGGAGATAATCTTTGTTCTAGTGGGAATGACATTTGTTTATTTTACAGGAGTTTTCATTGCTAGAAAAAATGGCAGCCGAAAATAAACTATCAAAAATATATTACTCTCCATCAGGCTATTGGAAAGGAGCAACAGCTATTCAGAAATTACATGCCGCTGTGGGCGGAGATATAACACTCAATCAAGTCAAGCAATGGTTACAGAGACAGGCAATTTGGCAGATATATCTTCCTGCTCCAAGAAAGATAACGAGGCCCCATTTTGAGAACACAACACCTAATGACACGCACCAAATGGACCTCCTGTTTCTTCCGCATGACACAATAAGAAAGAAACGATACAAGTACGCATTAACTGTCGTAGACATAGCTTCAAGGTACAAAGACGCTGAACCCATATCTGACAAAACTGCTAACACTGTTGCTACAGCATTAACAAAAATATATGGTCGAGGCCCTTTAAGATACCCCAGACTTGTACAAGTTGATGATGGATCAGAATTCAAAGGTGCAGTTAATCAGTTATTTGCAAAGCATGGTGTACTGGTCAGACGTGGTATTCCAGGCGTGCACAGATCGCAGGCAATTGTTGAAAACTTTAACAAACAGTTATCGGAAAGACTTTTCAGTTACCAGTATTCTAAGGAACTCATGCATGACACCCGTAACACTGAATGGGTAAAGAGATTACCACATGTGATAAAAGCAATGAATAACGAAGGACACCCTAAGCCTGCTGATGCTATTAAATTGAAAACAATTACAGAGCCAAAAACAGGACCAACCCTGGCACCAGACACAAGTTTATTTACTAAACAGGTGAGATATTTATATCAGCCAGGGGAGGCTGAGAACGACGACAGACGCAGGGCAACAGACCCCATCTGGTCAACGTCTGTACACAATATAAAAAAAATAATTCCCGGCGCAGACGCAACAATATATTACCTGTATGACCCTGCACCCCAGAGGGCATTTGTCAGAGAAGAATTACAGATTATTCCCCCAGACACCGTTACTCATTTCAGTAACTAAGTCATCAATTAATTCATCAACCAGTTCATCACAAATGTCTTCAGATAACTTGAGCCTGTAATGACCTGGTGCATAAGCTTTCTCTTTACTATGAAACACTCGTTTTGTGTCCCCAACTGCCAGTGATTTCTTATGTGTTTGGATCATTTCAAGATTGTGTCTATTTGATCTCAGTGACTTGTTTGGATAATCAGGCATTAATGCACCATCTAACACTTGCTTGTAATGTTCATGACGTATGTCTTTATTTTTTATCGCTGTTTTCTTGATACCTTTGGCTTTTGACTGACTACCTTTCTGGTGCAGTATAGAATACATTTTGGATCTCAGTCCAACATACTCAACTATAGGCACACCATTTAGTTCATCCTTAAACTTACCAGGCACTTTTTTGTTTTGTGTGCTAAACAGTGGATGATCCTTAGGATAGTCAGACGTGTCATACATGTGTAACTCTGTTTTCATGTCTTCGTAAAAGTCTTCAGTACACACATCAATGATCATAGAGTCAGTGTCAGTGTACAACAGACGGCAGTCAGGATACTTTGGTTTGAAGTAATCATAATAAAATTCAAGCATTAATAATTTTGACAACTCCAGAATTGCCATACCAATGAATACTGGCTTGTCCAGTTTAACAATCTTTTTTTTGAGTGACACTGCATACAATGATGAATGAAACTCTTTGTACCCTGTGTACTGTGGCTTACCTGTGAGTTTAATTGCGCCCAATTCAGTTGTAACAAGTCTCACATCTTTTCTGTGATGAGGATTTTCCATTGTCTTGCCAAAACAGGCATTGTTCATAAGCTTAAAGAAGTCTTTGTCAAATGCAGTGTTGCCGTCCCTGGCACGCAATGTTGTGTTCTTCATTATGTAATCTTTCATGAAAGCACTCTGATCAAATTGAATTCCTCTGTGAACTTTCTTTAGTACTAACCCGTGTCTGATGTAAAACTGCAACAAGCGGTAGTGACAAACATAATTGAATTTATCATTCAGATTAGGCACAAGTTTAGTGTCTTCTTTTTTTCCTGTCATACTCATTTTCTCAACAGCTAAGGGATAATCATTATGATAATCATGTAGATGGTGCGGGTACTCCAGGTCTACTTCAAAGATCCAACCCTTCGCGTCGTTTCGATCAAGATTTATAATATTGTTAGTTAACCCTGACTCTGTTACATCATACTGTGACAAATCATACAGACAAAAGTTTTTCAAGGGCAATAATTCACACATCGCCCAGCCATACAAATTATTAGCGTCCAAGTACGTAATGAATGACCTTGACCCCGGGCTTGAGGGGTCAAACCCCCGGTCAAGGTCACCATGACCGTCCAGATATTTATTATTTGCTCTGGCGTAGTTATTTGAAGCTATACTAATGCCTCCCCTCAATCCACGTTCTACCATTTCACCCATCGTACGATCAGACAACAGGTCTATAGATATCTTACTGGATTTCAAAAATGCATCCCACGTCATGCCAGGACTAGTTATGTAGCAGGCTGGGTCAAGTCTGTAGTGCAACAAACCCTTCTCACGGTAACTTTCAAATACGTCTGCTAGCAAACAAACGTCAGCTTTCAAGTACTGGTCGTGATAGTCACCAATCGTCTGACACCCTAATTTACCCCACGCATCAAGAGCGTGTTGATATTCAGAGTCAGAAATACCTTTGCCAGTTAGTGTAGAATAAAATTTCTCTTTTGGTGGCAGTCTTGTTTCTTCAAACACAACCCAGTGATCAATGTACTCATACGGATACACACCTTTCTTAATCAAGTCTGGCTCAAAATATTTACTTGTTATTGGATACTCAGTCAGTCCTTCTGCCAGACTAGCCAATCCTAAAGACAAATGTTGCATGGAGTCATAAAATGCTAATTTGTCTAACCTAAAAGTTAAGTATTTCTCAGTTGTCTGGGCAATACAACTTATGTTTTTGTACGACTCATCTACAGCCTGCATGATAATGTGTGAATCATATCCTTTGAGATTGTGGAAAAAGATTGGTAACTTGTATGTCTTAGGATCTGTTTTTAATAATAAGTTACAATTGTTATGTGCAGCACCCCTGTAACGTCCAGTTATGTGATCATGGTCACGAACTTTATCACCCCCCAGAGGCTGTTCACAAATCCAACACGTCTCAGCTGTATCAAATTTTAATTTGTCTTCTTCTGTCATCACCAGAGGCATCTGACATGTTGTGAGATACTGTACTACCTGACTATACAGATGTCTCATTTCTGTTAAAAACAGACATGCTGCATTTTCACCCCTGTAGATAACAGGCTCTGAATGAAGACCGTCTGACCTAACAATAATGTATCCAAAAGAACACACCACTTGGTCACTCAACTTTATAGTCTTTGGTAATGATTCTGGAACAGGACCGTCATACGGAACTACTAATGATTCAAAATCTGCGTACACTACAAACGACAGCTTTTGCTGATTCCCATAGTTCTTAAAATACACTTGACTACCAGGCTCTGGATACTTAAGTACAGTTTGAATGTCATCAGCTGACCTGCAGTGTAAAACATGTTTGTGTGCCACAGCAATAGAGGAAAACCTCTGTAAACATCTATTACAAAATTCCTGTTTGCCCTTGTGTTTTGTTGTATGATTATGAATTAGACGTGACATATTCCTAATAATTGTGTAGTGAAAGTTATTGTCATCTCCGATTAGCAACATGTCAACATGCTTATTTTCTGACTGACCATAGGTTGGTGCCAGTGCTGATACTCTAATGGGTTGTAACTTGTCAACAGACACATTATCCCACACAAACACATTTACAGATATGCCAGGATTTAATTTTTCAAACAAGTCTATGTCCTCTATTTTAACAGGGAACTCAATGCCACTAAAATCGAGTTCGTTTACAAATTTGGTGTAGTTAGAAACACGTTCAGGTTTTATTTTTACAAAGTGTAGTTTAGCAAGCACACACCACATGAAACAATAGTTGTCATTGTTCTGTATGTTGACGACAGCCTTTTTGTTTACTACTTCTGTTGGCAGTGGCAACCATGCTTTACCTAATATAGGATGATACCTAGACTGCTTTAGTTGCAGTTCATGTACATGTCCTTCGTGCCAACCAGACCCCTTCATTCTTGCACTGTCAATCGCCTGGAGGAAGTCTGGTAATAGTCTGTCTCTAAACACGTTTTCCAATTCTCTTCTTGTGTTAACAGTGTGTTGTCTTGTTGATATGTATGAAACAATCACCTCACCGTCGACCCTAGTGAATTCGATTTTTGCAACAATCTGAATCTTTACACTGCCTGTAAGAAGATTTTGTTGTATGACAGAAAAAGAGTTTTCTATTGATTCGTAAACATTATTAGTATTGGATATAGGCAAGTCTGTTGTGTGAAACACGTTTCTTAAACCAGATGAGCCAGGGTTTGATGGGCCAGGGCTTTGTGAATTGTCCGTCATTTTTATTTGACCGACAAAATAATAAATAAAAAATATTAACGTTAACTCTGCTGGCTCACCTTGTGTAATACCACTTTATTAACTGTAACACTGTCAATATAAACATTTAGTTTGCGTAGTTGTTTAAATATGCTATAACAAACTTCTCCTAACCAACCATAGTTGGTATCATCAACTTTAAAAGTAGGTGTCTTTAAATCAACTGTCATGCACTCCACATTTGGATGCTCATCGACATAATCCAAAGTCACACTATATGTAACATATATTTCTGATGGTGCTGAAAGGCTTATGTAAGTCTGTTTGGGTGTTATTAAGTCAGTAAAGTGCATAACATCTTTGAAAAGGTGTGTGAGATCAAGCACTTGTATGATTTGTCCGTCTGTCATTTTTATTAGACAAACAAAAGAATAAATTAATTTACATCAATTTACTAACCCATATCCTGTGGGCTGATCTGTCTTTAAAATGAGCTTTAGATGCTTAGTTGATTTCAGTTTATTTTTTACATCATCTCGTTCATGCTTATTTGGGATGACATCATTTTCTCTGAGACAGTCTTCAAAGCTGTCACGATCCTTGCAGTAAAACAAACAGATAAACTTTAACTGTTCTCGAAAATCTTTCAGTACAGCATTATATTTCTGAGTGAGAATCCATACACTGACGTTTGCGTGTCTGCCACTGAAAGCAAGTTCTGCCAGAGTGTTTCTCTTCTTGACAATGTCTTTCTCTGCAGAACAGTCATCAACAATAAACAAGGTTGGCTGTCCTTCAAATTGCTTGTAAAAATATTGTAGGTAGTCATTCAGTTTTTTCTCAGGGTCAACTAAGTATATGTTGCTGTCAGTCCAAATGAATAAACGATTGTGATAAGCTTTGTTGTGTTTGATTGTAGGACAAAATATTACAATGTTTTCAAAATGGTGGATGTATCTTGTTTGTAATAGGTTAAGTACAAATTCAGTTTTACCACACCCTGTGGCGCCACAAAACAATCCACAGTGTGGGTCAAGGGTCATTAAGCTCCGGTTCATTTTAATACACAATATAATTTTAATATATGTGTCCACTTAGTCTACACTCTTGTATATTGAGTTGTGCGTCATATATCAGGTACAAATATATGTTAATGGCTGCAGCAGTTTCAACCTTCTTTTGTATCTGAATTGTAATCCCATCACTACCATTCTCGACAGTTCGTCCTGACCCATGAAGGTAATCATCATCTGTACTACGAAGGTCTAGCCACAGTGCATATTTGTTTGTAAGGTATTGTCCAATCCTAACATCATACAGATGTAGATCTTTGCACGCAATGTTTGCAGGTTTATCTCTAATCCTTCCTCCTGCAAAATACTTTGTGGTTTCGTCATAGTGTTGATAAGGTAACATTCCTGAAGCATACACTTGATTAGGGCGGCCTTCGATTGTACAGGACAAATGTGAAATCTTAGGATTGTAGAATTTTTCTGAATCTCTTTTGTATGGACTCACCGGTTCAACAAACAACATAAGAATACCTTTCAGTGACCTGGCAGGCGTGTTCAAGTTTATGTTCCACATTGGGTCGCTTTTGTCTTTGGGTATTAAACTATGCCTAATCACCCTGTCATAATAAATTGGAAGTCTTGACTGATACTGATTTTGAATGAGTCTGGCTAGTTCAGTATGTGTAACAATTTCATATTCCAAGGAAATGTTAGAGATCTTGTATGTTGCATCTGCGGCAGATGATTTAATGACTTTGGAGTAGTCATTGAAAGTTAGTTCAAAGCTCAGACGGTCATTCAGTGCCCCTTGATAATAAGGCAAATGTGCTGTTAGGATTTCAAACTCAAGTGGAATGTAAAATCTGGTTCCATATGTTTCTGCTATAATAACGTCATTGGCTGCTGACGTTGATTTATCTCCAGCATTGATTCGAAGTTTACCAACATTATCAGACTGTATGCCTTGGTAAATACGGTCTTCTCGTTCTTCTCTTGTGAGCCAAAGATCTTTGTAACAGTAGAACACATCTGAGTCATCAAGACTAAACACTTCCTGTCCTTCAAGTTTTACTTTAATAGTTCTAACAATTGCTCTGCCAAGATTGTCAACCAGTGTTCTGTTTACGTCTGCATCTGATGATAGTTCAATATTAAAAGCAAGACGAGCAGTGCCAGGAACAATAACGTCACTGGGACCTAGGTTTGGAAACTTTACTGTAAGCGTTTGGTTCTGGTCTATGGTACTAGGATTGTTCGTGATGACTATTGATTGACGAATGCCTTTAACACCCAGGGGCTCACGTAGTTTTCTGTATGGGTCTAACTTTGATCCGTAAGACTGTGTCATTTTTATTATGCACAATAAAAAATAATAAATTAATAAAACAATGGCAGCAGGAGGATTTAATCATGAAGATTTTGAAATGGATGACACGTATGATTTTGGTAATACAACAGATATGTCAGATATGACTGGTACAAGAAATATTTACAGTTTACGTCACAAACTTTTAGAAACCAAAGTGAACTCATTTTATGATCATGTTGGTGGCCGCCCAGACAACGTAGATCCTAATCAGTTTGAACTTGATGGCAAGGGTCATTTATATTTAAATACTGTTGACAAAGGAAAAGTACTATTGACTAACAAAAAAGACCCTAGTAGGTTTAGGGCTTTAAGTACAATAAAAAATGAAGGTGGTGTTGGTGCCTTGCGTCAACTTGGTATTGGTGGGTCTCCTGTCACGCCAAGACTGGCTAGTGTTCTTCACGACACGCAAACAAAGTTGCCAACAGGGCAAGAGATTGAAATGGCACCAGTAACAAGCCTACCAGAAATAGCAAACACTGTGATACAAGAAACCTCATTTACTGAAGGACAAATAAATGATGCTATGAAAACAATAGATGACCCGCCTTTGTCAATGAGGGAGATTATGGGATTGGATAAATCACTGCAGACGATAAGAGGTGAGATGGTAAACAATGTTGCCAAACTAGGTGAGCTTGATAAACACATTGAACGTGAAAAAGAGAAACTGGCTACAGCAGACAATGGGAATCTTGACACAGAAATGAAAGAAAGAATACAACACAGATTAAATGATTTGCAGATATAAAGATCAGGACGGTTAGAAACAATTAGTATTGGAAGACAAAAACTAAAATCACAGGTCAACAGAATTAGAGAAACTATTCAAAAAATACTTCACGAAGACACTACTCTGGCTGAGAGACTAAAAACACTTTTCAGAGAACAGGGTATCACAATTGCTAGTTTAATTACAGCTCTTGGATTTATTATCAGTACTGTTGTATTAGCTGTCTCCGGCAGTGGTGGTGGAGCACCCCCGGCACCAGCAACACCAACCCCGGGCCCACCAACCCCGGCTCCAACAGACCCAAAAGATTTACAGACGTGGGTAAAGAAACAGTTGTCTCACATATCAGACCTGCTTAAGAAATTGGCTCTGAAAGCAGTGGATGCTTTGCCTGGCATAATTGGCACTGTTGTCAGTTGGTTGATTACTACAGCAGCAAAGGCAGTAGGGTTTATGGCAGAACATGTGTGGGTCTTTTTGGTTACAGTAGGAGGGTTGATGGTGGGTTATTTAATGAAACAGATAAAGAAGTAAAACCCCTAATCCTGTTAGACCTATTACCAATGCAGTTCTCTCTGACTCATGTGTGTCAGGGGTTGGTGTTGACTGTACTGGTTGTATGAGTGCCGGTGTTGGGGCCGGGGCCGGGGCCGGGGCCGGGGGTGTTACCGTCTTTAATGATTTTAATGACTGAACATGTGTGGTTGTGGCCCCTAAGTTTACAGATTGATTGAAACCTAGTTTTTGACCAACACCTGCAACAATGATTTCATTATTATAATTTGTTATTGTTCCCATTTGGAGTTGAAGGTCAGATGGTAACATGTATAACCCGATGCCAACTACAAAGTCAACTTTTGATCTGGCATATCTGAGTACGTCTTGGTAACGTTGTATGCTTGATGGGAGATCTACTGTTGAATTGATTGAGTCTTCTAAGTTTGCGAGAAACTGTTTTTGTGCTTCAAATTTGCCACTTCCATTCAAAATGTTTGATTTTGTTAGTGATTGTGCTCCTAGTAAACACCAGACATATGTTCTGATAGATTCATTGACGCGCTCGACTCCTGCTTGAGTAAACCCGTCAGATTTATCTAAAATAAATGTGGTCCATGCGTTTGACTGCTTCTGCTCTATTGATCCTATCCAGACTTCAGATTTAGATGAGAATGAAGTGTACCCAGGGTAGTAATCTTGAGGGTATTGTCTGTGACTCATAGCATAATACAATGTACCCATGCCTTTGTGATCATCAAGTTTTTGTGTGAAGTCATACCGGGGACTGATATTAAACTCATTACAGATGCGTTCAAATGCTTTCATATCCATAGGGTTGTTATACCTGTTGAAACTGGATTCAGTTGGTAGTGGTGTATGAAGTTCTGACAGTATACGTCTAAGCTGGTAATAAACATGGAAATGATACACAGACCTAATCAGTTTGTTTGAGTGATTCAAATGATCTGTGAATGAAACACCACAGCCTGTAGTTGAACATAGTATTGCAAAGTTGAGTTGGTTTTGAAACATCTGTAGTGGACTTAAAGACCACTTTCTTGCAGTAGAGTCATCTGTTATTGGAGGGTTTAGGTAATGGTCAAACGGATTCGGTACTTTGACTTGAAATAGGTCTTGTACGCTTGCGTCAGACACAGCTATGTCAAGCTGATTTAGTTGAATTATTTTCTGTTCATAAGTAGGTGCGACATTATATTTGGCATCTATATTAAATTGAAATGCGTTTGTTGTGGTAATGGTTGGTGATTTAAATTCCATCCTTTTTTATATGAGATAATAAAAATGTTTATTACCTTAACAAATCTTGACACAAGCAAACCAGTGTGGTTAACTAATGGGATTGATAATCGGGATGGTAGCAAGGCTGCAGCTATCCATGAATTGTTCTACACAGTAAAATGGTTTAATGTAGAAGATGATATATATAATAAAGTAATTTTTGATGGTAAGACTGAAGCTTTACCACCCGGGTATTATGACTTTTGTACTATAGCTGAATGGTTTCAAAGTAATTTTAAAATTAAAGCAACTTTAAATCCAGCTAACCTACTTGTTACATTAGAATTTCCCACACAAAATTGGTTAAGGATCTCAGATAGATTTGCATATTTACTTGGATTTTATATTGACGAAGATTGGTATAGATCAGATGATTTAGGTGAAGCTATGTCTGGTATTATAACAATGAAGACAAAAAGACTTAAAATAACTGGAAAACGCCCTGTCAATTTGTCAGTACACACAGTGCTAAATGTTTATTTGAAAGAACTAAACACATCTGAGAATGTTCACAATGGAAAGCCTTCAACTTTGTTGAGATGCTTACCAACTGGAACTGCTCCGTATTGTGAAAGTGTGGTTGTTAGATTTCCTAATTTGCAGTTTAAGAAATTAGGTTCTAGTTTCTTTGAGTCACTGAGTATATCTGTAACTAATCAGGATGACAAACCAGTTCTTATGCATGATTTTAGTGTTGTGTTGGAAATTAAATAATTTTATTTTTGTTTATAAAAATGAGTGGTCTTGGTCCAAAGCGAACAATCATACCAGTTGCATGTCCGGTTACAGAGTTGAAAGATTTGGCAGACGTACAGGATTTTGAGAAGGAAGGAGAAATTGGAGAAATATATGGTTTTGAACTTGATTCCTTTGGCATGTACAAGAGGAAAGTAATTGTTGACATGAAAGACGGTGAAAAACAGATTCCTAAACTTGGTCAGCTACGTGATGTTACTGTACCTACTCCACCCGTAAATAATGCGCCTTACAACTTAATACATGTGGGAAATAAGTGGGTGGTTTCACCTGTACCTGTTCCACCGCCCACAATTGACTGGGACATAAAGTTGGAATTTATTAGTCCTTATGTATACACTGATGATGAAGGCGCCTTAGTGTTTAGGAAAGTTGTTAATTCTGGGCCGCTTATTGTAAGCCTTGTTCCAAGCTTTGCCCCAGACAACAATAGCAGAGAAAAACTGAAAGTTGAAAATTATGAGAAACGGCGGTATCTTCTTACAACTAGAAAGGGTAGATCAGATACTTCTGTTGTGTTTATGCCAGCAAGCTTAGTCGTGGCTAGAGAAGCGACAATAGTATTTGAAATTATCATGAAATCAGTAACTACTGCTAAAGAGGCTCAAATTGCACAAGGAATTAAACTTACATGGGACGAAACAGTAACAGAATCATCAAAGGTCTTTATTGCTATTACAAAAAATAATGATGTTATTAATGTTTCGAGCAGTGTTCCAGCTGTCAAGGTGGTGGTCGACAAAACAACTTTTGTTCGTCTAACTTACATAAACCTTGAACACATTGATCTTGTTGCATTTTATTATGCCAGCAAATTGTATACTTTTGAAGAGTTGCAAAATGTAATTGCTGATTAAATTAAAAAAAAAATATTTGTGAATAAAAAAATGGTAAACTTCTATCCGCAACTACCAACGCTTGATCCGACTGAAACAAATGTGACGACTAAAACAACACTTGCGCCTGATCCACATATGCCAATTGCTTCAGATAAAACATTACAGGCAGATGCATTCAGATTAAATAATATTACAGAATCTTTGAAATATTTGGAGAGTGAGGAGGCTAAGTACTCACGGTGCAAAAGGAGGTATAAGTCAGTATTTAATTCTGTTCAAAACACTTCTATGGCTATTGGTGCAGTTTCAGCTTCATGTTCTGTAGGGGGTATTGTTCTGTTCGCCACAGGAATTGGGAGTTTGGCTGGAATAGCAGTTGAGGGTGTTAGCGTTGCTACATGCCTGGCTTGCTTTGGTTTGGAAGCCTTGAACAAGAGGTTTCACACAAAATTACAGAAACATGAAGCATTGAGTACGCTTGCTGGTGCAAAGCTGAGCAGTATGAAACTTATTATTAGTAAGGCATTAAACGATAATTTTATTGATGATGAAGAATTTAAGCGGGTCCAGGATGATTTAAATAATTACAAAAAACAGAAGTCTGAAATACAGAATAAGATGCGTAGTCAATCTCCTGTGAATGTTGAAGAACTTAAGGCCAGTTTTTTAGCAGAGGGAAAAAGGATAGGGGTACAGGAAACCACAGAAAAACTACACAATCTTTTAAACAAATAAAAATCAGATTTGGTAATCAATCAATATTTTTGTCATATGCTTCGCAGAGAGATGACACGTCATTTACACCACTTGTGCCTGATTATTTAACCCCATCAGCACCACCACCTGAGTATTACTGAGAAAAAAAAGTTTTTTTATTGTCCTTGTATCTTGATAAATCTGTCTCAGTGTCTTGGGACTTGAGTCAAGTTGTTGTAAGAACTTAGGGTAAGTACTTGTAAGAACTTAGGGTAAGTACTTGTAAGAACTTAGGGTAAGTAATTAATAAGTTCTTATGGCAACACACTTAAAGGTTACCTCTGCAGGTTCCTAAAAGTTAGTTGCAACTTGTTAATAAGTATTAAGTTTCACTTGGCATCACTTGATCAGGTTCATGATTAGGTGTTGACAAAGACAATAGTTATAGAGAGAGAACAATAGAGTCCCGATAGATAATCAGATCAATAGAGCCGCATCAGTCATGCTTGTCAGTTTTTTAAAATCAAAGGGTTGATTTAGAATTAACGGGGGTAAAATTGGGGACAAAATTTTGATATTAAAAAATGATGTAAATTAATGACTGATGCGGCTCTATTGAATTCATTGTCTATCGGGACTCTATTGTTCTCTCTCTGACTCGGCCCAATTAGCAAGTGATGACGGCTGCTTAGAGAACGCGAAGGGGCAGCGTTTATGTGTACTGTCAAACACTGGATGCTGGATGGCACCAGTAGCGATAGGAAAGGTTTCTTTAGACTTTCTAGTAGATAGCGGGTCTGCTGTCACAGTCATTAGTGCCAGAGATTTCAAGCTAGTCAACATGGAAAGATCGGCTCTGAAGAAGAGTAAGTTGAATCTTTGCACTGCTAGCGGTGACCCTTTAGAAATTCAGGGTGAAACCACACTTTGTTTGAAAGTAGGAGGACAGAGGTTTAGGCATAATGTAGTAGTCGCAGACTTAGGCAGTTCGTCAGGTATTCTAGGCACTGATTTCATGCAGAAATACGGTGGCGTGCTAGACTTAGCGCGAGGTACTTTGATGATACGCAAGCAGGTGGTTCAGTTGAAAAAAGAGAGTTCAGGTAAAAGTGCAGAGGTGAAAGTGTGTAGACTCACTAGGGTTCCCCCTAGGTCTGAAATGTTTTTGAAGGCATCTTTCGTTCAGCCGTGTCAGTTACAGAAAGCTGATGGTCTGTTAGAAGGTGTTGAGAGTTTCAGGAGTGAAATAGGGCTAGTAGTTCCAAGGTGTATGGTTCAGGTGTCACAAGAAGAAATCCTTGTTCCTGTTACCAACTTTACTGATAAAGAGATTGTAGTGAAGCCAGGTACAGTTGTGGCGTCCATAGAAACTGGTTTTTCAGTGCAACTCTTTGTCGACTAGTTCTGAAAAGAAGGAAGAAGTGGTCTATGTGGATGACAAACTCCCTAGTCACTTAGTGGGTTTGATCGCTAATGTTTCGTCAGATGTTAGCGAGGAGACGAAAGACAAATTGAAAGAGACGCTCATAGAGTTTCAAGATGTTTTCCAGTCTCCAGGTGGACAACTTGGACGGACAAACAAAGTGAAACACACTATTGACACAGGAGGTGGCAAACCTGTCAAGTTGCCCCCTCGTCGTATTCCCGTAGCTCAGAGAGAAATAGTGGAGGAGGAAATAGACAAAATGTTGAAGCAGGATGTCATAGAACCCAGTGACAGCCCCTGGGCTGCTAACGTGGTACTTGTCAAGAAAAAGGATGGTACAACTAGGTTCTGCGTTGACTATAGGAAGTTGAACCAGTTGACACGCAAAGATGCTTATCCTTTACCCCACATTGGTGACTCGCTTGATGCTTTGTCAGGTTCGTGTTGGTTTTCAACTCTTGACTTAGCGCAGGGTTTCTTCCAAGTTGAGATGGATGAAAATGACAAACAGAAGACAGCGTTCGCTACGCATAAAGGTCTTTTCCAGTTTAAGGTCATGCCATTTGGGCTATGTAACAGTCCAGCTACTTTTGAGAGACTCATGGAGATGACTTTAAGTGGTGTTCTTTTTGAAAGATGTCTAGTCTACATCGATGATGTCATCTGTCTAGGCAGGACAGAGGAACAGGCACTGGAAAATCTCAAAGTTGTTTTGAAGAAGTTCAGAGATGCCAATTTGAAGCTCAAGCCCTCGAAATGTTCGTTGCTGCAGAGCGAATGCGCTTTTCTAGGGCACGTGGTTTCAAAAGAAGGGACAAAGTGTGACCCAAAGAAAGTAGAGGCAGTTGTTAACTGGCCTGTCCCTACTTGTGTTTCAGAAGTCAGGAGCTTCTTAGGGATCACATCATATTACAGAAAATACATTTGTGGTTTCGCTGAGATAGCTAGTCCGTTGACAAACTTGACTAGGAAAAATCAGAAGTTTGTTTGGTGCGAACAGTGTCAGCAAGCTTTTGAGAAACTGAAAGCGGCTTTAGTGTCTTCTCCCGTTCTTGCTTATCCGACAAGAGAGGGCAGGTTCATTCTTGATACAGATGCGTCAGCAAATTCCATTGGTGGCGTATTGTCTCAGATTCAAGATGGAGAGGAAAAAGTGATTGCTTATGCAAGTTGCGCTTTGTCTAAGAGTAGGCAGAGGTACTGTACCACATACAGAGAGCTGTATGCAGTGGTGAGGTTCGTGAAGTACTTTTCTCACTATCTTTGGGGACGTCCGTTTCTGGTTCGGAGCGATCACAGTTCCCTTAGGTGGCTAAAGTCCTTTGATCAAGCTGAAGGCATGGTAGCTAGATGGATAGCTACGTTGGACACCTACGATTTTCAGATAGAGCACCGGAGAGGCGCCCTACATGGAAATGCGGACGGGTTGTCGAGGATCCCAAGGAGATGTTGTCAGAGAGAGGAGTGTGGTCAGTGTGCTAAGAAGCATGTGAGAGTGGTGACACGTCGGCAAGCACGTGGTCATGACTCAGCTGATGGTGGGAAAGCTAGCGGTTCTCAGAGGAACGCTGCTTCACCGAAGGGTGAAGATGTTCCGCGTGCGGACCCAACTATCAGCGAAAGTCAGGGCGACACTACCACCGACAGGTCAAGTGTAGAAGTCAGGGAGGATGAATCGGTTCAGAGTAATTCTGCCTCAATGTCTAAAGGGGATACCGTGGATTCTGCTCAGTCTTCTGCGTTTGGTCCTGGCACGCAGGAAAGCAACTGGTTAGCCGGCTGGTCTCGTGAGGACTTAGAGATGTTCCAAAAGAGAGATCCAGTGACTAGCATTCTAATAGCTCTGATAGAGAAAGGAGAGAAGCCTCCTAGGACAGAAGTTTGCAAGTATAGCGCAGCTGTCAGAACACTAGTTGCTCAGTGGGACAATCTGAGAATAGTGGACGGTTTACTATACGTTGTGCCTGATAAGTGCCTTACTCAGGAAAGGGTACTAGTACTAGTAGCCCCAGCTGAGATTAGACAAGAAGTGTTACGTATGTCACATGACATAAGATGTGCAGGTCACTTAGGCCGTGACAAGACCCTGGCAAATGTCAGACGACACGTGTACTGGCCAGGCATGGCGGATGACGTTGCCAGATGGTGTAGACAGTGCGACATGTGTGCAAGAAGGAAGCCGGGTCCGGGCAGGGCGAAGCTTCCTATGCAGCACGTGAACGTGGGTATGCCCATGGAGAGAATAGCCATAGACATCCTGGGTCCACTGCCCATGTCACACGACGGGTTTGAGTATATTATGGTCGTCGAAGACTATTATTCGAAGTATGCAGAGGCGTATTGTCTCTCAGACCATACAGCACAGACGGTAGCAGACAAGCTGTTAACAGAGTTTATCTGTAGATTTGGTATTCCTCTAACTATCCACACAGACCAGGGTAGAGAGTTTGAATCTCACTTGTTCAGATATCTCTGTGAAGCGTTAGGTTCTAGCAAAACGAGAACCACACCATATCACCCAGAAAGTGACGGGATGGTGGAAAGACAGAATAGAACCATCCAACAGATGCTCTCAGCATATGTAAATGAGAACCGTGATGATTGGAGCGATCACCTCGACCTGATCATGATGGCATATAGAGCTTCTGTCCACCATTCAACAGGGTGTACGCCCAATTTAATTGTTTTTGGCAGAGAGGTCAATCTCCCATTGACAGTCGAACTTGGTGTCTTCCCTACTAGAGATGTGTCTGAATGTCCCATAGAGTACGTACAATGGGTTCAAAACACGCTAGAACGAGTCTTTCGTTTTGTACAAGAGAATTCAGAGGCTAGTGTCCAGCGGCAGAAACACTATCATGACAGAACGTGTAAAGAGAGACCAGTAGAAGCAGGAACGTGGGTCTGGAGATGGTACCCACCAAAAGCTAAACAGAAACTAGGTCTAGGATGGACAGGTCCTTACAGAGTCATGGAGAAAGTTGGCAACAGTGCAGTGAAGATTGCTAAGAGCAGAAATGACAAGCCCATTGTAGTACACGTTAATGATGTCAAACCCTACGAGGGTAGAAACCAGCCACTCAGTGAGAATGAGAGTGAGTGTGCGATGGAAACTGGAAGCGAGAGTAGCGCGAGTGAGAGTCAGGAGATGAGTGACCTAGATCTGATAGTAGCTGAAGAAAGAGATGAAGAGGAAACTCCTATCAGAACTAGAAGGGGAAGAGAAGTCAGGGCCCCTAGGAGGTATTCCCCATCCTCGTCATAATTCTGAATTTGAGACTACGTTTTGTTGAATGCTACGTGCTCAATATTATGATTTTCAAATTAGTTCATATGTAACACGTTTTGATATTCTGAATGTCCAGTGATTAATATTTTTGTGCATATTTTGTCGCAAGACTTTTGGTACCAATTTTGTACGGTGCTTAAACTTTGTTCTGTTGAGCCACCGTGGTGGTGCGCATTGGTTTTTGTGTTTGTTTGTTGGAAATCTTTTGAATTCGGTTTCAGCGACTCTTGACCCAATATCAGGAGAGTATTGTGGTCAGTGAGACACGCGCGTGTCTCACGTGTCCGAAATAACTGGGGAAGTTCGTGCTGGCTCTAGTCGGCTTCCCTAGAGACCCTTTGAAAGTGAGTTGGGCCCCCAGCTCACACATTGTCCGTTAACATGCACCTGAGACAGGCGTCTGTCTCGTACCTGTCTTGGAGTAAGCCAGTGGCTCTAACTGGAAACTCCAAGACGAGAGTGTTGCCCGGTCGGCTCTGACCAGGTAACCTCTCACGTCGTGCGAGACAACAGGAAAAGAACTCTAAACATCAAGAAAGACCAAGGACCTTCTTCAAGGACGAACAATGCCATGACTGAGTATCCGTTAAGTTTGTTTCTTTTCAGATGTCTCCTTTGCATGCATATATTTTTTGTGTTGAATTAGAAATGTTTTTGATTTTCCATTTTGTTGTCGTCGTATTGCTTTGTGCATGCCTAGACGTCTGGATCATATATCATTTTTCTTCTTATAATAATATGTAATCATCTGACTATGCTGCTTTGAAGGTTTTGTACCTCAGCAACAAACTGGGTCTGGTTGCTTGTTTTTGTACTGTATTTTGAACTTTTTGGCATAAGATTTTGAATATTTTTGCTTAGGTTTTGTACTCGATTTTACCTCAGGAATTTGCACTTTGAAATCGTGCTAATGTTGGGTGTGTGTTATGTGAACCAGTTTTCTCACATGGGTTTAGAGGATTCCATGAGATGTGGACCAAATGTTACCCGAACAGTCTGGGAGACTGATTTTTGCTTTTGTATGTTTTGTGGCGGACTAAGTTCGGAAGTTACCAAGTGAGTCTTGATTTTGATTTGGTCTGGGATTTCTGGTAACACATGCTTTTGCAGTGGTTGCATTGTTGTGTATCTGCTCGCAGGATGATACCAGTACTTTAATTTTGGTTTTGAAACCTTGTTTCTTTAGTTGTTGCTTTTTTGTGTGTGGATTATTTCATGCAGTGGCTATGCATTTTGAGTGGTGCTGAAGCTTGTTGATTGTCACGAGCGCATCACGGTTGCTGAAATGGTTGCTCATGCGTGTTCATGATCAGGGATCATGTTTTGAAATGTGTTTTGAATGTTTTATTAATTTGGACTTTGGTTTGATTTTGTTTGAATTTTCTTGTGCATGCATCACGATTTTATTTTGTTGAATTTGTTGAACTTCTTTTGAATTTGGATTTTACTTTGCATGCCAGAAGTAATTTTCTTGAACTTGGTGCATTTCATTTAGTTTGTGCAACTTTATTCCTTTTGTTTGACTAATGTGTCGTGCACATTAGGTCTTAAGGAGGAGGGAGTGTAGCAGAGGAGCCCTCTGCTAACGCTATCGCTATTTACTACCAGCGAGTCAGAGTTCAGTGGTTTAGTGCACGCTTGGCGCACTGTGAGCGAGAATTTTGCTGACTTAGCTAGTTAGTGTGTAGCAGACTACACGCGCGAAGCTGTGACGTAGTTTCCGGACCCAGAGGCTGGGAGCCTATATAAAGCGGCCGATTCTCAGTCTCGTCGGTGGTTGTGCATAATGATCACCCTCCCCTTTCCCCCTGTGAGCGGTTGTGAATAATGATCTCTCACATTCCAGTCCCTTTCCCCCTGTGAGCGGTTGTGAATAATGATCTCTCACATTCCAGTCCCTCTCCCCCGTGAGCGGTTGTGAATAATGATCTCTCACACTTCCCGGCCCTACCCCACGAGGCGGTTGTGAATAATGATCACCTCGAGCCACCCCGACCCTACCCCACGAGGAGGTTGTGAATAATGATCACCTCGAGCCACCCCGACCCTACCCCACGAGACGGTTGTGAATAATGATCATCTCGAACCACCCCGGCCCTATCCTATAGGGACAGTAGTGTTTCGGTTTAGTTCACCCAAATAGGGTTTAGGATGCGTTAGGACAGCGCGTAGGTTTTATTGGTAAGTGCGTATAGGTGTTAGGCCTAGGAGCTAGGTTCGCTAGGAATCGTATTCATCGTTGTAGGTGTCAGGCATAGGAGATAGGTTTGCTAGGTATCGTGTCGGAAGGTATAGGTGTTAGGCCTAAGGTGTTTAAGGTTATTGGCACTTGCACTGGTTCGACTAATTTTGATCATGTTGTTTGTTTTATTATGAATGCTTTTCTGGTACAAATAAATCTTGGAACCTTACTTCTATCTTATGATGCTCAGCGGCTAGAGTGAGAGCGAGACTGAGACTGTGCGTGTGTACGTGCGAGAGGTTTGTGTGTGTGTGTGTGTACGTCCGTGCATGTATGACGGTGTGACTGATCGTGCGAGCGCACGTTACTAGCAGCTCAGTAGGAACGATAACAACAAGTCCAGTCAAAATAGGGTTTTTCTGGATACTGTGGTCGGTCCATTGCGCAAGCAACTTTGGCTTTTTGAACACAACGCGAGGCAAGAGTAAACACTGACGGATTTCAGTTGTGCGCATGCGAGACTAGAGTAGATTTATCTACTCTCCACTGCAATCTCCAGTCCTTCCCTAGACCACAAAAGGAATTCGGACTTAAACTCTGTAGGCACTTGAGTACTGTATTAGATGGGCAGTTTTTGTCTATCTGATAAACTATTTAAGTCGCCTACACCGAGTCACTGAGTCCGGTTACATCTTGATGCACTTCGGCCAGTAGCTTTTGTTCTTGGGCCGGCGATTAAATTGACACTTTTCTGTTTACCAGCCACTGCTAAGTGGTGCACTGAGCTATTGGCGCAAACATGCCATTTTTGGTACACATGAATACACTTGCGAAGTTTTGACACCACGACAGGTTTGCTCTCTCTCTCTCTCTCTCGCTCTTTTTTTTTTTTTTTTTTTTTTTTTTTGTCCAAAAAGTACTCCGGCGGTCGCCGGAGCGCCGGAGTGGCCCGCTACGTCCCTGCCTTCACTGTGAGGCAGAGATTCAATATTAAGTTTTTATTCTGTTTTTTGTTGTTGTAGAGGATGCAAAAGATATGCCTTAACATATTGCCTGATTTGGGCTTCTGGAATGAATTCTGATTTATTTAGAGGAAAATGTTTCTCAACCTCATTTTAGCATTGCGAAGAGCGTGAATGGGGCTACCCTTGCGCCATATCTCTGGTGTGTTTCTAATGATTTTAGTAGGGGAACATGGCTTTTGAACATCTCCACTACGAAAGGCATTCCCACTTGGGTCAATATTCGTAAATGGCAAAATCGTCATTCTGTCCATGTTTCCCAAGCGATTTGGAAACTATCATGGAGGCACCCATGAAACTTGGGAACTGGCAGCAAGCAATTGATATTTTACTGTTGAAAAGCACAGAAAGTGGTCAGATCTGTAGTTTTGAAACATGCCGCACAAATTTAGATCGTATCAAGTTTATTTTTGACAACAAACTCCTTCTGTAAGTGAAACGACCATTGTCTCTCTTCTGGTTGCCAGACAGTCAACAAACTGACCATTATTATTGGTTCTCTCTCCCTCTCTTTCTGGAAGCAATGCTATTATATATGCCAATAGTTGACCACTATGCAGTGTCTCTTTCTCTCTCTAAGACTTTCGTCCCAAGGAAATGCATCTGCTGCTTAACTCATTTGCGACGTACCGCATGGGGATACGCGGCCTTTGGCCGCGTATCCCCATACGGTACGTCGCGAATGAGTTAATGTGAAGCAGTCATTTAGACGAAGAGTACAGACACAGACCATTTCTACTGATTTTCTGTTGCTGTTCTTGTTAACACGCATGCATAGACAGCTAGACACATTCATGCGTGAACATTATACTTGATGGTGAGTGATGCAGTGCGTGAACCTAAGTGGTCTGTTCACCTGCTACACAAAGTATATTTGCTCAGTTCAAACAAAATCAAGTGCAACTGCAAGATGCATTGTAACACCCTCATGTCATTGGAGCTGAAGGTTCATGCCGGTAGGAACTCGCCAGAAAACTCCCAGCTCCCTCCCTCTCTCCACCTTTAACTCGATAGCACCCCCATCTCCCTCTCTGACTCGGCCAAGAACCTCGGCGTTATCCTCGATTCCTCTCTGTCCATGACCAGCTTCGTCTCCGCCACGGCCCAGGCATGCTATTTCCACATCTGCCACATCAGTCAGATCAAAAAATACCTCACTACCGAAGCTGCCACCAAACTTGCTGTCTCTCTCATCTTATCTTGCATCGACTACTGCAACTCTCTCCTTTCCGGCCTCCCTCACTCCACCACTTTCACTCTCCAAAGCATCCAGAACAATGCTGCCCGCCTCGTCCTCAGAAAGAAAAAATCCGACCGCATCACACCCCTGCTCAAACTCCTTCACTGGCTCCCCATCCCCCAACGCATCCAATACAAAATTCTGTCTCTCTGCTACAAATCCCTGAACAACTGTGCTCCTGCCTATCTCTCCAACTTACTTCACCCCTACACACCTTCCCGCTCCCTCAGCTCTGCCTCCGACCCTCTCCGCCTTCACATCCCTTGCACCAAACTCAACACTTTCGGTCCCCGCTCCTTCTCCGTCTACGGTCCATCCACCTGGAACACTCTCCCACTCTCTCTTCCTTCCAGTCCGCCCTCAAAATTCACCTCTTTCAACAGTTTTAGCACTATATCACCACACTCCCCACCACAAGCTGACCGTCGTAATGTATTTTACTATTTGTGGTACATGAGTCATTGTCTAAAGCGTGCGCGAGTTGTGAGTGCGCGCTTAGAGTTATAATTATTATAAGATAAGCGCATTACAAATACCGTTATTATTATTATTATTAAGGTTGACATTTGGGATGTAGGAGCTTAAAAGGTACATTTCAGTTCAGGATCAAGTATGATAGTTCAAGGGTGGTGCCAGAATAACATCTATGGCTGTTGAGCTATTCTGACATCACCATTGAACTGTCAGTGTTGAGCAGTGGGGGGTGGTATGAGGGGCAGTGTGTATTAACCCCTTCACCGCCAGTGGCCATATATTGTCATTGTAATACAGCAAGAGGAATAGATCCTTGAGCCCCTGCAACTGAGGGTGCACATGGGGGTTTATGAGCCGTTCTCAACTGAGGGTGCACATGGGGGTTTATGAGCCGTTCTCAACTGAGGGTGCACATGGGGGCTTATGAGCCGTTCTCAAAAGGTGAAAGCACCAAACAGTGACCACTCAAGCATTAACATTATGTTGCACCGACGCATTCCATTTTACACCAATGGAATGAAGAAATGCATGTAACAAGCATGTCTTGATGACTTTCTGAAAGTGTACTTTGTTGAGGATTAATTAGACAGAAACGTAAGTTGTGGCAGCTTGAAAGCATGACATGAGAATCCCTACTGAGAGAACAAGTAAAAACAAACCTTTCACTGTGATTATTTCCGCAAACTAGCCATTTCCATGGATAGATTAGGTGTAGTACTGTATTCAGAAAGTTTTAGTTAGTTCCAGAAAAAACGTTTTAATTGGAGTTGAAACAACTGCGACTGTACGTGACTGGACGTTACATGTCCAGTCATAGAGTACAAGATCAGGGAAAAAAATCCCATTGGTAAACAAGTAAACCCAGTGGAGTTTCAAGCCTTTGTGCTGATATTTTATAATGACAGTGCAGGTGAGTGTTTTTCGTCTTGAGGGCACCAATTTAGTTTTATAGGCTTTTATGTCCGGTCAGTTTTTACGTCCAGGAACATGCTTGAATTAAACACCATAAATTGTAACTGACTAGGAAGTTCAAATTCTAATTTTGTACATACCGATGACCCGGATGCGGATAACCTGTACTTTTCACTGCCAATGGCAAAGACAAGGCATGGCAAGTGATTTTGCTATTTCGGGCATCATTTTACCCTCCACATCCAGACATTTTTCATAACATCCGCAAACATTCTCGCCAGTATTTAACAAAATTCCTGCTGACCTTCATGAAGGGATTGATGTGGAACCTTTCTAAGGCATTGTACAAAGTGACGGTCATGTTTGCTTAGCAAGGAACCAGTTCTGAGCGCAGTGTTGTGTGGAATCGAAAGAGAAAGTTGCGAATGACAGACAATGCTCCTTATGACAGAATAATGTCCAAACTCCGTCTGTGCGTTTATTGAAAATTTGACTGTAGTGGGTACATTTATGCTGATGAGCTTGTCAACTCCTCTATCGATCTAGATATTGGTGGCCATGTATCTATTGATAGCTTTCATTTCTGACAGTGGGCTCCTCTATTGATCTAGATATTGGTGGCCATTATTGATAGCTTTCATTTCTGACAGTGGGCTCCTCTATTGATCTAGATATTGGTGGCCATGTATCTATTAATAGCTTTCATTTCTGACAGTGGATTTTACTCTCAGATTTCTGTATTATGTTGTGAATGTGACAAACACATAAAAATCTGTTTTTAAGGTGAAAAGTATCAAATTTCTTGATTTATTTTCTTTTTGTTTGTGCATCTGCAATAAAGGACAGTTTACTAAGCATACATTCTATGGTTTTTCGGCTCATGTGCGAAGCAAAAGTGAGTGTTCTGGGCCAGTGGTCGTTCATCCTTCGTCCGTCCACCAAGTCCATTGTCCATAGTCCGTCTTCCGTGGTAAACTTTAACATTGGCATTTTTTGTTGTTGAGACTATTCAAGCTATAGTCTTCAAACTTGGCCCAAGGATACTTTGTGGTGGCAAGACCTTTCTAAACATACCAATATCAGTGACCTCTCACAAAGGTCAAGGTCACAGGGGATCAGGAAATATATCAAAAATATCTATTTTTGGATATAATTTATTTTTTCTCAAATACTATTCACAACTTCAAACCCAAACTTGGTACAAAGATACCTGATGGTAAGACCTTTATATCTATTTATCTATGGTTCTTACCTTGGGAGGCTGTGAAAATTAATTCAATCTACCCTAAAAATGTACATCACCAGGGAACAGACGTCCTTTTCCCTGCTGTGTCGGCAGGGAACTGACTCGCTGAAAATGTTACGTAGGGAAAGCGTTAATCATAGTATTAGTTCTGTCTGTGTTGGAGTTATTTTAATCATTGTATTAGTTCTGTCTGTGTTGGGAGTTATTTTAATCTTTGTATTAGTTCTGTCTGTGTTGGAGTTATTTTAATCATTGTATTAGTTCTGTCTGTGTTGGAGTTATTTTAATCTTTGTATTAGTTCTGTCTGTGTTGGGAGTTATTTTAATCATTGTATTAGTTCTGTCTGTGTTGGGAGTTATTTTAATCTTTGTATTAGTTCTGTCTGTGTTGGAGTTATTTTAATCATTGTATTAGTTCTGTCTGTGTTGGAGTTATTTTAATCTTTGTATTAGTTCTGTCTGTGTTGGAGTTATTTTAATCTTTGTATTCTGTCTGTGTTGGAGTTAAAAGATGCACACATGCTTATTTTTGTTGTTGTACTAGATAATATTTCCTGTCATCAGTAACCGCCATTCTCCTTAGATTTTGGTTGGTTAGTTTGGGTTTAACGCCGAGCAGGCAACTAAGGCCATCTCACGGCGGCCCTCATATTTTGGACATTTGAAGGGCTCCAACAGCAATATAGAATCTCAGATTATCTTGATGACAAAACACATCCACTTAGATATGAATTTGACAGCAGATGTATCGAACGAAGTGGCAAGTATCCAAAAGTCATACATCACGTTATGCCGACTCTTTTGTCCCTCAGGCTGTTACCCTTTTGAACAGTAATATCAGTAGATAGTGTCGGTCAACATTCTTCAGTTCTTTAGTACTAGCCCTTTCAGTATTTTTATTTTTTATTTTTATTTTTTATGCCAAGAGTGTTACTAAGGTAACAATACGTCTGTTACAGTTCATTTCTTTAATTGAGAGTTATGGGTTATTTAATTTAATTATTTTTATGAGTGAATGATGATGCCATGTGTTGTATGGGCAGACAGTGAATTTCTCCATGAGGGATTAATAAAGTATTATTGTATTGTATTATATTGTATTGTATCTTTTCAAACATTGTTTTGAAAACTAGAATGACAAAACATGCCACAGACATTAAGTAGTCAAGTTTCAAAACATGTTAATAATTTGAGTTTTTGTCACACTTTGGTGTTCACTTTGAGAATGGCTCATATACCTGTTGCAGTTAGATAGTGTTCAATGTTACTTGGCCATGAAGGGGTTAATAAAACAACCTATGAGGTCATCACATTGTCCATGTGCTGGAAGGAGGTTGGGGGGGGGGGGGGGCGGGGGGGGCTATAGGGACTATAGGGACTATAGCACTATAGGGATCGAATAAAAAACAAACTAAGCTCCATTGCAATTACATAATTGTCTCTGTGTTGGAAGGGATGTGGATTGGCTGAAGGTTTACTTTGCGGAGTGCTGTCCCCAGTTCCACAGAAAGTCAACAGAAAAGGCAACACAGCACCGTAACCATGGCAACAAACTGTTTCAGGCAAAATTGTACCAAGACGCACTGGCAGCCTACACACAGGTAATTGATCAGTTTGTTGGTTAGGAGCTGGGGCATTTTGTCAGATTACACTTTAGGACCTGAGGCATTTAGCCAGATGCACACTTCAGGACCTGAGGCATTTAGCCAGATGCACACTTTAGGACCTGAGGCATTTAGCCAGATGCACACTTTAGGACCTGAGGCATTTAGCCAGGTGCACATTTTAGGACCTGAGGCATTTAGCCAGGTGCACATTTTAGGACCTGAGGCATGTAGCCAGATGCACACTTTAGGACCTGAGGCATTTAGCTAGATGCACACTTTTGGACCTGGGGCATTTAGCCAGGTGCACACTTTAGGACCTGGGGCATTTTGTCAGATGCACACTTTAGGACCTGGGGCATTTAGCCAGATGCACGCTTTAGACAGAGGTGCCTACCTTACGCGCTGGCTCGTAATTTTACGCATTTTCGGCTCAAGTTATGCGAATACGACTAGCTCCTCCAAAATACGCAATTTACGTGGGGGGGGGGGCCTTGGCCTTTTTTTGTGAAGATCGACTGCTTTATATAGGCTCCCCAGCCTCTGGAGCCAGAGACTATGTCACTGAGCTTTGGCGTGTAGTCCGCTAGACACTGACTAGCCAAGGCAGCAAGAATACTCGCACACAGCGCGCCAAGCGTGCACTGAAACACTGAAGTCTGACTCGTGGGTAGTAACTAGCGATAGCAGGGGGCTCCTCTGCTACAAATGCATGCAACGTGTGCAGAAAGGACTTTGGTGTTGCTCACAGTGGCGCGTACAAAAGTATGATATTCAAAGACATTTGGAACCCGCTGGGCATAAGGCCAAGGCAGTAGTACATCCCAAAGCTGACATAAAGCACTTTTTCGTTAACCCGTTCGGCCCGGCAAACTGCTGTACTGGTTGGCGGTCTCGTATACCGTGCAGCCCAGAAAACCGCTAGGTGTTTTATATCGCGCACCCGGTGATACGCGAGCCTCGCCGCGCGTATCACCCGGTGATACGCGAGCCTCGCCGCGCGTGTGGTGACCTCGCCCGTCGCACTGACACATCATGTTTACATTACAGGGTCCTGACAGTGCGTGCATACTTTTGTACGTGGTATGCAGTCAGCTTTGCGGTGCTAGCATACGCATTACAGTCAAAATGGCGAGTGAATGTGTAGATATTCGGAGTGATAATATTTTGTGTTTGGAGACATGGTTTCAAAAGCAGATAGCTTTGATGTATTGGGACACGTGTGCCCACCTACTGCGTGGCAGCATTACCACGTGTTGGCAGTGTCAGCTGGAGCGATCGACGGTTGAGGCACTGACAACGGCAATGACGTACGGATTGATTCTGAAGCTGAATTTGGAGGTTCTACTTGATATTCCATTTCTCTGATGCTACACCTTGGTGCACCTGTAGGTGACTCTGTGGACACTGACACACATTGGTCACACGTGTAGTACATGCATTGTCTTTACAACACTGATACTTCCATCCGATCGTGTATGAGACACAACATCGTTCAATGCCGCTTATTACATGTTGTCTAGACTGTGGATATACCGTACAGTGGCAGGTGTAAACATTGACATCTGGCGACCAGGTAGGAGACTTACAGTGTATCGGCATACTGGAAATGCATGGACACTAATGTGTCACAGTAACAGATCCCCTTTTTACTGATGCATGTTAAGTAACAGCTACCTGTCATGCACGAAAGACATTTTTGGCTCACGTGCGAAGTAAAAGTATGTTCTGAGACTTTAACTTTGGCATTTTCTCGGAGAATATTGAAGCTACAGTCTTCAAACTTGGCCCAAGGATACTTTGTGGCGAGACCTTTCTAAACATGCAGTTTTAGTGACAGTTTCTCAGAAAGGTCAAGGTCATAGAGGATCAGGACATATATAAAATAGCTATTTTGGGACATGTTCTCAAATACTATTCACAACTTCAAACCCAAACTTGGTACAAAGATACCTGATGAAAAGACCTTTATATGAACACTAATTTCGTTGATCCCTCTGAAAAGTCGAGGGGTCACAAGAGCTGAAGAAATATGTCTAAAATGACCGTATTTTTACCCCCCCCCCCCCTCCCCCCCCAAAAAAAAAAAAAAAAAAAAAAAATTTTTTTTTCGCTAATACTAATACTATTCACAACTTCAAACCCAAACTTGCTACAGCGATACCTGATATTGTGTGAATAAAATAACTAACAGTATGGATAAATGTCTTTATTTTTAATTTGTTTACTTACTTACTTACGCCTGTCACCCCTACCCGGGTATAGGCCGTCGACGAGAGACCTCCAGCAACTCCTGTCCTGTGCTTCTCCTTCGATTCTACTCCAGGTGGTTCCCAGTCTCTTGATGTCTGCTTGGAGGTCTCGACGCCAGGAGTTTCTCGGCCTACCTCTTTTCCTCTTTCCCTGGGGGTTCCATGACAATGCCTGCCTAGTGATACTGGAAGCTGGCTTTCTCAGGCTGTGACCGATCCATCCCCATCTTCTTCGCCCAATTTCATTCTCTGCTGTTATCTGCTCTGTTCTGTCCCAGAGTCTGACGTTGCTGATCTTCTCTGGCCAGTGGATTTTCAAAATTCTTCTAAGGCAACTGTTCATGAAGGTCTGTACTCTGTTGACTGTGGTTTTTGTCAATCTCCAAGTCTCTGCTCCATATAGGAGAACTGCTTTTACATTGGAGTTGAAAATCCGGACTTTGGTGTGTTGTGACAGCTCTCTGGAACTCCACACTTATTTTAACTGGAGAAAGGCTGCTCTGGCTTTACCAATTCGTGCTCTGACATCTGCATCAGTGCCGCCTTTTTTGTCTATGATGCTCCCGAGATAGGTGAAGGACTCCACCTCCTCCAACGGGGTGCCAGCAAGCAAGATTGGTTCTTCCCTGGTTGCGTTCAGCCTCATTGTCTTTGTTTTCTGTTTGTGAATGGTGAGGCCCACTTGGGACGAGATGTCAGCAAGCCTCGTGGTCTTGTCCTGCATTTGTTGATGAGTGTGGGACAGTAAAGCCAAGTCGTCTGCAAAATCGAGGTCGTCAAACTGTGTCCACAGTGTCCACTGTATTCCACTTCGTCTGTGCTCTGTGGTCATCTTCATGACCCAGTCTATGGCCAGTAGGAAGAGGAACGGAGACAGCAGACACCCCTGCCTGACACCAGTTCTGACCTGGAGCTCCCTGGTGAACTGCCCTTCGTGGATCACGCGACATGTCATGCCATCATAGCTGCTCTTGATCAGGTGGACGAGCTTTGTGGGTACACCGTAGTGTCGTAGGAGTTTCCACAGAGTCTGTCAAATGCTTTCTCATAATCCACAAAGTTGACGTACAGCGGGGAGCTCCACTCCAGAGACTGTTCCACGATGATGCGGAGAGTGGCGATCTGGTCTGTACATGATCGGTTCTTCCTGAATCCTGCTTGCTGGTCTCTCAGCTGGGGGTCAACGAAGCTCTTCATTCTCTCTAGGATGATCCTGTTGAAGACCTTTCCTGGTACTGACAGCAAGGTGATTCCTCTGTAGTTGGAACACTTGCTGAGGTCGCCTTTCTTGGGAAGCTTGATTAGGTACCCCTCCTTCCAGTCAGCTGGCATCACCTCCTCTTCCCAGATCTTTCCAAACAGTGGGTACAGCATCTCCACTGTTGTCTTTAGGTCTGCTTTCAGAGACTCCGCTGGGATGCCATCTGGCCCTGCTGCTTTGCCATTCTTCAAAAATGCCACTGCTCTTCTGATCTCTTCCCGGCTGGGTCTGTCACAGCTGATGGGTAGGTCGGTCTCTGCCGGCTGGATGTCGGGGGGGTCGGGTGGGCTAGGTCTGTTCAGTAACTCTTCAAAATACTCGGTCCATCTGTCGAGTTGGTCTGCTCTGTCTGCAATAGGCTTGCCTTCTTTGTCTTTTACTGGTCTTTCTGTATGGCCATACTTACCCGACAATCTTCTGGTAATGTCGTAGAGCCGTTTCATGTTGCCGCTGCCTGCTGCCTTTTCTGCCTCTGCTGCCAGGCTGTCTGTGTAGGCCCTCTTGTCTGCCCTGATACTCCTCTTCACCTCGCGGTTGGCTTCCGAGTATTCCTCCTGTGCCCTTACTTTGGCTGCTCTCGTGCGACTGTTGTTGACCGCTGCTTTCTTCTGCTTCCTCGCTTCTATCTTCTTCAAGGTCTGTGCCGACAGCCAGTCCTTGTGGTGGTGTTTCCTGAACCCTACAGTGTCTTTGCAGGTTGAGTTCAGCGCCTCTCTAACTGCCTTCCACTGCTGCTCTGTGGTGACCGCCTCCTCTTCATTTACTAGCTCCTGTAGCGCTTGAAACCGGTTGGACAGCACCAGTTTGAACTTCTCTAACTCCAGTCCCCCACCCGGGTCTGCCCTGGGGGACCTGGGTGGGGTTAGGTACTTTTTAGTTCCCAGGGTCACCCTGGTCAGCCCCACAGGGTGAGTTTTTCTCTCTATTCTGGGGCATGTGTTTCTGTCTACCCTTTGTCCATTCACCTGTATTTGCCTTTTTAAAACTCTCCCTACTGTCTGCACTGCCTGTAGCTCTTGATGTTGGATGTGTGTTGCTAAATGGTCTTAGCTTTATTTAGGCCCCATGTGTTAGGTTTATTTAACGTATTTGACCGGATGGCGACATACATTCAATGTTCTGTTTATTTTTTTTTTTTCACAAGCAGTGCAGGCACGTCCTGAGAAAGCCTTGTTGCTGTCGGGACGTTAAGCAATGTACAATCAATCAATCAATCTAACTCCAGTTTCTCTCAGGAGGCCTACATTATAGCGCTGTCTTCTTGTTGTCTCTGTGCGGCTTTTCTTTAGCTTGAGCTTCATTCTTAAGGTAAGCAGATGGTGGTCTGAGGCGACATCTGCTCCCCTCCTCACTCGAACATCTTGAAGGGATCTTCTAAATTTCTTGCTAATGCAGATATGGTCTATTTGGTTCTCTGTTGTATGGTCAGGTGAGACCCAAGTTGCTTTGTGTATTCTTCTGTGTGGGAAGATGCTGCCTCCAATGACAAGTCGGTGTAGAGCACAAAAGTCTACAAACCTCTCCCCGTTCTCACTCATCTCTGAGCCTAGTCCCTGTCTCCCCATCACCTCTTCGTATCCGGTGTTGTCCTCCCCTATTTTGGCATTAAAATCGCCCATGACGATGGTGATGTCTCGCTCCGCACATTTGTCCACAGCACTCTGGAGTCGGTCGTAGAACTCTTGTTTCTCTTCCTCGTCACTGTCATTGGTGGGCGCATAACACTGGATGACGTTCAGCTTGAGCTTTCTCTTGGTTCTAAAGGCTGCTGTGATAATTCTTGGCCCCAGAGGTTCCTAGCCCATCAGCGCTCTCTGTGCCACTGGTGACAGCATGAATGCTACTCCTTCTGTATGGGGGGCATTCTCCTCTTCATGACCTGAATACAGAATCATCTCCCCACTTAACAGCCTTTTCTGGCCAGACTGCATCCATCTGGCTTCACTGATACCTAGCAGGGAAAGGTTGTACTTTTGCATTTCCGCTGCTATCTGGGCGGCCTTGCCGCTCTGGTACATGGTCTTGACATTCCATGTGCCCATGGTTGTGTCCCTGGATAGAGAGAGGCGGCTCGGTCCTGTGGCTTCCGAAGACTTCCGGCTTTCACCACAGGACGTCATAAGTCTTCTAGTAGAAGAACCTTCCTCCTCCAGGAAAGGAATTACTGTTAGTCTTTTCGTCGGCGTTTTTGTAGCTATTTCCTTTTTTGCAGGGTGGGGAAGCTACCCCCACGCTCAACCCCCTTACTAGGAGGACCAGGGGTTTTCTGTCGGGGTCACCTTCCCTTAGACCATGTTGGTTCACGGCACCTTATTTCATTCGGTGCACCCCTCTCACGAGGGACCCCCTATCCACCAACCAGGGGACGCGCCTCAACGCCATATTTTAATTTGTTTGCTGTGGTGTATTTTTTTCATTGTGTGTTGCGCTGAAATGATTACACAAAATACACATTTTTAAGCAGCCCATTACACAAAATGGTCTAAGAGGGGTAGGCACCTCTGTTTAGAAGATGGGGCATTTAGCTAGATGCACACTTTAGGAGCTGGGGCATTTTGCCAGATGTACACTTTAGGACCTGGGGCATTTAGCTAGATGCACACTTTAGGACCTGGGGCATTTTGTCTGATGCACACTATAAGACATGGGGCGTTTGGCCAGATGCACACTTTAGGACCTAGGGCATTTAGCCAGATGCACACTTTAGGACCTAGGGCATTTAGCCAGATGCGCACTTCAGGACCTAGGGCATTTAGCCAGATGCACACTTTAGCAGCTGGGGCATGTTGCCGATGCACACTTTAGGAGGTGGGGCATTTTGTCAGATGCACACTTTAGGAGGTGGGGCATTTTGTCAGATGCACACTTTAGGAGGTGGGGCATTTTGTCAGATACACACTTTAGCAGCTGGGGCATGTTCCGATGCACACTTTAGCAGCTGGGGCATGTTCCGATGCACACTTTAGCAGCTGGGGCATGTTGCTGATGCACACTTTAGCAGCTGGGGCATGTTGCTGATGCACACTTTAGCAGCTGGGGCTTGTTGCTGATGCACACTTTAGCAGCTGGGGCATGTTGCCGATGCACACTTTAGCAGCTGGGGCATGTTGCCGATGCACACTTTAGCAGCTGGGGGTTGTTGCCGATGCACACTTTAGAAGCTGGGGCATGTTGCCGATGCACACTTTAGAAGCCAGGGCATGTTGCCGATGCACACTTTAGAAGCCGGGGCATGTTGCCGATGCACACTTTAGCAGCTGGGGCATGTTGCTGATGCACACTTTAGCTGCTGGGGCATGTTGCCGATGCACACTTTAGCAGCTGGGGCATGTTGCCGATGCACACTTTAGCTGCTGGGGCATGTTGCCGATGCACACTTTAGCAGCTGGGGCATGTTGCCGATGCACACTTTAGCAGCTGGGGCATGTTGCCAATGCACATTTTGTGGCTTAATGGTAAGTGAGGAGGCTGTATGAATGGCCATCATCAGCTTCACAACTATCATCATCAGTGATTAACAAATAAACATCAAATTAAAATCAGCATATCATCTCTTTGCCGTATGAAAAAGCAGGTTAAATATTGAGTTGTAGACACCAGGAGGGGATCAGAATTTCTGTAGAGGTGATTTGCTTTGTGTAAAAGTTTGAATTCTGCACACATTTCTAGAAACACTGTGTTTTGTGTGGATGGACTGTGACGTCTGCACATTGTAGTTGTCACTTGTTAATATCATCCTACAGTGGCTTCCCGGGCCTGCTTGTACACTGTAGTTGTCACTTGTTAATATCATCCTACAGTGGCTTCCCGGGCCTGCTTGTACATTGTAGTTGTCACTTGTTAATATCCTACAGTGGCTTCCCGGGCCTGCTTGTACATTGTAGTTGTCACTGTTGATAATATCATCTTACAGTGGCTTCCCGGGCCTGCTTGTACATTGTAGTTGTCACTGTTGATGATATCATCCTACAGTGGCTTCCCGGGCCTGCTTGTACATTGTAGTTGTCACTGTTGATAATATTCTGTGGTGGCTTCCTGGGCGCGCTTGTACATTGACATCAATCTGTTGTACTTTGCAGAGCATGATGTATGCACAGTGCGACCTTCAGGGTGACAGTCTGGCACTTGCTTTCGGCAACAGATCTGCAGCACTCTTCCATCTCAACAAATATCATGTATGTAACTCTGTGCCAGCTTGAAATTCTTGTGCATGCAGCCCCTGGTGCAATCTCAGTTCACACACACTGTTTAGAGTACCAGACATACACTGGTTACAATATCACACACACACACACACACACACACACACACACACACACACACACACACACACACACACACACACACACACTGTTTACAGTGTCACACACACACACACACACACACACACACACACACACACACACACACACACGCACTGTTTACAGTGTCACGCACACTCTGTTTATTGTGCCACACTCACACTGTTTACAGTATCAGGGTGCACAACAGTAACAGATGTGTAACGAAGGTTGGTGCGATTCTATTGCTGAATGTTAATGTTGAATGATTTATTGATGTACAGCAACGTCAGCATGAATTTTTGAGTGTAACACACTTTCAGTACCAGCTGCAGGTGGTAGAACAGTCAATACTGACAGGTAGTGCCTGATCTGGAGAACACCTTTCTTTTTCTAAGCAGCAAGTTCTTCATGCACAACTCTTCAGCTAGCGTAGTTGTTTCATCTCATGTAGCATTATTGTGTGTGATGTTTACGCATAGTGACATAACAAACAAGTCGACGATGTATGTATGTGTGTATAATGTGTGTACTAAACAATTCTACTTATAAATATGCTGTGTGTATGATGCATACCATTACCAAACACCCTACAACAGTACAGTCTGTGTGTACAATACATACAAATACCAAACAAGTCTACATTCAACCCTTTTGGCCCTGGGACCCTGCAGCATGGCAGAACTACTGAATAATTTTCACTTCAGAAGGGATTGACATGGTATGCTGTGAAACATTGCGACCCAAAATATTGTATACATGGTGTGTCAGTAGCAACGTCTATGAAACATTGCCACCCAAAATATTCTATACCTGGTGCGTCGGTATTACTGTCTGTGAAACATTGCCACCCAAAACATTCTATACCTGGTGCATCAGTAGCACCCTCTGTGACACATTGCCACCCAAAACATTCTATACCTGGTGCGTCAGTAGCACCCTCTGTGACACATTGCCATCCAAAACATTCTATACCTTGTGCGTCAGTAGCACCCTCTGTGACACATTGCCACCCAAAACATTCTATACCTTTTGCGTTAGTAGCACCCTCTGTGAAACATTGCCACCCAAAACATTCTATACCTTGTGCGTCAGTAGCACCGTCTGTGAAACATTGCCACCCAAAATCTTCTATACCTGGTGCGTCAGTAGTACCCTCTGTGACAGATTGCCACCCAGAACATTATATACCTTTTGCGTCAGTAGCACCCTCTGTGACACATTGCCACCCAAAACATTCTATACCTTGTGCGTCAGTAGCACCGTCTGTGAAACATTGCCACCCAAAACATCTATACCTTGTGCGTCGGTAGCACCGTCTGTGAAACATTGCCACCCAAAACATTCTATACCTTGTGCGTCAGTAGCACCCTCTGTGAAACATTGCCACCCAAAACATTCTATACCTTGTGCGTTAGTAGCACCCTCTGTGACACATTGCCACCCAAAACATTCTATACCTTTTGCGTTAGTAGCACCCTCTGTGAAACATTTCCACCCAAAACATTCTATACCTTGTGCGTCAGTAGCACCGTCTGTGAAACATTGCCACCCAAAACATTCTATACCTGGTGCGTCAGTAGCACCCTCTGTGACACATTGCCACCCAAAACATTCTATACCTTGTGCATTAGTAGCACCCTCTATGAAACATTGCCACCCAAAACATTCTATACCTTGTGCGTCAGTAGCACCGTCTGTGAAACATTGCCACCCAAAACATTCTATAACTGGTGCGTCAGTAGCACCCTGTGTGACACATTGCCACCCAAAACATTCTATACCTTGTGCGTCAGTAGCACCGTCTGTGAAACATTGCCACCCAAAACATTCTATAACTGGTGCGTCAGTAGCACCCTGTGTGACACATTGCCACCCAAAACATTCTATACCTTGTGCGTCAGTAGCACCGTCTGTGAAACATTGCCACCCAAAACATTCTATAACTGGTGCGTCAGTAGCACCCTGTGTGACACATTGCCACCCAAAACATTCTATACCTTGTGCGTCAGTAGCACCCTCTGTGACACATTGCCACCCAAAACATTCTATACCTTGTGCGTCAGTAGCACCCTCTGTGACACATTGCCACCCAAAACATTCTATACCTTGTGCGTCAGTAGCACCCTCTTTGACACATTGCCACCCAAAACATTCTATACCTTGTGCGTCAGCAGCACCCTCTTTAACTTTTTTAGCCCCGGGACCCTGCAGCAGCACATGGATTGATCATAATTCAAGGGTAGTGCCAGATGAGCTTGGCGTCTGAAAGCGCCAAGCTCATCTGGCACTACCCTTGAATTATCATGATCAGTCCATCTCCTACAACTGATACATAGTCGCTAGGCAACACCTCCAAAGTTTGGAAAATTGGACCTTGGGGTTAAACGGGTTAAGTAATCTGTGTATGACGCAAACCAAACACGCGACAACGGTTTACTCTGTATGATGCATACACCTACCAAACAAGTCTGCAAAATACTGTGTGAGCTGTTGGCTCTTGACATGCGTGAAGCTTTCAGTTTGTTCTAGTACTGATTCTGCTCTTCAATCCAGGAGTGCCTAACTGACATAGAGAGAGCGCTGAGTGCAGGTTTTCCAAGCCAGTCACGGCAAAAGCTTATCGCACGCCAGTGCCTCACCCACATCGCGCTCGGCCACACACAGGATGCCATGTCAGGTGGGCGCAGAGTCCAGCGTGTCAGTGTTTTTCCACTGCATGTATATAGTCTCAACCCATTTTGCCCCAACACCACAGCAGGAGATGGATCAACCATGATAATTCAAGGGTAGTGCCAGATTCGCTTGATCCATCTCCTGCACCTGGTACATAGTCATTAGATGACACCTCCCCAATTTGGGAAATCAGGCCTTGGGGTCAAATAGGGTAATGTCCGAAGTGACAGACCAAGACACCTTTTTCAGGGTAACGTTGACGTTTTGTTATGAATTTTGTCTGCTGTATCTTGATGTTGATGACTTTTGTCTGCTGTATCTTGATGTTGATGACTTTTGTCTGCTGTATCTTGATGTTGATGACTTTTGTCTGCTGTATCTTGATGTTGATGACTTTTGTCTGCTGTATCTTGATGTTGATGACTTTTGTCTTGAAAACATTGTGCTTTTCCTGCTTAATCCTTTTAGCCCCAGGACCCTGCAGCAGGAGATGGACTGATCATGATAATTCAAGGGCAGTGCCAGAAGAGCTTGGCGCCTTTGGGCGCCAAGCTCATCTGGCACAATCCTTGAATTATCATGATCAATCCATCTCCAACAACTTTCACATAGTCGTTAGCTCCTCCAATACTTTGAAAATGAGGCCATGGGGCTAAGAGGGTTAACAAATCAATCCTCTGTTGGTATCACAGAATGTGTGACTGTTGGTGTCACAGAATGTGTGGTGTTACAGAATGTGTGACTGTTGGTGTAACACAATGTGTGGTGTCACCGAATGTGTGACTGTTGGTGTCACAGAATGTGTGCCTGTTGGTGTCATCGAATGTGTGACTGTTGGTGTCACAGAATGTGTGATTGTTGGTGTCACAGAATGTCTGACTGTTGGTGTCACCGAATGTGTGACTGTTGGTGTCACCGAATGTGTGACTGTTGGTGTCACAGAATGTCTGACTGTTGGTGTCACTGAAAGTGTGACTGTTGGTGTCACCGAATGTGTGACTGTTGGTGTCACAGAATGTGTGACTGTTGGTGTCACAGAATGTGTGGTGTCACAGAATGTGTGACTGTTGGTGTAACACAATGTGTGGTGTCACCGAATGTGTGACTGTTGGTGTCACAGAATGTGTGACTGTTGGTGTCACCGAATGTGTGACTGTTGGTGTCATCGAATGTGTGACTGTTGGTGTCACAGAATGTATGACTGTTGGTGTCACAGAATGTCTGACTATTGGTGTCACAGAATGTCTGACTGTTGGTGTCACCGAATGTGTGACTGTTGGTGTCACTGAAGGTGTGACTGTTGGTGTCACAGAATGTGTGAATGTTGGTGTCACTGAATGTGTGACTGTTGGTGTTACAGAATGTGTGACTGTTGGTGTCACCGAATGTGTGAATGTTGGTGTCACCAAATGTCACAGAATGTGTGGTGTCACAGAATGTGTGACTGTTGGTGTCACATAATGTGTGACTGTTGGTGTCACAGAATATGTGACTGTTGGTGTCACAGAATGTCAACTGCTGATGCTCTTTGTCTGCGGTATTTCGTCACAGTTTTTTGATTTTTATTTTACCCTGAAATACAGTTTTCTTGGATGCCTGACTTGTGCAACCTCTGGCTAATGACTTGTGCCACCTCTTGCTAATGGACTTGTGCTACCTCTTGTTAATGAATTGTGCTACCTCTTGCTAATGACTTGAGCTACCTCTTGCTAATGACTTGTGCTACCTCTTGCTAATGACTTGTGCTACCTCTTGCTAATGAATTGTGCTACCTCTTGCTAATGACTTGTGCTGCCTCTTGCTAATGACTTGTCCTACCTCTTGCTAATGACATGTGCTACCTCTTGCTAATGACTTGTGCTACCTCTTGCTAATGACATGCTATCTCTTGCTAATGACGTGTGCTACCTCTTGTTAATGACTTGTGCTATCTCTTGCTAATGACGTGTGCTACCTCTTGCTAATGACTTGTGCTACCTCTTGCTAATGACATGTGCTACCTCTTGCTAATGACCCCCACCCGGGTCTGCCCTGGGGGACTTGGGTGGGGTTAGGTATTTTTTAGTTCCCAGGGTCACCCTGGTCAGCCCCACAGGGTGGGTTTTTCTCTCTATTCTGGGGGCATGTGTTTCTGTCTACCCTTTGTCCATTCACCTGTATTTGCCTTTTTAAAACTCTCCCTACTGTCTGCACTGCCTGTAGCTCTTGATATTGGATTTGTGTTGCTAAATGGTCTTAGCTTTATTTAGGCCCCATGTAGGTTTATTTAACATATTTGACCGGCTGGCGACATACATTCAATTTTCTGTTTAGTTTTTTTTCACAAGCAGTGCAGGCACGTCCTGAGAAAGCCTTGTTGCTGTCGGGACGTTAAGCAATGTACAATCAATCAACAATCTTGCTAATGACTTGTGCTACCTCTTGCTAATGATGTGCTACCTCTTGCTAATGACTTGTGCTACCTCTTGCTAATGACGTGTGCTACCTCTTGCTAGTGACTTGTACGACCTCTTGCTAATGACTTGTGCTACCTCTTGCTAATGACTTGTGCTACCTCTTGCTAATGGCTTTAGCTATCTCTTGCTAATGATGTGTGCTACCTCTTGCTAATGACTTGCGCTACCTCTTGCTAATGACTTGTGCAATCTCTTGCTAATGACATGTGCAACCTCTTGCTAATGACTTGTGCTACCTCTTGCTAATGACGTGTGCTACCTCTTGCTAATGACTTGTGCTATCTCTTGCTAATGACGTGTGCTACCTCTTCCTAATGACTTGTGCCACCTCTTGCTAATGAATTGTGCTACCTCTTGCTAATGACTTGTGCTACCTCTTGCTAATGATGTGTGCTACCTCTTGCTAATGACATGTGCTTCCTCTTGCTAATGATGTGTGGTACCTCTTGCTAATGACGTGTGCTACCTCTTCCTAATGACTTGTGCCACCTCTTGCTAATGAATTGTGCTACCTCTTGCTAATGACTTGTGCTACCTCTTGCTAATGACGTGTGCTACCTCTTGCTAATGACTTGTGCTTCCTCTTGCTAATGATGTGTGCTACCTCTTGCTAATGACTTGTGCTACCTCTTGCTAATGATGTGCTACCTCTTGCTAATGACTTGTGCTACCTCTTGCTAATGACTTGTGCTACCTCTTGCTAATGATGTGTGCTACCTCTTGCTAATGACTTGTGCCACCTCTTGCTAATGACTTGTGCTACCTCTTGCTAATGATGTGTGCTACCTCTTGCTAATGACTTGTGCTACCTCTTGCTAACGATGTGCTACCTCATGCTAATGACTTGTGCTACCTCTTGCTAATGACTTGTGCTACCTCTTGCTAATGGCTTTAGCTATCTCTTGCTAATGATGTGTGCTACCTTTTGCTAATGACTTGTGCTACCTCTTGCTAATGACTTGTGCTATCTCTTGCTAATGACTTGTGCAACCTCTTTCTAATGACTTGTGCTACCTCTTCCTAATGACTTGTGCCACCTCTTGCTAATGACTGTGCTACCTCTTGCTAATGAATTGTGCTACCTCTTGCTAATGAATTGTGCTGCCTTGCTAATAACGTGTGCTACCTCTTGCTAATGACTTGTGCTACCTCTTGCTAACGATGTGCTACCTCATGCTAATGACTTGTGCTACCTCTTGCTAATGACTTGTGCTACCTCTTGCTAATGGCTTTAGCTATCTCTTGCTAATGATGTGTGCTACCTCTTGCTAATGACTTGTGCTACCTCTTGCTAATGACTTGTGCTATCTCTTGCTAATGACGTGTGCAACCTCTTTCTAATGACTTGTGCTACCTCTTGCTAATGAGCCCCACCCGGGTCTGCTCTGGGGGACTTGGGTGGGGTTAGGTATTTTTTAGTTCCCAGGGTCACCCTGGTCAGCCCCACAGGGTGGGGTTTTCTCTCTATTCTGGGGCATGTGTTTCTGTCTACCCTTTGTCCATTCACCTGTATTTGCCTTTTTAAAACTCTCCCTACTGTCTGCACTGCCTGTAGCTATTGATATTGGATGTGTGTTGCTAAATGGTCTTGGCTTTATTTAGGCCCCATGTGTTAGGTTTATTTAACGTATTTGACCGGCTGGCGACATACATTCAATGTTCTGTTTGTTTTTTTCACAAGCAGTGCAGTCACGTCCTGAGAAAGCCTTGTTGCTGTCGGGACGTTAAGCAATGTACAATCAATCAATCAATCTTGCTAATGACGTGTGCTACCTCTTGCTAATGACTTGTGCTATCTCTTGCTAATGACGTGTGCTACCTCTTCCTAATGACTTGTGCCACCTCTTGCTAATGACTGTGCTACCTCTTGCTAATGACTTGTGTTACCTCTTGCTAATGACTTGTGCTACCTCTTGCTAATGACTTGTGCTACCTCTTGCTAATGACTGTGCTACCTCTTGCTAATGACTTGTGCTACCTCTTGCTAATGACTTGTGCTACCTCTTGCTAATGACTTGTGCTACCTCTTGCTAATGACTGTGCTACCTCTTGCTAATGACTTGTGCTACCTCTTGCTAATGACTTGTGCTACCTCTTGCTAATGACTTGTGCTACCTCTTGCTAATGACTGTGCTACCTCTTGCTAATGAATTGTGCTACCTCTTGCTAATGAATTGTGCTGCCTTGCTAATAACGTGTGCTACCTCTTGCTAATGACTTGTGCTACCTCTTGCTAATGACGTGTGCTACCTCTTGCTAATGACGTGTGCTACCTCTTGCTAATGATGTGTGCTACCTCTTGCTAATGACTTGTGCTACCTCTTGCTAATGATGTGTGCTACCTCTTGCTAATGACGTGTGCTACCTCTTGCTAATGACGTGTGCTACCTCTTGCTAATGACTTGTGCTACCTCTTGCTAATGACTTGTGCTACCTCTTGCTAATGACTTGTGCTACCTCTTGCTAATGACATATGCTACCTCTTGCTAATGACTTGTGCTACCTCTTGCTAATGATGTGCTACCTCTTGCTAATGACTTGTGCTACATCTTGCTAATGACGTGTGATACCTCTTGCTAATGACTTGTGCTACCTCTTGCCAATGACTGTGCTACCTCTTGCTAATGAATTGTGCTACCTCTTGCTAATGACTTGTGCCACCTCTTGCTAATGACTTGTGCTACCTCTTGGTAATGACTGTGGTACCTCTTGCTAATGACTTGTGCTACCTCTTGCTAATGACTTGTGCTACCTCTTGCTAATGACGTGTGCTACCTCTTGCTAATGACGTGTGCTACCTCATGCTAATGAACCCTTTGGGTGTGGGTAGCAGTTTTAGTCACAATGATTCCTGCAGGAATAACACCACCCTGACATCCTGCAGGAATCATGGTGACTGAACCCACTACGTACACCAAAAGGGTTAAGAAAATGAAAACTTTCAGGTCTTGAAATGCTTCGTCAATTGGCAGAAGCTCAGTCCAGTGGCGACAAGATTGCAGGTGTGTTGGTCCACATTCAGTATTTATACAGAAAACATTGTATGATGAAAAAAGCCATCCAACACCGTGTTGGAAGTGCATCAGCTTTATTAACCTGCTTCAGCTGATGTCACCACGTGACAAGATGCAAAAATAGCATCACAATGTAAACAAAGGCTGACATTACATAAGATGTAAATGTTCTTTGAAAATATTATAGATAGCTATGATGTCATTAAGGAAATATGTGTGTGGAAAAGTCCAAGTTAAAGCACTTTCTATGTCTCTTGTTGATGTTGTTTTCAGCAACTCTTGCCAGAGATGTCCAACAAATTGAAAAAGAAATTTCTGCACTGTAAGTACCAGTAGATTTTCTTCAATGCTTATCGATAATAGACCTTGTCAAGATACAGTCGTGGGTCTCTTAACCACTCTGCACTTGCAGCCACCGGTGGCCATGAGCATATCCCCTTCACTGGCAGTGGCCATGAGCATATCCCCTTCACTGGCAGTGGCCATGAGCATATCCCCTTCACTGGCAGTGGCCATGAGCATATCCCCTTCACTGGCAGTGGCCAAGAGCATAACCCCTTCACTGGCAGTGGCCAAGAGCATATCCCCTTCACTGGCAGTGGCCAAGAGCATATCCCCTTCTTCTGGCGGTGGACGCTGATTGTGTTTTATTGTAAAAGTGAAAGATTCCCCACCGTCAAAGGAACATTGATACAAGATGATTTCAGCAAGTGGCAAGATCCTCATGAGCCCTCGCAACTGTGGGGGGGCTCATCAGGATCTGCGCCTTTTGCAGTTGGGCAGTGGTTTTTTTCTTGTTAGTAGACAGATTATGTTTAAAAGGGACAGAGGCTGAATCACAAAGGTTCTCACAACAACATTGGCTGCAGTCGGTCAACGCCCACAGCCCACTGTGGCCCATGTTGGTCTTTACTGTACGTGGACCTCTGCTGACTCAGCGATGAATTTCTTTCGACTCAGGTCAGAGAGAGAAAGGAGTGTGCAGCGTGCCTCCTACACACCCACCCCACCATTGCCTCAAGTCTCATACGCTCCCAACCCTGTGTTAGTGCAGGCGACGGGCGTTGTGGAGATGAAAACATCACCTTCACAGGGGCGCTTTTTACAGGTAGGTCAGGCACATGCCTAATAATGTTTAACCCATTTTACAGGTAGGTCAGACATGTGCCTATTAATGTTTAACCCATTTTACAGGTAGGTCAGACACATGCCTATTAATGTTTAACCCATTTTACAGGTAGGTCAAACACATGCCTATTAATGTTTAACCCATTTAGCCCTGTTGTACTACAACAGGAGATGGATCGACCATGAAAATTCAAGGGTGGTGCCAGATTAGCTTGGCACCATCAGGCGCCAACCTAATCTGGCACTACCCTTGAATAATCCTGGTCAGTTTGTCTCCAGCAACTAGTGTTTACTTTTATGTGACTGTTACGTGGTAGTCGTAGTATGATACAATCCCACCTGACGCATGCATGTAGGGTTCTTTTTTAAAAAACTTCACTCAGCTGCAACTCGTCACATGTGGCACAAGGTTTTAGACCACACTGGAGTAATGGTTTCAACAGTACTTTATTCTCACGATGCATCCACAAATGCATCCACACTTTGGTACACTGTCTCACACAATGCATCCACAATTGTTTTCTCAAAACACATTACCAATGGTATTACTTATAGGAAAATGTTACCTAGCTAGCCTAATTTTAGCCAAAATTAGGTTGTGTCCGTATAAGGGAATGTTGGCAGGAGAGGGGTGCCATAGACCAGGCCATAAACCGAGTAGCCTCCCCTTAGTCCCATCCGGTAAGAGATTACCCAGCATACCCCAGTTTAGTTCTTAGCCAGCATGTAGACGGTTGTGTCTTTACGTCGCTCTTCGATTCCTACGGTTTTGTGACCAGTCGTCTTGCGACTTTACCTTACTGTTCTGGTTCACTCGGTTGTGCTGGCTTGGAGCTTACTCGAGTGTTTGTGCCTGAGACTGTTTGAACTTGGCTTGGTGCTCACGAGGATTGTGACCGGTCGTCTCGTGACTTGACACTCTGTTGTGGACTTTGCCACATGCCTGGGACTGATGCTCACTTGGTTTTGGCGGGCTTGGAGCCCTCTCGGCTTGTATCTAGTGCTGTGTGGACCACAACGTGCCTTGCCTGGCGTGCCTGTGACGAATTGGACCCGGCTGGTGTCTTTGAGTCCGGGGGGCCTCAGGACGTCGCTTCACAGACGTGGGTTTGCTTCATGGCCAGGTAATATCTTGGTAAATACCCTCGACTGGCACTCAGGGGAAGGGAAGAGCGCCGAGCGTCGGCACGCGCTGTGCACTCATTTGATTTGCTTTCACCCTCGCGCGCGGAATTTTGGTGCGCGGCCTCGGCGGCCGCGGCTTGTTTTTCATTATGGCTTCTATGTTGCAGTTACCAGGTTCGTTCCTGCACGCATTGTGGCGTTGTTCAGGGGCCCTTTCACGAGCTGGGGGTGACTCCGGCACATACCTACACTCTTGGCGCCCCCCGCCTGGAAGATACTTGGTCCCAGCTGTGGGGATTCTACTGCCGTGAATGCCCAACACCTATCAGGGAGCAACCGCCAGTTCTGCCCAGAGTGCCACGGTTGGTCCCAATACAGTTGGACCGTGACGGCCCGGGCCGGTAGAACTAACAAGGCGCAAAATTCCACGGAGGGCCCTAGTAAGGTTCCCCATACCGTGACGAACAGGACAGATACCAATGAAAGAAACACGGAGGGCCCTAGTAAGGTTCCCCTTACCATGACGAACAGAACAGATACCAGTGCGCACAATTCCGCGGAGGGGGCGACGAAATTTCCCTTACCGTGACGGAAAGTCCTATCCTACTACTGCCGGGCAGACGTCGGCACCCGAACTTACGACGCTTCTCGCCCCAGACCAGATGGCGGATCGCAGACCTGACAGAAGGTGTCATGCCATGGGGCTTTAGACGAAGAGGCACGAGCCAGACTCACGGCGGGATCCTGCCCCTAGAGACGACCGCTCGGCTTCTCGGTCGCAGGTCAGTGATGAGTGTGTATGTGAAAGCATATAATGCGCGTAGGGTGCAAGATTTGTGTATGTTAGTATGTCATTGTATGGCACCTAGAGCCTTTCTTTCAAGCTAGGCGTTTGAACCCATTCACCGCCACAGGTGTTAAAATGTTGCATTCCCAGCTGTTTTGCCAGACCGCTGGGGCGCAACACCTCTTATCTTTTAAAGGCTATAACTCTTGAACCACTGAACCGATTTACTGCATTTACTTCATTTTTAAGAAAAATGGAGATGAGAAAACAAAATTGTACACTGACACTCAAAGTTAAAATTTATTATTATTATTATTTACTGTTATTATGGGCGCACACGCCCAGGCAAGCTCCCTACAGGCGTCGGCGCCAACTCCCGCACACGTTAGGCATGAACCTGCTGCTTGCAGGGACCTCTAGTACCACAGGGATGCTGCATGTCCTACGCCAAGATCCCAGGTCAGTATGGTGGGCCACGCCCTCGGGCCCGATCGTGGAGACGAGAGGCCGCTCCAGATGCAGTGCTGAGAGGCGTGAGACGACCCCACGACGGGATCCTGCTACCCACCCTCGGTCACGATCAGACAGGTCTTCTGTCTCCAAAAGCGCGCGCTCCCTACACAGAGTCCAGGGACGCGAGAGGAGCATGTGATGACGTCCCATGGCCGTTTGGGTTGCTGCGCGATGGGAAGACTGGCGCCACTAAGACTCCTCTTCGCCGTTCAAGTTCGTGGGACCGGCCTGCAAGACGACCCTCTTCCTCCCGGATTTCGCGTGACAGTAGTCACGCTAAGCCTTCGTCAGAGTGGACGGGAGCCAAGTTAGGTTCCTCCCCCCCCCCCCCCGCCCCCCCTCGGCCTGTGCTGGTTTGACGGTCGCCGTTACGCACCGAGACGCCTGTTCGAGACCTTCCGTTCTCCACGCCGCTCCTCACGGGACCGCCGTTCTGCCCTTGGCAGTTCGGCTTCTTCTTACAGGACCCTGGTTCGTCTCTGCTTGCGGCATGGCCACAGAGGAAGACGATCCCCGCCTAGTGCTGTTTCAGCTTTTTGTCGGACCGCCGCCTCCCGGCGTTCACCGGTTGTTCGGAGCAGTTAGACGCCTCTTCCTCCCGCGTGCGTGATGGACGACTCTTTCAGCTTGGCCCCAGGAGACTTCGTTTCGGTGTGGCTGGGCGATGACGGTGCCTCCAATTCGCTACGCTCGCAGTCTCAAGATGTCATGGAGTGTCCGCCAGCTTCTTTCGGCCTAGGATGGAGTCTCTTCGGTCCTTGGACGTAGCGGCCCCCCTCATCGCGGTTGTCTTCCCGGGGAAGACTGCCTGCCTTCTCCCCCTGCCAAGAAGAGAGCTTCGGCCTTCGTGAACTCAGAGTGACAGCCTGAGCGTTTCAAGTCTCTTCCTCAACCGACCGGGTGCCGGGACCTAGGTGGCGCCTTCTCCTCTCACCCGCTTCAGGGCACCTTGGGAGACACCGGCTTCTTCACTGACAACAGGGGGCCGGTGGACCTATCCATGGACTTCCGGCGGAGGTGGTACGCGGAACTTCGCAGAGCTGCGCCTGCCCACTCCTGACGGTGGACCCCCCCCAGCGCTGTCCTGTGCTGGTTCTCTTGACATCGTGATTCTTCTCCTGGTCTGGCGCGACTGCTTCCTCTCCCGTGATTCCCCGGCTTCTGCGGGGTTCCTGGACCTGGGGGCACAGGACATCGGCCACCGCGTTGAGGAGGCATGGAACCCTTCTTCTCTCCGCTTAGCCGACATCCTCGCCTGGGCGGTTCCATTACCGGGCTCCTTCTACACCGCTGTCACCGCCATGACTGCGACGGCCATCTGCGATCTGCTGCGTCGAGGTACCTTCTGGCACGCTTGCTCGCTGCCGACCAAGTTGAGGAACCAACTACGCATGGCGCCGCTCGGTGGAGAACTCCCTTGGCCCCACCTGGCAGACCGTCAAGGAGGCTAACGAGGACCGGTGGCACTGACGGCGTCGCGCTGTTGTCAGCACTGGACGTAGCTGTCTTTCTGGGACACTGACGCAGGACGTGCCGGCGTTCCGCGCAGACCGATGGACTGGATTGGCAGGGACCACTTTTCCGCGGAGGCGCAGTTCGGAACTAGTCGGCTGGCAGCCGAGGGATGGAGGCGATGGTTCTGTGACACCGACGACGCGGTACCGGGAACGAAGTGGCAACTTATTCCTGGCGTGCGGCAGATGGCTAGGAAGTAAGCAGTATACCTTCGTAGATCTAGTTGTCAGCGCGAGGTAGGGACTGGTCCGACCGACATCACTACATGGGCCGACATCGTTCTCCATCGGGTTAGCGGATGCAGTTCAGATTACACACCAGCTGGGACGAGACGTCTCGTCTCTTCGCATCCTTCCCCCGGCGGAATGCTGCCCTCCGGCATCGGATTGGCTTGCTCTTCGCTCCGCGGCGACCAAGCATTACAAGTCTTCTCCTCAGCCGTCAGCTTCAGGACCTAGCGGAGGCAGTTCGCGTGGCTGCGTCGAGTCAGCTTGGAGTTCTGGCGTTCTTCAGCGCCTGACCAGAGTAGACGATTTCACTCCCAACAGCCTGTTGGGCAGTTTCCAGCCCGCCCGGCGGTGGATGAGAGCGCGCTGGTGCAGGCGGGGCACAGCCAGTGGTCTGACGAGGATGGAACAAGAGCCTTCCTGTTCCCCGTCTCGCTGGGGTGAACGCCGTTCTGCGATGCGACAGAGGACGCTGTGGAACCATGCAGCCTGGGGCGCGAGTACCGGGAAATGAGACATGGCATAAGCTGGGCTAGACCTTACAGTTGTAACCTTAGAGGTGGTCCTGCGCTCCGATCCCGCGACAGTACAGTCGACTCTTCTTGTTCCCAAGCCAGCAGTTTTGGCGGCCGATCTTCAACCCATCGGCTCAGCACTAGTCCCTCGGCACCGCGGCAGATTGGCAACAGACAGAGTCCTGAGGGCAGCGCTGTGTCTCCAGGACTTTGTGACAGCTGGAGGTCCGACATCGAAACCAGCTGGCAAGCCTCGGCGTTAGGCAGGTTCCTGCGCGCGATTCTCTGTCGACTAGGCTGCTTACGCTATGGGACAGGTCCTACGTGGTTCCTTCGCGCGGATGGCTTCGAGGATGGAGTTCGTGGCTGTCCTGTTCGAGTACGACTCCCACTAGGACGGGTGCAGTGTGTAGAGTAGGAGCGACCCTCAAAGCCTTACTTCGGGTTGACTGTTAGGACTGCTGGCTCGCCAGAGGATCGCCTTGCAGCCTGACACTTCTTCTGCTTGGAGAGGAAGTTCTATGGCCGGTTCGGGAGAAGATTGAGGCCAGCTGCGCTTGGAGCCATTGCCACGACCAGATCTTCTAGCTTCCCTGCTCGCCAGTGAGTATCAAAATTTTGAGGTTATACGCGTGGTTGTCCGACAATCCCTCTTGCTAGAGGCTTGCGGCGGATATGGTGGTAGCGCACTCTGCAACCACGAGGAGAACCGCTTAGCGACTACGAAGGTAGGTGGACTTCTCCTGGCTCGCTGCGCCTCGTCACTTCACCAGTCATGGTCATCTCTTCCCCACGTGTCCTCCTCTGCAACTCCCCACCCCACGCACGTTGCTCTAGCAACCGCGACAGCCGCCGTACCAGCCGTGCCCTGAACATCTCCACCTCCACGCCTGGGGATTGTGCGGCAAGCCCTCTACCGCAGAGAGTTCCCTAGCGCGGCAGTGGATTCGATTGCGACAGCCCGCAGACCCTCAACCAAACGAGTTACGAGGGGAGATAACGAGAGCGGTGTGACGGGTGTGGTGACAACCTTCTCTCCTCACGGACTTGACGAAGCCCCAGCTGGCGGAGTGCTTCTCTGCTATTCTACGACCAGGGACTGGCTCCGATCACCATTTGGGGCTGCCTAGCCATTATCGCCGACTCCTACTCGCTCGTGCCAAGACGGGTCTACCATGGGTGCTTATGTGGCTCAACTCTGTCCATTTGAACCTTTGCAGAGGGCGCGCTTGAAGGATATAACTCGGAAGAGGTGCTCTCTGTCGGCCCTAGCCTCAGCCTCCAGGGTCAGTGAACTTCACGCGCGGCTGACACACCCAGATTGCTTGCAGTGCCGGACGGACGGCTCCGTGCAACTGCTACCTGAACCTTCTTTTTGACCAAACGTGGTCTCCTTGTCGGGCCCACAGATGATGACTATTCGCCCTTCACGTGTGACAGACTCCACCCGGGAGACCAGACTACAAAACCTGGTGAGAGCCTTTACGTGTGTACCGGCGCCGGACCAAGCCGCGGCGCAGAGGACATACCTGCCTGTTTCTCCCTTTGTCCCCAGGTAGATGTGACATCTCAGCCCAGACCATCTCCTCCTGGATACGTTGGGGTGATTCGCTCGGCCTACCAGGACCTCGCCCCAGATGCAGCCAAACTTATGAACATCAGGGCGCACGAGGTCAGAGCCAGGGCCGCAAGTCTCACTTCGACCGCAACTTCACAGTCAAGGTCTTGGTGGCGGCTGTGGGATGGCGAGCGGAGACCACATTCGCCCACTTCTCCCTGGGGGACCTCTCCGCCCAGCGGCAGAACCTCTCGCTGGTGGGAGACTTCGCAGCAGCGCAACACTCCCTCCCAGCGCCTTAGGCGCCACAGGTATCTTAGGTAAAATTATCGGGAGTTTGCTGCGGGAGGGCGGGCCTGAGGGTAATGTCGTTGGCATTAGGGGCGCTATAGCGGCACCCACCTCCTCTTCGGGATTCTTCCTATAAGTAATACCATCGGTAATGTGTTTTGAGAAAACAAATGAATTTTTCTTTAAAATGAATTTTTTTGAAAAATACTTACCGATGGTATTACTCGAAGGTCCCTCCCACCTGCCCCGCTTGCCGCCAGTTCGCTAAGAAACTAAACTGGGGTATGCTGGGTAATCTCTTACCGGATGGGACTAAGGGGAGGCTACTCGGTTTATGGCCTGGTCTATGGCGCCCCTCTCCTGCCAACATTCCCTTATATGGACACAACCAAATTTTGGCTAAAATTAGGCTAGCTAGGTAACATTTTCCTATAAGTAATACCATTGGTAAGTATTTTTCAAAAAAATTCATTTTAAAGAAAAACTCATTTCTCATACACTGCGTCTCCCATACAATGCACACACATAACACCCCTTTTTATACTATTACAGATTTCCAGAACAATCCTGCAAACTATACAAATCAACGAATCAGAAAAGAAAACGTAACCAAAACTCATTAATATTCAAGAAAAAGAACACTCTGAATCTGTCTACAATCTTCCACTAACATCTAGGTGCATTCTGTAAATTCTGTGCATTGCGTAAATGTTGTAAACTGTAGCCAACAACGTGTACTACAAAGCTTTGACTTCCTATCTGAGGTCACTAGAATAATTGCACCCTTTCCAGAATGTTCCAAGTTAATCTAGGACAGACTTGCAACAATGTAGCGAATTTCTAGCTACACAACAAAAATTGATTGCAATTCTCCAGACAAAAGAAAACGAATCACACTGAAAAGGCATGTGATTCTTATCAATAATAACTTAACTGAATATTGGATCTTTCCTATGATCAAGACTCACGTGCAGTGACACCTCTAAAATGTTGGCAGCCTTGGGGCTAAATTATAGCTATGTTAGGCATTTGTGGGATTACTGTCAGTGTGTCTGTAACATTTGTTAGGCATGTGTGGGATTACTGTGTCTGTAACATTTGTTAGGCATGAGTGGGATCAGACGATGTGCATTGTTGTGCTGTTGTCATCAGACGGTGTGCTGTTTTCATCAGATGATGTGCATTGTTGTGCTGTTGTCATCAGACGGTGTGCATTGTTGTGCTTTTGTCATCAGACGGTGTGCATTGTTGTGCTGTTGTCATCAGACGGTGTGCATTGTTGTGCTGTTGTCATCAGATGATGTGCATTGTTGTGCTGTTGTCATCAGACGGTGTGCATTGTTGTGCTGTTGTCATCAGACGGTGTGCATTGTTGTGCTGTTGTCATCAGACGGTGTGCATTGTTGTGCTGTTGTCATCAGACGATGTGCATTGTTGTGCTGTTGTCATCAGACGGTGTGCATTGTTGTGCTGTTGTCATCAGACGGTGTGCATTGTTGTGCTGTTGTCATCAGACAGTGTGCATTGTTGTGCTGTTGTCATCAGACGATGTGCATTGTTGTGCCTGACTGTGTTACACATGACCATGTTATTAAGGCAGTCAGCTCTACCTGTTAAACATGACAATGTTATTAAGGCAGTCAGCTCTACTTGTTATCAAAACACTGGTGTGTGTGTAAGCATGTGTGTCTGTGTGAATGTGGAAGTGTGTGCATGTGTGTACGAGAATGTGTAAGTGTATGAATGCGTGTTTGTCTATCAGTATTTGTGTGTGTTTGTGTTTGCATGCATGACTTCAACTGTTTACGCGTGTTTTGCCTGATTTCAGGCCAGTCAGGCGATTACGACTGGCGACACTTTGATCGTGGAGCGTCCGTTTGCAGCTGTGTTACTGCCAGATCACTACAGCACGCACTGTCACCACTGCTTCGCTGTACTCCCGACAAACCCCATCGGGTCATTATGAATTCCACAGTTTTCTAATGAAAGATTTGCTACGAAAACTTTCAACTCATCTTTTTAACCCTTTTGGCCCCAGGGTCCCATTTCCCAAATTGTGGAGGCGTTGCCTAATGACTATGTATCATTTGTACAGGCATCAGAACTGTCCGATTTTCAGCAATTTTCAGATTTTCCTGGCCCCTGTTTAATAACACTTTTGACTTGGAAATGGCTTTAAATAACTCTACAATTCTTCAAAATCGCCGTTTTCAGATTTTTTGGGGTGAACAGTTCTGATGCCTGTTTGTAAGAGATGGATTGATCATGATAATTCAAGGGTAGTGCCAGATGAGCTTGGCGCCTTCAGGCGCCAAGCTCATCTAGCACTACCCTTGAATTATTATGGTCAATCCATCTCCTGCTGCAGGGTCCTGGGGATAAAAGGGTTAAGGGCCTAATAGTTTTCTTTTTAAGCCTTTGGCTGTTGGTAGTGGTTTATGTTATGGTGATTCCTCTAGGACCCTAACCCTTCCCCCCACCCCCCTCCCCCCCACCCCCACCTGGGTCTGCCCTGGGGTACTTGGGTGGGGTTAACTACTTACTAGTTCCCAGGGTCACCCTGGTCAGCCCCACAGGGTGGGTTTTCCCCTCTATTCTGGGGCGTGTGTTTCTGCCTACCCTTGGTCCATTCACCTGTAGTTTCCTTTTTTAAACTCTCCCTACTGTCTGCACTGCTGTAGCTCTTGATATTGGATGTGTGTTGCTAAATGGTCTGGTTAGGTTTATTTAGCGTATCAGACCGGCTGGCGACATACATTGAATATTTTGTTTAGTTTTTTTTCCACAAGCAGTGCAGCGCATGTCCTGAGAAAGTCTTGTTGCTGTCGGGACATTAAGCAATGTACAACCAACCAACCTAACCCTTCCTGCAGGAATCAATGTGATATAGACTGACGACCAAACGGTTAAGTAAGACACTGTCAACTCATCATTAAGACACTGTCAACTCATCATTAAGACTCTGTCAACTCATCATAAAGACATTGTCAACTCATCATTAAGACACTGTCAATTCATCATTAAGACACTGTCAACTCATCATTAAGACTCTGTCAACTCATCATTAAGACTGTCAACTCATCATAAAGACATTGTCAACTCATCATTAAGACACTGTCAACTCATCATTAAGACACTGTCAACTCATCATTAAGACTGTCAACTCATCATAAAGACATTGTCAACTCATCATTAAGACACTGTCAACTCATCAAGACACTGTCAACTCATCATTAAGACACTGTCAACTCATCATTAAGACAGTTTCAACTCATCATTAACAGTGTAATTTAAAAAAAAAAAACAAAAAAAAAAACTAAAACTTACAATACACGCGTCTACAGTGTTAGAACTCATCATTAAGAGCACCACACAAGGCTTGACACAGCTGTGAACCAGCTGTGGCCAACGTCGGCCCGATGGCCTTGTGTGCACTGTGTGTAAATGCCCACGAGTCCCTGCAGCCTGAGGTGGCTAATGAGACTCGAGGCCTTGTGCAGATGGTTATAGAAGAAGGTGGCTTGTATGTCAGTGTTAATAGTAACAATAACAATGCATAGCTCTTATCGGTACTGTTTTGCAGAAAATCCCCGACTCTTTGTGATAAAGGAATAAAAGGATTAACCTATTCAACCCTGACGCACTACAGCAGGAGATGGGTCGACCATGATAATTCAAGGGCAGTGCCAGATTAGCTTGGTGCCTGTTGGCGCCAAGCTAATCAATCACTGCCCTTGAATTATCATGGTCGATCCATCTCCTGCAACTGGTGCATAGTCGTTAGATGACGACTCCAAAATTTGGTAAATACTTGCGTCGGGCTGAACGAGGTAATTCCTTGACTTGTGACAAGCAATCAATACCAGCCAGCTGCAAGTACGTGCAGATTCTCACCAGCCGCTTCAGTGGTGGGGGCTCCTGAGGATCTACGCCGCTTGCTCAAACCACTTTGTGTCCCTTGACCCTTGACCCCTGGCCATCTTTGATGCCTAATTCACAAAGATTTCAAAAACATAATCAGCATCCACTGTCAGCAGAGGGGTTAATTTGTGTGAAGTTGTGCTTCCATACCTGGTGGGTTAACAACAGTTTGAAGCAGATCAGGACGTGGGTCATGGGACTTCTGTGGTGTGAGTGGCCTTGAGCTTGGCATTTATGGTGTGTTTTTCATTTGTCCTTGAACTTGCATATGTGAAGGGCATGTGTGCTTGTGTGCTGCGTGTGTCTGTGTGTGCGTGCATGCGTCTGTTTTATGTGATTATAGGTGCCTACAGTGTAGTACGGTGTTGTATTGTAACGAGGATTGCCGCAACCAGTCGTGGACGGTCTATCACCGCGTAGAATGCCCCTATCTGGACCTGCTGCATTCGGTACGTTCATACCATGACCTCTTTCACGTTTTCTGCCTACAGGGCGCCAAGCTATGCTCACACCAGCCTTGAACTATCATGTTGGATTTGTCTCCGGAACTGTGATGTAGTCCTCAGAGGATAAGTGCTTTCATGTTTTCTGCCTACAGGGCGCCAAGCAATACTCACACACCTCTGAATCATCATATTCGATTTGTCTCTGGAACTGTGATGTAGTCCTCAGAGGATAAGTGCTTTCATGTTTTCTGCCTACAGGGCGCCAAGCAATACTCGCACACCTCTGAATCATCATATTCGATTTGTCTCTGGAACTGTGATGTAGGCCTCAGAGGATAAGTGCAACATTTGTTCCTTTTGTCCTCGGGGCTTAATGAATGATATTGTGATGCCAGATAAAGTGTCGCCGACAGGTACATGTTGTATTGTTGATTGACACAGTAGTTGATTAGTTAGACCCACATCATATAGTCCAGTGTAGGCCAGTTTTCATGTAGGCCAGTTTTCATGTAGGCCAGTTTTCATGTAGGCCAGTTTTGATGTAGACCAGTTTTCATGTATTGCTTTTCTTCGTACACATTAACCCATTTAGCCTCGATGCTCCACAGCAGTAGGTGGTTTGACCATGATGACTCAAGGGTAGTGTTAGATTAGTTTGGCGCCTTCAGGTGCCAAGCTAATCTGGCACTACCCTTGAATTATCACAGCGGCTGTATCTCCAGCAACTGCTACATAGTGGTCAGGTGACACTTCCCCATTTGGGAAATGTGGCCGTGGGGCTGAATCGGTTGAAACTGTTTTAGAACGTGTGTAACTGTTGTATGTCAAGGTCATTCAGTAGTCAAGTGTTATTTCACATGTTTCCTTCTACCTTCAGGTTGGGATCGCACACTTGTCTCTGCGTATTGTCCTGACGGCTGGGCTGCCATTTCTACTCGGTATTTAGGCGTTGTTCATCACCTTCATGTTATTGTACACTCTTACTTTGATGTGCCGGGTGTGTGGATGATGCGTCGGTTGTGTGAGCATGTGGGTAGTGTCTGATTAATTTGAAGCCATTCAGATGCCAGATAATCATCCAGTTGGTGAAAGGTGTTTGGGCGAATGTCAGTTGGTGAAAGGTGTTTGGGCGAATGTCAATATTAATTGTCCAACATACAGCTATGCATGAACCGACAGTGTCTCACGTTGGCATTAGGACTTGTTGCTTACTGCACTGGATAAGCATTGCACTTGAATACTGGTGTGCAATTATCTGCTGATATGCAGTGTTTATAGAGTTTACAAGAAATTTAGGTCTTTTGCTTTACGAATCACAGATCAGCACACGTTGTAAAAGTCATGAGATACCAAAGCAAAGCTTCCTATTGGTTTTCAGAGTTTCTGTCGTCTCATCACAATCAGCGTGGAGCTGTGGCTGGCCTGACCTCCGAAGGTCGCTACGAGCGGAACTATCTGTCGGTGTTTGACCTAATGACCCACGAACATGACATGCAGACGGCTGACCTCTTACAGTACTCACTGGTCAGTTGAGGGACGAGGTCATAGGTCATAGGATAACACTGAACACCTTTGTGTTTGTGGCCATGGGTACTGTAATCAGTGTCTGTGTGCGCTACTGTAAACAGTGTGTGTGTGGTACTGTAAACAGTGTGTGTGTGGTACTGTAAACAGTGTGTGTGTGGTTCTGTAAACAGTGTGTGGTACTGTAAACAGTGTGTGTGGTACTGTAAACAGTGTGTGTGTGGTACTGTAAACAGTGTGTGTGTGGTACTGTAAACAGTGTGTGTGGTACTGTAAACAGTGCATGCTCAGGCTATCTGCTGGCGTTTACAATTATCCATCATGAGGATGGACAGCATAACAAAAATTCTGTCCCAGGCGCTCTGGAGTCGGTCACTTACTTGAAACACAGTAACTCAATGCTCTTTTTTTTCTCAAGATTTGTCCATCCTGTTGACGGAAGGCCTTCCGTTTTCCCCGTCCCAGTCAAAATTTGTCTATCAAATACAGAGAAATTTCCCTTAACAGAAAGCCTGATTCACGTACTGTAAACAGCATGTGTGGTATTTCAAGCAGTGTGTGATTATACAGTAAACAGTGTGTGATTATACTGTAAACAGTGCATGCTTGTACTGTAAACAGCATGGTGTATGTGGTACTGTGAACAGTTTGCATGGTACTGTAAACCGTGTGTGGTGACTGTAGACTGTGGGGGTGCAGGGGGGTGGGGTGTGTGTCTGTCTGTTTGGGGGGGGGGGGGGGCGTGGGGGGTACTGGAAGCAGTGTGTGTGTGTGTGTGTGTGGTACCTTAAACAGTGTGTGTGGTACTGTAAATGGTGTGTGGTACTGCAAACAGTATGTGTGTTGTACTGTATTGTAAACAGTAGTTGCATGGGTGAGTGTTGGCATATGGGATCTTTTTCTTGTGTGATGCTCTTGTCAGTTTACTCCTACAACCACAAGGTCCAAATTCACAGAAAAGCACACTTGTATCCAGTAAAGTCTGTCAGACACTGACAGCATTATTCCTTATTCCGGATTGATTTTTGTAATTCCCTTTTGGCTGGTGTTCCTCAGAATCTTCTTGATAAAGAGTTATGAACTGCTCTGCCTGACTAATTTACAGAGTACCGAAACGTGAGCACATAACACCCTTACTTGTTGACCTGCACTGGCTGCCTGTATCTCAAAGAATTGTGTACAAGGTTTCTGTTGTTTGTTACAATGCTATTACTGGCTCTGCACCCCCATATTTGTCTGACCTGGTTATATTTACACGCCTTCAAGATCCTTCCGTTCAGCATCAGCCATGCAAATTTTCAGGGTTCCTAGGTGAAAGAATCTAGCCAGGGCCAGCGTGCTTTTTTTAAATTTCGGTCCAGTCACCTGGAACGACCTTCCAGGCCATGACAGACATGCTCCAACTCTGTCTGCTCTGCTTTCAAATTGCTGTTCCAAGACCTATGTGTTTTCTTATGCGTGTAGTTAAATGCAATTTCAGTGCGTTAGCAATCTCAGGAAGTAACTGTTCTGGATCCGGGCGCCATCTTGTTTGTGCGACCTACCACGTGTTTTTCGCTCCCAGTGTTTTTGTGGTTTTTCGTTGGATGTACTGTGTTTCTTGTGCTGAAAGTCTGTTGAGTATCGTATAAGAGTGCGCTGATGAGGATTGTATGCTTGTGTTTTGTCGGATCTGGTTGCTGTTTGAGTGGTATCGTATTGAATTGTGTCTGTCATTTGAATTTTGTTTACGTCGCCATTTTGCTTCTTCCGCAGCGTGGGTTTTCGCCGGGTCTCTCCGCCGCCCTGTTTTCATGTGCTGCGCGCTAGTGTGTGAAGTGTTTACTGTGTGAGTCTGTTTGCCACCCGCGGTTGCATCTGTTGCTTGGTTGTTGTAAACTCGTTTGTGTTCCTACCATTCTATAGGTTTACGTGTGCTCTCCCGTCGACATCTCGCCCTCCCCACTTTCGGCGCCATTGCACGATCTCGCCGCTGACCGACCGGAAATCAGGTCGCTCTCCTACCACACCGCTCACACACACACACACACACACACACACACACACACACACACACACACACACACACACACACACACACACACACACACACCCACACACACACACACACACACACACCCTACTGAACCCTCTTCTCGTCTTCCTCTTTCTTGTCCTCACAAACAATCCTGCTCATCAGATACACATGCCAACAACTGCTATCTCTACGTCGCCATGCCACCTACTGCGCCGCCGGTTCCGCTGACTGTTGCAGATGCCTTACGCGGCATCTGATCGCGAAAGAGAGGCCGCAGGGGCGGAATTAGCAAAAGGCGGGACTCGCCACAACAAACACAACCACACACTTCTTCCCCTTTTCCTATGCCCTTCCACCCCTTCCGCCTCCCCCCGCCTCCTCGATTTCTCCACCTCCCTTCTTCTCCCATTTCTTTTCCTCTCTTGCTCATCTACTGATCTACTGCTCCCTGCTTTCCTCGGCCGCCCCCTCCCCCGCCCTCCTCCCCCTTCCTCCCCTCCCCCCCTCCTCCTTCGCCTGCTTTTTCCTCCTCGTCCCCTCTCCCCCCTTTCTCCTCCCCTTCGCCCTCCCCCTTCCCCTCCCTCAGCTTTTCCTACTCCCCTTCCTCCGTCCCCCCTCCCCCTCCTCTCGCATCCTCTTTTTTGCCCAGTTCTCCTTCCCCATCTTTTCCTCCTCCCCCCTCTCCCCCTCCCCCCACCTTCCACCCTCCATCCTCTTTCCCCCCTCCCCACCCTCCTCTTCCTTTCTCCTCTTTTTCGTCCGTTTCTTCTCCCTCTTTCTCTTCTGGCTCATCCAACCTAAAACTGTGTCAGTTCAATGCACAGTCTGTCTGCAAAGATGGCAAAGCCGACGTGATTTCAGATTTCAACCTAGACAATGACCTAGATGTTGTCATGATCACCGAAACGTGGCTCCGCTCAGATGGCGATGAACCCATCATCGCCAGCGTCACTCCGAGTGGCTACCGCCTGGCCTCCTTCCTGCGTGCTTCCAGAGGGGGGTGGCATTGCCATCATCTACAGGGACTGTCTTTCTGCTCACCTCTCCTTCTCTCAGACTACCAGTGTCTTGGCCTATCTACGCTGATCATAACGGTGTAAATTTGGACTTTGTGCGACCACAGACTTCTGCCATCTGACTGGTTTTCCTGTATCGCCATTGAACTGAGTACGACAATCGTCGGTGTGACTGTTAGTACAACACTGCCAGCTACGTGCACTGTGTAGTACTGTGTATTACTGTGTAGCACTGTTGTGTCAATCGAACTGTGCTAAGATGGCAGACAAAGAAGCTCTATCCGCATATCCACTCGAGGTCTCTGGAACTACACCACCTTTAGTTACTGTCAGTGACATTCAGCGTATAATCGACAAGCAGACACAGGTGATTGACGAGAAACTGGGGTCTCTTCGTGCTGACCTTTGTGATGTGCTGACCTCTATACAGGCGATTGGCACCGACATTGCTGACTTGAAGCAACGCGCTCGCAGCCTGGAGGACACCTGCAAGGAACTGACTGAGAAGCAGGAGGAGGTTTCCGAGTCTGTAGAAGACTTGCAGGAGGACATGGAAGATCTGCGGAAACGCTACGAGGAAGAACTAGACAAGCTAGAGGCGTTCTCACGTAGGGACAATCTGCGACTCTTTGGAATCGTGGAAACGCCAGGCGAGACCTTCGATTCCTGTGCCACCAAAGTACTGGAATGTCTGCAGGGCACAGTGCCAAATAAAACCTGGACTGAGGACGATTTGGTACGCGCACACCGGGTGGGGAACAAACCGGACTTTGCATCTGTAGCAGCCAACCGTGCCAGAGCCAACAACAAGCCCCGCCCCATGATCGTGAAGTTCGCGAGATGGAGGGACAAGATGGACGTCCTGACCAAGGGTCGTGCTGCACTCAAGCAAAAGGGGGTTAATGTTGCTGGTGACTTAACCAACCGGCAACATGAACAGATCAGACTGCACCGGGAGAAAGGAATGCGGGCGTACTACAAGGGAAACAAGCTGGTCGTCGCTGGACCCCTAGTTCAACGGAACCACGACACCGACAACTTCGGCCGCCGTCATGCGACAGACAACAGCGTCGACAGAAGACCGGACAACCGTATCCAAGGACTCGGTGCCGCCGCAGCTACTGGTCAGCAGGTCAACGCAACACCGGCACGTGCGCCACACTTGGTGTCCCCGTTACAGCCTTCACCTAAACCAGCGAAACGGCGCCGGCCACACAGTTCCCCTACAATTGAGGTCGGGGACGAATCCAGTGACCCGTGATATGTCGGCCAAGCCGCGTCTCCCACCTCAATTGCACGGGATGTGTCACCGATGCGCGCGTGTGTTGTAGAGCAGTCAGTAGATAATGTGTTGCATACACTTACCTTTCTGTCATGGAATGTTGATGGACTGTGGAGCAAGCTATCTGACCCAGACTTTCTACAATATGTAAGTAATTATGACATTGTGTGTTTGTTTGAAACATTTTTAGACAATGCTTTCGTCCCGCCTGACTGCTGGTCTGATTTCACGTGTTTTTCCTTACCTGCAGTCAAACTGTCACGTCAAAGAAGAAGCTCGGGAGGTGTTGTTGTGTTAGTAAAAAATGTGTATGCCAAGTTTGTTTTCCAAGTGAACATGACATGCGCTCAAAGTGTCTTTCTCAAACTTGACAGATCATTGTTTGGTACTGAATGCGATGTGCTTTTGGTCGCGTGCTATGTTCCGCCCAAGGATTCACCATTTTATAGACAATTACCGTACGACTGCCTGGTGGAAGAATTAGAACAGTGTCTTGCTAGTGCCCTCGAGCAATTTGGAGACATTCATTTCCTAATGTGTGGTGATTTTAATGGTAGAACTGGGGATTTGCAGCCTAATCCATATTTGTTTCAGCTTGATCCTGATGAAACACTACTAACTAATACCGCTCTATTTGAACCTTCACGATTTACTGAAGATATGACTGTAAATACATTTGGAAGAAAACTATTAGATTTGTGTGCATGTTTTGAACTGATGATTCTGAATGGGTTCTGTAGCCCTGATCTGTCAAAGCACCTGACATTTATTTCTCCCACTGGTTGTAGTATTAATGATTATTTTGTTGCATCTCCTGACTTTATTTGTTTGTGTGACAAACTTGAAGTTGGCGAGAGGATAGAGTCTGTACACATGCCACTGGTCCTTACTGTGTCTTGTGTACGTGTATCACCCCACAACGATGTTTCTGATGATGATACGCAGTGTTTTTCATTTGATAAGATTATCTGGGAACCTGCTAAGGCCCAAACGCTCAGCGACAGTTTAACTACTCCTGCATTCCAGGATGCTCTAGTAGCTGCTACTGCTGAGATCGATGATGATATTAATAGTGCATTAGACATTTTCACATGTGCTATCAAAGACGCTGCTAGTTGCATGACAAAACAATTTCATTCCTCCACAGGCAATACACACAAAACAAACACTGCTAGTCACCCCTGGTTTGACCAGGAATGCAGAAATGCAAAAATGCGAACGCGTAAAGCCTTACGTACATACACAAAAAATAAAACCATGGAAAATAAAGCATCGTTTGTTAATGAGAGAAAACAATACAAGAGATTACTTAGAGCTAAAGAAGTTAATTTTAAGAGGGAAGCTGTTGACAAAATTCTTGAGTATAGACATAACTCTCAGGCATTTTGGAAGGAAATAAAGAAGTGGAAAAGAAAACGTCGTTTAAGAAACAATATAACAAAGAAGCAGTGGTTTGATCACTTCTCTAGCATTCTAAATGAAAACATAGCACAGCAAGAGAATAATGATGATGTATATTTTTCAGAAGACTCTGAGTCTGATGAAGCCTTATTTCATGACCTAGATATCAACATAGAAGAAGCAGAAGTTATTGCTGCTATAAAACATACCAAAGCAGGAAAGGCCCCCGGGCCTGATGGAATTATAAATGAAGTTCTTAAAATCTCCAACCCAGCTATCATCTCCTTTCTCACTAAGTATTTTAATGCTCTATTCAACAAAGGGTTGTTCCCCAGCGAATGGTCTAAAGCTATTATTTTCCCACTCCACAAGAAAGGAGATGTAAATAATCCAGATAATTATCGTGGTATTGCTCTCATTAGCTGTGTTAGTAAACTGTATACCTACATTTTGAACAGAAGGTTAACAGACTGGGCTGAGGAACATAATATTCTGTCTGAAACACAAGCCGGGTTTAGGAAATCCTACTCTACTGTGGACCATATATTTACACTTTATGCTATTGTTCAAAAACAACTTCTACAAAATAAGAAAGTTTATGTGGCTTTTGTTGACTTCCGCAAAGCTTTCGATACTGTTAAAAGAGGTGTGCTTTGGAATATTTTATTGAAGGCTGGAGTGCGCTGCAAAATGCTTTCAGCTATGAAGGCAATGTATGACTCGGTGAAATTTTGTGTTAGAGACAGCCTGAATTGTACAGCGTTTTTTGAGTGTTTCCAAGGTTTAAAACAAGGATGTTTAGCATCGCCGACATTGTTCTCCTTTTTGATTAACGAGCTTGCTGTGTACATTATTGAAAATGGTAAACATGGTTTCCAACTAAAATCCGATGCAGCAGAACTGTTTTTGTTGATGTTTGCAGATGACATTGCTTTGTTTTCATCAACCCCCAATGGCCTTCAGACTCAGCTGAACAATTTATACAAAGAAGCATCTAAGCTTGGTTTGTCTGTTAACCTAGACAAGACAAAAATAATTGTGTTTCGAAATGGTGGGTATTTGTCAAAATATGAAAAATGGATTTACGGGGGAACGAGGGTAGAAGTTGTCAATATGTATAAGTACCTTGGGTTAAACTTTACCACACGTTTGAGTTTAAACACATCCGTTGATGACTTAGTGACTAAGGCAAAAAAAATGTGTAATCGATATTTTCTGTATGTTGAAGAAAATTAACTGCGCTAGTCCTGATGTTTTTTTCAAGCTGTTTGATGCGCAGGTTGTCCCAATTTTGTTGTATGCCTCAGAAATTTGGGGTATAAACGAGTGTGCCGAAATTGAAAGAGTCCATACATTTGCATGTAAACGTTTTCTTAATGTCAACTTCCGCACACCGAACCTGATGGTTTATGGTGAACTTGGTCGATATCCCCTGTCAGTATTAACGTCAGTAAGATGTGTTTCCTACTGGCTTCGACTCTGCGCTTTACCTGTTACTAGATTTGCAAATATGGCTTATCATATGCTTAAGGATTTAGACGATAAAGGGAAAGAAACATGGGTGTCAAAGATAAAGAATTTGCTTTTCCGAAATGGGTTTGGTCATGTATGGATTTCACAAGGTGTTGGAAACAGGAATGCTTTTATAAACAAGTTTAAACAAAGGATGGTTGATTGTGCCAAACAAAACTGGTCATCAAAGCTTTCTGAGAGTGAACGTTTTACTGTGTATCGTAGTTTTAAACATACACTTGTCCAAGAAAATTATTTTGAACTGGTTAAGCCAACCTATGTCAAAAATCTATACATTAAATTTAGACTTGGCATAACCGAATTGCAAAGTAACAAACAAAGATATAGTACTCCCAATGCTGTAACGAAAGTGTGTCCATTGTGCGCCAAGGCTGTGGAAGATGAAGTTCACTTCATGTTTTATTGTCCATTCTATGATGAACTGCGAGCCAAATACCTATGTAAGTTTGACCTTGTGGAACTCAGAAAGAAAGAATTGTGTATCCTAGACACCACCAACCCGCAGTCTATTGCCGATTTAGCAAGATTTGTATGTCATGCTTTTAAACTCCGTAGCAGCATGCTTGTATGATTCCACGTGCAAACTGTGGTTCTTACTCCGACCTGGTCTGTGTAGTACACGGCTGTGGCCTGGATTTGGATACCGCATTTTACATGTAGGTCAAAAGTGGCTATTATGTGCTGGCGTAGATCGAATGGAAATGTGTGTGTGTGTGTGTGTGTGTGTGTGTGTGTGTGTGTGTGTGTGTGTGTGTGTGTGTGTGTTGATATAAACATCGCCTTATGGCCTTTATATACACCTGAATTATAAATTATGTAATGTCTCACTCCATTGTATGGACAATTTGTCTGAACAATAAACTGTCTGAGTCTGAGTCTGAGTCTCCTTCTCTCAGTCTCTCCCTTTTGCTCATCCCTCCTTTGAATCTGTCGAGGCCGTAGCAACTCTCCCTGGCCAGTCCCTCATCTTCTCATGTATCTATCGCCCCCCTCCAAACTCTCAAAACAAACTCAGAAACTCCATGTTCCTCACCGAGTTCGATCTCCTCCTCGACCACTACAGCACACGACCCGGAAAACACATCCTTCTTGGCGACTTTAACTTCCACTTCGACAAACCCGACCACCCCGACACAAAACGCCTTTGCACGTCACTTTCAAACCACAATCTTACACAACACATCACTAAACCCACCCACCGACTCGGCCACACCCTCGACTGGATCATCACCCGCACCTCCGATCAACTCTTCCTCGACTCTGACACCTCTTCTGTGCTTCCCTCCGACCACATCGCTATTCTCGTTGCCCTCAACCTACCTCCACCGAAAAATCCCAAGTCTTTGTCTCTCGTCGCAAACTAAAATCTGTCAACCGAGAGAACTTCTTCGATGAAGCTGTCGACTTTCTCTTGGACCCCGCCTCCTCTCCCGATCTTGCATCCCATTTCGATTCCTCCCTTCGAAAACTTCTAGACACCCATGCCCCTGTCACCACCTGTTCCATACCCAACCGACTCCCCTCCCCCTGGCTCACTGACGACATAGCTGAGGCCAAGCGCGAGCGTCGACAAGCGGAACGCTGCTGGCGCTCATCTGACCTCACCGTTTACAGAGAGATTTTCCAAACCACCAGATCCAAAGTCTGCAGAATGATCTCCGACTAAAAACGCAAACAACTTCAAAACAAAATCCTGGAATCCACTTCTTCCAAAACCCTCTACGCTACCATGAACACACTACTAGGCACTTCTAAAGACTCTCCTCTTCCCAACACACACAGCAAAGAAGAACTTCCGTCCGCTTTTTCCTCCTATTTCTCCGACAAAATCCAAACTCTGCGCAACACACTCGACACTCTGCCTTCTCCGCCTTGCCTTCCTGACCCCCCCCCCCCCCCTTTTCCGGCATTCCCCTCTCGTCCTTCCGCCCCGTCTCTCAGGATGAAGTCCTCAAGACCATAAAGTCCATGCCTTTCAAAACCTGCGAACTAGACCCCCTCCCAGCTTCCCTCTACCGGGACGGCCTCCCAAAACTTTTGCCCTTCATTACCGACATCATCAACACGTCTCTAGAAAATGGCTCCATCCCTGATATCTTCAAGTCCGCCATCGCCTGTCCTCTCCTCAAAAAACACAACCTCGACCCAAACGAACTCAAGAACTACTGCCCAGTCTCCAATCTCTCTTTCCTGTCCAAGCTTCTTGAGAAGGTTGTCCTCAACCAACTCAACCTCCACCTCGCCGACAACAACCTCCTCAGTCCCTTCCAGTCTGCCTATCGCAAACATCACAGCACTGAAACAGCCCTTCTACATATCCTTAACGACCTGCTTCTCTCCACCGACTCGGGCAACATCTCCCTTCTTACGCTACTCGATCTCTCTGCCGCCTTCGACACCATAGACCACTCTATCCTCCTCCACCGCCTTCACCACTCCTTTGGCATCACTGACTCTGCTCACTCCTGGTTTCTCTCCTACCTCTCCGACAGACAGCAGTCCGTCACCATCGACGGTGTCTCCTCCAACCCAGTCACGATCTCCTGCGGCGTTCCACAGGGGTCCATCCTGGGCCCGGTCCTTTTCACACTCTACACCTCCCCCCTGTCCAACATCATCCAGTCTCACCACATACACCACCACCTCTACGCTGATGACTCACAACTACTAGACAAAGACAAACTCGACAACACTCAGACACTACTGACTTGCACAGCTGACTGCTAGGAAGACGTGAGAAACTGGATGACAGCAAACAAGCTCAAACTGAACGACGACAAAACGGAAGCCATGCTGGTAGGCACTCACCAGAAACTTTCCCAGCTCCCTCCCTCTCTCCACCTTCAACTCGACAGCACCTCCATCTCCCTCTCTGACTCGGTCAAGAACCTTGGCGTTATCCTCGATTCCTCTCATTCTATGACCAGCTTCATCTCCGCCACGGCCCAGGCATGTTATTTCCACCTCCGCGGCATCAGTCAGATCAGAAAATATCTCACTACCGAAGCTGCCACCAAACTCGCTGTCTCTCTCATCTTATCTCGCATCGACTACTGCAACTCTCTCCTTTCTGGCCTTCCTCACTCCACCACTCTCACTCTCCAGCGCGTCCAGAACAATGCTGCCCGCCTCGTCCTGAGAAAGAAAAAATCCGACCACATCACTCCCCTGCTCAAGCTCCTTCACTGGCTCCCCATCCCCCAACGCATCCAATACAAGATTCTGTCTCTCTGTTACAAATCCCTCAACAATTACGCTCCTGCCTATCTCTCCAACTTACTTCACCCCTACACTCCTCCCCGCTCCCTCCGCTCCGCCTCCGACCCTCTCCGCCACCTCATCCCCCCGCACCAAACTCGGCACTTTCCATCAGAAACACTCGCTCTCCTCCTTCCAGTCCGCCCTCAAAACTCACCTCTTTCAACAGTTCTAGCACTATATCACCACACTCCCCACCCCAAGCTGACCGTCGTAATGTATTTTCACTATTTGTGGTATGTGAGTCATTGTCTAAAGCGTGCGCATGCGTGTGTGAGTTGTGAGTGTGCGCTTAGAGTTATAATTATTATAAGATAAGCGCATTATAAATACCGTAATTATTATTATTATTATTATTATTCTTGTAAAGGTGTGTGTGTGAGCTTTTGATATATGTCACTTAAGTTTTTAAGTCACTTTTATTTATAGAAGGGACTTTTTAGGATGAGTCGCAGTATGATATGGTATGGTATGGTGTCTCTGAGGCGCACATATCCATCTATTTAAAGATGCTCAAGGCTGCTGCTAAGCGGCTACTTTATGTGCAAACCTCCACCCTGCTATTAACTTTGGTGCATGTGATATATTTTTATTTCCATTTCATTCACGGTGGGGCGAATTTAATAGAATGTCCATGATGTCAAAGGCGGGCAGGCTAAACCTCTAACAATTGAAGTAACAAGAAAAAAAAATTACGTCATGTCTAGTTATGCTAACCTCGCTGCTGTGAAGTGTGGTGTGAAGCGCCATATGTCCGTATGTATGTGTGCATATTTATGTAAACAAGAGAATCTCCGATATTTCTGTACACACAAGCTTGAAACTTTGCGAAATACTTTCTTAAGTGGGTGGCTAAGAGAGCAACCGAGTATATTATAATTGAATGTTTCATTAAAGACATAAACAACCATTTATAGGAAGTTGGTTGACCCAGATTAGAGTCCGTAATTTTTGTCATATTTACTTGAACTTTGGATATAGCTAGTTTGGAAAAAGACATTGGATGAGTTTGTTAGCCAGCTTTGTTTCCTTTAAACTACTTTAGTTAAAATTAATTATTTTCAGAAAAGAATTAAAACACTAAAAAACCTTTACTTTTAGAGAAAGTCAGACAGTGGTGGTGACGTAAAAGAGGCAACTCCGTCACCACGTGGACACTGACATAATACTCTAAATATGAAGTCATTCTCTCTCACGCACGCGGCTTTCTCTCTCTCTAACACAAACATGCTTTCTCAGAAAGAAGAAATCCGACCACATCACTCCCCTGCTCAAACTCTTTCACTGGCTCCCCATCCCCCAACGCATCCAATACAAGATTCTGTCTCTCTGCTACAAATCCCACAACAACTACGCTCCTGCCTATCTCTCCAACCTACTTCACCCCTACGCTCCTTCCCGCTCCCTCCGCTCCGCCTCCGACCCTCTCCACCTCCACATCCCCCAGCACCAAACTCAGCTTTTTCGTCCCCCGCTACTTCTCTGTCTACGGTCCATCCACTTGGAACACTCTCCCACTCTCCGTCAGAAACACTCTCTCTCCTCCTTCCAGTCCGCCCTCAAAACTCACCTCTTTCAACAGTTCTAGCACAATAACATCACCACACTCCCCACCCCAAGCTGACTGTCATAATGTATTTGTGGCATGTGAGTCATTGTCAGAAGCGTGCGCATGTGTGCGCGAGTTGTGAGTGTGCGCTTAGAGTTATAATTATTATAAGATAAGCGCATTATAAATACCGTAATTATTATTATTATTATTAAAGACAAAAGGATAGCTCTCATATAGAAGGGACTTTGTGGGTTATGGTTCATCCCATCTTGTTTGTGTATGTAACTTTTGGGAAATTGTCTTGCAGACTGCGGCTCTACTGTTAACTGTCTTGGTGCACACTGGCTGGTTTTGCCATGCACACTATGGCAGTCAAGATGCTGAAGATTGGGACGCAAAGTTTGCGAGGCTTGAGGCTTTCTTGCAAGGAAGACGCACAAGAAAGGAGCGCTGTGAGAACTGGAAGACAGAGAGGGATGTGCAGCGTTCAAAGGGAATAAGAGAGAAGGGGCTGGAAAACGGTGTTAATGGAGGCGGGCAGGCAGATGTTAATGGAGGCGGGCAGGCAGATGGAAGCAGTACACAGGTCACATCACACATGAAGGCAGCCAGTACTGTAAACAGTGGGTGCGTTACTGTAAACAGTGTCTTTGGGACTGTAAACAGTACTGGTGACAATGTGCACTCGGGATATAAACAGCAAATCAACACGCCAGCAGAAGAGTCGGCAAACAAAAGTCTTGGCTGTGGAGATGACGCGCAGTTTAAAATGTCATCGGCGGGCCAGTTGTCACAGGAGAACAGCAGTGTTTGTGCTGACCAGCAGCTGGAGAGCGTGTTGTCTGTGGGCGTTGTGTTATTACAGCATGTGCAGCAACTAGTGTGTAACGCACATGCCATCACAGCACTGCACATGCAACAGTCGGGAAACGGGAGGACTGTGGATGCGCAGAGTCAAGTACGCATCGCTACGGCAATATATCCCACAGCCAGTCTCATGAACCATTCCTGTGATCCCACCATCTTAGCCAGGTTTGGCACTTGCTAGTGTGTGTTGTGTGTGAAGTACAAGTATCTAGTGTGTGTTGTGTGTGAAGTACAAGTGTCTAGTGTGTGTTGTGTGTGAAGTACAAGTGTCTAGTGTGTGTTGTGTGTGAAGTACAAGTATCTAGTGTGTGTTGTGTGTGAAGTACAAGTATCTAGTGTGTGTTGTGTGTGAAGTACAAGTGTCTAGTGTGTGTTGTGTGAAGTACAAGTGTCTAGTGTGTGTTGTGTGTGAAGTACAAGTATCTAGTGTGTGTTGTGTGTGAAGTACAAGTATCTAGTGTGTGTTGTGTGTGAAGTACAAGTATCTAGTGTGTGTTGTGTGTGAAGTACAAGTATCTAGTGTGTGTTGTGTGAAGTACAAGTGTCTAGTGTGTGTTGTGTGTGAAGTACAAGTATCTAGTGTGTGTTGTGTGAAGTACAAGTGTCTAGTGTGTGTTGTGTGTGTGAAGTACAAGTATCTAGTGTGTGTTGTGTGAAGTACAAGTGTCTAGTGTGTATTGTGTGTGAAGTACAAGTGTCTAGTGTGTGTTGTGTGTAAAGTACAAGTATCTAGTGTGTGTTGTGTGTGAAGTACAAGTATCTAGTGTGTGTTGTGTGTGAAGTACAAGTGTCTAGTGTGTGTTGTGTAAAGTACAAGTGTCTAGTGTGTGTTGTGTGTGAAGTACAAGTGTCTAGTGTGTGTTGTGTGTGAAGTACAAGTGACTAGTGTGTGTTGTGTGTGAAGTACAAGTGTCTAGTGTGTGTTGTGTGAAGTACAAGTGTCTAGTGTGTGTTGTGTGAAGTACAAGTATCTAGTGTGTGTTGTGTGAAGTACAAGTGTCTAGTGTGTGTTGTGTGAAGTACAAGTGTCTAGTGTGTGTTGTGTGAAATACAAGCGTCTCTTGTGTGTTTTGTGTTAAAGACAAATGTCAAGTGTATTTTGTGTGTGAAAATGAAATACAAGTGTGTTTTTGTGTGTGAAATACAAGTGCGTGTTATGTGTGAAATAGAAATAATGACCTATCTTGTACATTTACCTGTAACCACATCACCTTCAGCAATCAGTGGACGCATTCAAGAAGTGTTCTTGACATGACGTGACGTGACTTGACTTGACCTGACCTGACCTGACTTGACCTGACCTGACTTGACCTGACATGACATGACTTGACCTGACCTGATGACTTGACCTGACCTGACCTGACTTGACTTGCTGAAATCTTTGTAATGTTGTTGCATGCCTTTTCTTTTACTTTTATTTGCTTTTTGCAATTTGTATACACCTGTATTTCTTTGGCTGTCGGCAAAGTTTTTGTCCTGATGGTTCCTGCAGGAAGTTTGTTTGACAGACCATGCAAGTTGTCGCACACCTTTACGTTCGTCTTTCTGTAACTTCAGGTTACCTTTGTAATGTTGAAGTTTGACTTGTAGCACACCGTGCAAGTTGTCGCACACCTTTATGTTTGTCAGGTTATCTTTGTAATGTTGACGTTTGACTTTGTATTTTCAGTTTTGTCAAGGACGTGCTGGTTGTGAAAAGTGTCAGAGATGTACCTGCAGGGGGAGAGATCTTCAATTGCTACGGTAACGCAGACAGACACTTACTTTGTTCACTGCCATCACCAGGGTAGCTCAGGGGTAGTGCCTGATTAACCTTACTGTGGAACAGTGGTCACCATAGATGGTACACATTAACCCTTTTAGCCCGAAGTCCCTACAGCAGGAGATGGATCGACCATGACAATTCAAGGGCAGTGCCAGATTAGCTTGGCGCCTGAAGGCGCCAAGCTAATCTGGCACTACCCTTGAATTATCATGGTCAATTCATCCCTGCAACTGGTACATAGTCGTTGGGCAACACCTCCAAAATTTGAGAAATGGGACCTTGGGGCTGAAAGGGTTAAACAAAAGTCATCAGGCCGACGATGGCTGCAGTGGGCCCACACACGACTGCACGTTGGCCCACTGCGGCCGTCGTGGGCCAAAAGACATTTTGCTACAGGGGCTGGTGTTAGGTCAGGCACCAGGATCGCAGTGGGTCCGCATGTCCAGTGAGCAAAAATCTGCTTGACTGACGCTGGTTGTTGGTCCCGTGCACAGATAGTCTGGTTGCCATTTAGTGATTTTTAGTGTAACCTAAAAAAATGTACCTCATAATTGTTCTGAGCGGTTTTCAACTCTTTGGTACCCATAGATTACAGATCCAACTGATGACACTCTGTCACTGTTGAGCATTTTGATATATTTAAGATGGCCACCAAGATGGCTGCCAAACTATAAAAAATGCTATAAAACATGTTCCATGCAACACAGAGGGCTACATTTTAATGAAATAAACAGGAAATATGATTTAGGTGACATTGAAATGAATAAATATACTTCTGATGTTTGTTTACATGCATATATTATTTAAGATGGTCGCCAAGATGGCCGCCAAAACATTAAAAATGACGTAAAACATGTTTTACGCCACACAGAGCGCTCATTTTGTGACAGAAACCAGGATATATAATTTATATGATATATTGCAAGAGTTTAGACATACATTATTAATGATGACCTGTAATTAGATGCTGATTATTCAAGATGTCTCTCAATATGGCGACCAGTATATTTTAAAAACTGACCCTAATATATGTTCTGTACCAGATGCTCATTTTTGTTGAAAACAGCAAGAAGTATACCAGTTGTCGCGAGTGAAACACACAATAGTTCTAACATTTGATTGGGTGTATATTATCCCATACGGCATCCAAGATAGCTACCTGAAATTATGATTTAAATGGAACATGAGCTCTCCATTACACCAGTCATAATGCAACACTTTTTCTAATCCGAACATAAAATATAAACAGAGGAAAGGTCACTGATAGTTTGTGACGTGAATGTATAGAGAAGTATTTCTAGACCTGCAAGAGTACTTTGTATGTGAAAGTTCAGTCTTTTATAGGTCAAGGACGCAGTCAGTTACATCTGGCATTCCTCTTTTTCGTCGTCTTCATTTTCTTGCACAGCTGCACATTTTGTCCACAGGTTTTGGCAGTTCTCATTGAGATGACACATGCAGATGACTGTACATGTCATTTGTGCTGTGGAACATCCACAACGTGCTGTTGAACAGGGTTCATCTGTGCCACAGCCACACTTTAACATCCTCAGTACTTCCGCAGATGCGGCTTCAATGCCAGGAGGCATCAAAGCTAAGTTGTCCTTGTACCACCCAAAGCCAGATGGACTGAAATCTGGTGGATCAGGGTTGAGAGCATTCTTCCAGAGACATGCTTGCAAATGTACACAAACCATTTGTGTACAATTCTGCCAGCGCTAACCTCACCTATCTGGTTTGTGAGTATGCTCGCAAATGGGCACGTTTCACGTTCTCTTGGAAGGCTGCTGTCGTTGGTAGTAGTGACCAGCTTGGAAGTGGACACCACCTTCTTGGATGTTCTTACTACTACTAGCCATGCTTCATACCTGATCTTTGACGTGCTCTCTGTACATCTGCACCCATAACAAGCACCAATGAAATGGGTTACCTGGTGGATGATGTAACTGAAACTGGCATGTGGCTTTGAAGATGCAACCCTTTGAGAAGCACCCTTAGGACTGTACCTTTGCCAATGCCAGACATATAGGCGACTGTGTCACACCCTGAAAGGGCTTGTGCTGGAAGCAGTTCAGGCCAGGCACAATATCCTTGTTTTTCTTCACACTTGCCGCTGTGTCAACAGAGGTCTTCTGAGCGCTGGTGCCTTTCATCACAACGGCAGCAGTAATCTTGCAAGACATGTAATAATGTAAGAGCAAAATGAACACATCTGTGTCATCTGACATTATCCTGATGGATGTGTACCCTTGCCCCGCTGCCCATACCATTTGCTGGGCAATAATGATGTCAGCTTCTTCATGAGTTGTCTGCATATCATCTGCTGTGGAGGGGGTGCCCTTCATGACTTCTGTTGGGACAGGATCATCACCGGTCAGTAGCAGCTTGTGTTGAATGTTTCCCTTGGCCTGAAGACCAGCCACTTTGTCTAGCAGTTGCTCACAGATGATGGCGATGAGCTGTGTTTTATTTTCCGTAACAGTTAGTGCAACGTTTTGAGATGGTAGTGGAGTGTCTGGCCTCAGCTGGTGACGCCTTGTGGCTGTTTCCACAACACGAGGGGATCTGGTAGCTGGTAGTACTTTTGATGCTGATCGGATAGTACCTGTCAAAGACAAGGTACACATCACTTTCTCGGAGCTTTGTGATAATGCAGCCTAGAAAGCTGTCCACATACATTTGTACAGAGCCTTGCGATGGCCAGTAAATTGTCCACATCACTGCACAGCCATCTATGATGACAACATCTGCCTTCTGGCATGTACGTACGGACATCTCGCACTGCAAGTTTCGTTCAGTACTGACTTTGTTGTAGCAAGTCTCATGTATCCATTGTACGTAAACATAGATGTCGAGATTGGCGCCAATTCATGTTGTAACAGGTTTTCAAGGTCTAGATTTCTTGTACTCATCAGGCCCATAGCTCTGCTGTAGATCAGTTCTGTGTCATACGTTGCTCCAAATCCTTGTTTCATCTTTTTCTTGCTTACTGCTTTGTTGACAACGTGTTTGTTCAGGGAGGCATTGAATCCGTCAGGCCACGATCTTTCAAAACCTTGCATTTGTGAAATTCCCAAATCAAGACTGAGCTCGATCAACATTGACGTTCTGGATATCATTCCCGTCGCAATGTTGACAATTTCATTGCTTGGGTGGTCATCTGGAGTGAGTGGGTTGATGCATGCTTGAAGTTTCTTTTGGATTTCTTCTTTGTCTTTTCCATCAGACTCTATTTGAGCTTGTATATCTTCTTTGTGAACAGTCACACTCTGTGATGCAGTGTTGTGTTCTCGGATTTTAGCAATGTCTCTGATGAGCTGACTGCATGTATGGAGACTGAGTGCCCATCTGTTCTGCGCCCCAGGGTTGAGCGTGATGCTGATCAAGCCACCTGGACCGTGCCCATATCTCATGAAAGTTGTTTCGATGAACATGTTAGACCAAGTGCCGTTCCAGAGTCCAGGCTTGTGGCGCATCACGTGCTCTCCTCGGGGAAACCTGTCCAATACGTTCTTCGGCAGACGCTCCATAAACCTTAGGTAGTGCAGGCTGTACCTCGCATAGTTCCAATGAGCAGTGGCAACACACACACCGTGTATGCCTGCACGCGCGTACACACGCACGCGCGCGCGCACACACTCACAATTTCTTACCTCTGTAGTAGCTTCTCTACATGTTTTAGTCATATTTCTGTCCGTTACGGCAGTGTGTGCTCAATAACTCGAAAGTACCCCAAAAAACACGATTATGAACTTATGACCATTATGGGTTTCCATACTTTTTCCAAAAGTAGCTTTACCGACGGTCTCGCATATAGGTGTGTGTTTTGTCTCCTATTTTCATGATAACCCCGATGTATGGCTTTCAACAAAAGATTTTCGTTTACTACGCAAATTAACATCAGCATTATTTAGTACATCTTACACATGACATTGATAATATAGGCCAAACTAACAAATAATGGCGGAACTGAGACTGACTTAGACTTAGTCGAGCGGGACGGCCGGGACCGGGCCGCGGCCAGTGCAGCGACTGCGGGGCTAAAAAATTAATGACACATCTCCTATTCTTATAATATTAACGACAAAGAAAATGCAATTAGAAGAAGTACGTTGAATGAAAAGTAAATAAAACTCCTGAAAAGATTAACAACACTGCAAGATGATCAGACTGGCCGTGCCACTACTGAATCATTAGTCACCGCGGTCAATCCTTATATCATCTGCAGGAAGTAGAACCAAAAGAATTTAACCACTACCAGGTACTTACGGGTTTGTCTTGCGTGTTGGCGTGAACAAAATCCACTCAAATAATAATATCCAAAAGCGATGTACTCTGGAACAATGTTTATGTGCTGACCGTTCACTGATAGCGGTCTGAAATCTTTGGTAATTAAAGCCCGAGAAACTCAAGCCGCTGTCCGAGGAACGTAGGTACAAAGTAGGATCAGCAAAAGCCTTTGATTCTCCTGAGCCCCCGCACTGACCTGCAGGGGCTCATGAGGATCTTTGTCTCTTTCAGTTAGACGGTGTTCGTTTTTTCCTGAAAAAATAATGAAGGCATGCATTGTATTTACTCACATTAAAACCCGGTCTGACGGCGAATTCAAATTCGATCAACATAAATCAAATTATGTGTTCTATGTTGTTGAAATTGTTTGACGAGACATGGATCGCGATTAGGACCCGAAACAATATAAAGTCTGCCAAAGTTTTATTACATATACATCAATATCAACTGCAAGAGATTAATTTCTCTTTTGGGTGATCGCGACAGGTTTACCAGTAGCTCCAGCCCCGCCGACCCAGGAACTACGCGTCAATCGTCACTTTCAGAGTCTGCTCGCATACACGGCGGGAGTCAGCAAGAGACGTAGATTTTTATAAGCCTCCGCTCTCAGCGGAAGCTCATGAGATTCTATGCGTCTTGCAGATGCTGAGTGTCTAGCCGGCGCTTTCGGTACAGGCTGGTTTATGGCGTACCGCGTAGGCTAAAACCAAACAGCGAGTTTTATTTTTTCTTTAACCCATATCATACTGAGGCTAAAACCTTCAAATATGTACCCTGCCATATGCAAGATACATTACAGTAGTTACAGATAAAGATATGGACCAATGGCTTTAGTTCAAGGGTAGTGCCAGAATAGCTTGGGGCCTAGAGGACGCCAAGCTATTCTGGCACTACCCTTGAACTATTTTAGTCAAACTTATTTCACATGCTGGTGTATTCCGAATGATAAGGGTTAATTAATTTTAATTAAAAATGCTCAAGGATGACAGAGTGTCATCAGGTGGATATGTAATCTGTATGCATCAGAGAAGTGAAAACCACTGAAAAAAATTATGTGGACGTTAGACAGAGGTGTCAGAGGCTTCTTCCAGACTAAGACGTGCACAGTGCAGCTGTGCGTGGGGCCAACTGCAGCCAGCATCAGCCCAATGACGTTTTCTTCACTGCTATGACTGACGCACTGGGATGGCGGCATGATTGAGATACTTGCCAGAACATGATTGTGTGGTATGAGCAGATTGATAGAAAGTGAACAGTTTTCGCAAGTAGAGTGAATGTGCTGGTGTGTAGATTTAGACATTACAGCTTGTATTTATAAAGTCCATATTCACAGAGCAGCACTCTGTTGTAATAGCTGTTGCGTTGCCATTTTGAAAGTAATATTTAATAGGTGATGTACTAGAAGAATTCAAAAGTAGGTCCAAATTGCGCGTGTTTTGATGAAAGCAGTGGATTAAAGCCTGGACAAATGCGCTATCGCAGGCTTGCCATGACAAACACGCTCTATCACAGGTTTGCCATGACAAACATTCTCTATCACACGCTTGCCATGACAAACACGCTCTATCACAGGTTTGCCGTAACAAACATTCTCTATCACAGGCTTACCATGACAAACACGCTCTATCACAGGTTTACCATGACAAACACGCTCTATCACAGGCTTACCATGACAAACACGCTCTATCACAGGTTTGCCATGACAAACATTCTCTATCACACGCTTGCCATGACAAACACACTCTATCACAGGTTTGCCATAACAAACATTCTCTATCACAGGCTTACCATGACAAACACGCTCTATCACAGGCTTACCATGACAAACACGCTCTATCACAGGCTTGCCATGACAAACACACTCTATCACAGGCTTGCCATGACAAACACGCTCTATCACAGGCTTGCCATGACAAACACACTCTATCACAGGCTTGCCATGACAAACACGCCCTATCACAGGCTTGCCATGACAAACACGCTCTATCACAGGTTTGCCATGACAAACATTATCTATCACAGGCTTACCATGACAAACACGCTCTATCACAGGCTTACCATGACAAACATGCTCTATCACAGGCTTACCATGACAAACATGCTCTATCACAGGCTTGCCATGACAAACATTATCTATTACAGGCTTGCCATGACAAACACGCTCTATCACAGGCTTACCATGACAAACACGCTCTATCACAGGCTTGCCATGACAAACACGCTTAATCACAGGCTTACCATGATAAACACGCTCTATCACAGGCTTACCATGACAAACATGCTCTATCACAGGCTTACCATGACAAACATGCTCTATCACAGGCTTGCCATGACAAACACACTCTATCACAGGCTTACCATGACAAACATTATCTATGACAGGCTTGCCATGACAAACACGCTCTGTCACAGGCTTACCATGACAAATACGCTCTATCACAGGCTTACCATGACAAACACGCTCTATCACAGGCTTGCCATGACAAACACACTTTATCACAGGCTTACCATGACAAACATCTATCACAGGCTTGCCATGACAAACATTATCACAGGCTTGCCATGACAAACATTATCTATCACAGGCTTGCCATGACAGACACACTCTATCACATCCTTACCATGACAAACACGCTCTATCACAGGCTTACCATGACAAACATTATCTATCACAGGCTTGCCATGACAAACATGCTCTATCACAGGCTTACCATGACAAACACGCTCTATCACAGGCTTGCCATGACAAACACACTCTATCACAGGCTTACCATGACAAACATTATCTATCACAGGCTTGCCATGACAAACACGCTCTATCACAGGTTTGCCATGACAAACATTCTCTATCACAGGCTTACCATGACAAACATGCTCTATCACAGGCTTGCCATGACAAACATTCTCTATCACAGGCTTACCATGACAAACATGCTCTATCACAGGCTTGCCATGACAAACATTATCTATCACAGGCTTGCCATGACAAACACGCTCTATTCAGGCTTACCATGACAAACATTATCTATCACACGCTTGCCCTGACAAACATTATCTATCACAGGCTTGCCATGAGAAACACACTCAGGCTTACCATGACAAACATGCTCTATCACAGGCTTACCATGACAAACATGCTCTATCACAGGACCCCACCCGGGTCTGCCTTGGGGTACTTGGGTGGGGTTAGGTATTTTTTAGTTCCTAGGGTCACCCTGGTCAGCCCCACAGGGTGGGTTTTTCTCTCTATTTTGGGGCATGTGTTTCTGTCTACCCATTGTCCATTCACCTGTATTTGCCTTTTTAAAACTCTCCCTACTGTCTGCACTGCCTGTAGCTCTTGATATTTGATGTGTGTTGCTAAATGGTCTTGGCTTTATTTAGGCCCATGTGTTGGGTTTATTTAATGTATTGGACCGGCTGGCGACATACATTCAATGTTCAGTTTATTTTTTTTTTTTTCACAAGCAGTGCTGGCACGTCCTGAGAAAGCCTTGTTGCTGTCGGGACGTTAAGCAATGTACAATCAATCAATCAATCTATCACAGGCTTGCCATGACAAACATGCTCTATCACATCCTTGCCATGACAAACACGCTCTATCACAGGCTTACCATGACAAACATGTGGTATGAAAGGCTTGACAGGCTTTTGATCCAGTGTTCCATCGAAACACTGGCAGTTTTGATCTACTAAAAAATAACCATCTAGATCCATATTCACCCTTGCAGCCCCATGGTTCCATTTCTCAAATTGTGGAGGTGTTGCCTAATGACAGTATACCAGTTGCAGGAGATAGATTGACCATGATAATTCAAGGTAGTGCCAGATTAGCTTGGCACCTTCAGGTGCCGAGCTTATCTGGCACTACCCTTGAATTATCATGGTCAATCTATCGCTTGCTGTAGGGACTCGGGGCTAAATGGGTTAATACAATACTTTTTTGTGTGCACACTTCACACTTCACACTGCACACTTCACACTTCACACTGCACACCTCACACTGCACACCTCACACTGCACACTTCACACTGCACACCTCACACTGCACACCTCACACTGCACACTGCACACTTCACACTGCACACCTCACACTGCACACCTCACACATCACACCTCACACTGCACACTTCACACTGCACACTTCACACTGCACACCTCACACTGCACACTTCACACTGCACAGGTTCTTACTGGTCTCAAGGTACACATGACTCAAGTCAACGCTTGTTTTTAACCTTTGAAGGGCCTCATTTTAAGCGTATGAAGAGAAGTGAACGCCAGGTGATCCTGAAGAGCCAGTATTTCTTTGAGTGCCAGTGTGAGGCCTGTGCGGGGGTACAGAGTGACATGCCTATAAGTCAGGTAAGATTTTTTTGAAATTTTACATCTTTCACATTTCATGTTCATGAAATACGCTATTCACTGTGCAATCTCATTATCAGTCCAGATGATGGCACCCGCTGTCTGAGCAAACACCGGATGCATGTACCATTTTTGCGGGCACCCTCTGTCTGAGGAAAAGTGATATATGTACCAATTTGTTGGCACCCTCAGCCAGGCATCCTCAGTCAGGCACCCGCAATCTGAGGAAATGTGATACATGTACCAGAGTTAGCCAGCAAGAGGCGTAGATTCTCATTGATGCATGAGTGAAAACTGTGTCAGTCACGTGAGAGGAAATCATGTCTATACATGAGTGTAAACTGTGTCGGTCGCATGAGTGGAAACCATGTCGGTCATGTAAGTGGAAAGCGTGACAGTCATGTGAGGGAAACCTTGTCGGTCTTGTGAGTGGATACAGTGTCAGTCGTGTGAGTGGAAACAGTGTCAGTCACCTGAAAGAATACAGTGCCGGTTGCATGAGTGGACACAGTGTCGGTTGTGTGAGTGGAAACCACGTCGGAGGTGTGAGTGGAAACAGTGTCAGTCGTGTGAGTGAAAACAGTGTCCGTTGGTTGGGCGAGTGGATACCGTGTCAGTCGGTCATGTGGAAACAGTGTCAGTGGGGCGAGAGGAAACAGTGTTGATTGGTCAGGCAAGTGGGAAAAGTGTCAAGTGGAAAGTGTCAGCGGAGCGCATGGAAATGGAGTGCTTTTTTGTGCATAGTTTGGGTTGTCAGGCATGGGAATTGTCCTCCTAAAGGCAAATTTCCGCCGAAATGATTTGCTCAGCCGCCGAAAAAAAAAAGTTGTCCGCCGAAAAAAAAAAATGGGGTGCAAAAAGTAACTGAGCACCGGTCATTATACACTGCGAGGCCGCATTGGTTCAAGTGATATGCCGCCCGCTAGAGTTACGCGTCACCTATTGTGGCTTCAAAGCAGTCGTTACTTTACCGTGCAAGCGGGCAATACAACACTGAACGCACCGTTTTCATGCTCGGCTTACCGTCTCGTGCACTGTACGTGTGGGGAAAATGGCGGCATCACGAGTTGTTGAAAATTGAAAATGGCGGTGAGAAAGGATATCGTTCAAGACAGAGTGCTGTTTAGTGTGCACCTGATCATGATCCGGTAAGCAACCCCCCCCCCCCCCCTCTCCCCCCGTCGTTTGATTTTTTGGCCGAAATGAAGGACCACGCTACTCACCCCCCCCCCCCTGTCGTTTGACTTTTTGGCCGCTGGAATGAAGGACCACGCTAGAAATTTCAGACTTTTTTCACTTTTCTAATTCCCATGCCTGATTGTGTGTTGTGCATAGTTTGGGTTGTTTGTTGACCATAATTTGGGTTGTGTGTTGTACATAGTTTGGGTTGTGTGTTGCACATAGTTTGAGTTGTTTGTTGATCATAGTTTGTGTTGTGTGTTGTGCATAGTTTGGGTTGTTTGTTGAGAATAGTATGGGTTGTTTGTTGTGCATAGTTTGGGTTGTTTGTTATGTATAGTTTGGGTTGGTTGTTGTGCATAGTTTGGGTTGTTTGTTATGTATAGTTTGGGTTGGTTGTTGTGCATAGTTTGGGTTGTTTGTTGTGCATAGTTTGGGTTGTTTGTTATGTATAGTATGGGTTGTTTGTTGTGCATAGTTTGGGTTGTTTGTTATGTATAGTTTGGGTTGGTTGTTGTGCATAGTTTGGGTTGTTTGTTGTGCATAGTTTGGGTTGTTTGTTATGTATAGTATGGGTTGTTTGTTGTGCATAGTTTGGGTTGTTTGTTATGTATAGTTTGGGTTGGTTGTTGTGCATAGTTTGGGTTGTTTTTTGCGCATAATTTGGTTGTGTGTTGTGCATAGTTTGGGTTGTGTGTTGTGCATAGTTTGGGTTGTTGTTGTGCATAGTTTGGGTTGTGTGTTGTTACTTTTACAAACTGGTGTCACTTTTACTGTCAGCACTGACCGTTGAAAATAGCTGGACTATACAGCTTAAGGGCAGTGCTTTAGTGGTGTGGCCCCTTTTTCTCCTGTAGCCCAGTTGATCCATTTCTCACAACATACTCTTCACTTTGCAGACAAGTCTGAAATGGAAAGCATGTGTGACAGGAATTGAATTTACATTTTTTCTCCTTGTGGTCTGCACCAGGCCTTGCGATGTCCCGAGTGCGGTAACTCCATGCCAGTCCAGCAGGTAGCACTCATGTGTCCTTCCTGTCATGTGACCTTCGACCTGGCAGACATCTTGCCCAATTTGGAAGTAGCAGAGAAACATTTCACTGACGGTGTTCACAAGCTGGAGAGAGGGGACCTCACAGGTAGTGTTGCTAGAGGGTGCATAGTTTGGGGGATCTTTCTATGTGGTGCGTTCAGAGCGGTTGTGTTTTTGTTTGTTTTGTTGATTTTTTTAATTACTTGCAAACTTATGATTAATGGCATGACACCTTCACAGCAGACTTTGACTGACTTGTTGTGTGAGACATGGAACCATGCAGTAGACATTCCCAGACTTGAGAGTGGTGTGCAAAAGTGGACTTTACAGTGCACGAGACAGATCAGCAATCAGTATTTAACACTTTACAGTGCACGAGACAGATCAGCAATCAGTATTTAACACTTTACAGTGCACGAGACAGATCAGCAGTCAGTATTTAACACTTTACAGTGCACGAGACAGATCAGTGTTACGTGGTGGATTTGTAGTCGTAGTATGTAAACACACCAGACACACGCACGTAGAGTTCTTTTCAAATAACCTTCGTTCAGCTGCAATCCGTCACACGTGGCTTAAGGATGTAGACAATACTAGAGTAACAGTTCCAACAATATTTTATTACAGCGATGCGATTTCCACGAAAAGCGTTCACAATTTCACCAACAATATGTTCTCGTCCAAAAGTCCACACTTTGACACAATGCGTCTCTCATACAATGTACATCACCACTCACTGCACAACTCCCTCTCTGACAAATGAAGCACGATATCTTGCGTAGCTCTCTCAACGTCAATGTCTTTTTCGATACACTGCAATTATACAACTGAACACTGTATCGATGCTGTTACATCGCAATCCTACGACTGAACAATGTACAGACTCTGTTACATCGCAATCCTACGACTGGACAATGTACACGGATGCTTCCTAGCACGATCTTTTCTTGTGGTATGTTTTCTAGCACAATCAAGCAAAATCGTACAACACAACCAATCAGAACAAAACACGCAACTAAAACTCAAAGGTACATTCAGACTGGAATATTCTGTAAAAGTCTGGCTATTATTTACTAGCTAAAAAAATAGGTGAAAATAGTCCTAACTTCACGCATGCGTACACGAAACAGGTCGCGACCTTGACCGTACAGTCTGGTAAACAAGCTATAAGTGCACGGATATTAACCGCTAACACACGCGCGCGGTAAACAAAAGAATATTGAAGTATCATCTAGATCTTTCCTGACTCAACTCCGTGCGGCAACAGACACTCAAGACCGCACCACCTGCAAACGAAAGTGAAACTCACCGAAAAGGCACGCGACTAGGCATCGCGATAGCTCAAACAAAACGTCGGATCGCCACCCACGATCCACGCACACACGCCCTCACAAAACAACACAACCATAATCGTAACAATCAGCAATCAGTATTTAACACTTTACAGTGCACGAGACAGATCAGCAGTCAGTATTTAACACTTTACAGTGCACGAGACAGATCAGCAGTCAGTATTTAACACTTTACAGTGCACGAGACAGATCAGGAGTCAGTATTTAACACTTTACAGTGCACGAGACAGATCAGCAATAAGTATTTAACGCTTTACAGTGCACGAGACAGATCAGCAGTCAGTATTTAACACTTTACAGTGCACGAGACAGGCTAGGCTAAGGCTTAGCGGAAAGGCTAAGGGAGGAAACCCCTGACATCAAAGCCCCCGTGTCTCCGGGGAAGGCTTTTGAGCCAGAGACTAGGACAAGGACAGTCTGATATAAAACCTACGACCTGAGGACCTCGATGCCATTGTCCCAGCTTGCTAGGCCATGGCAGATGAACCAAGGGTTTAAAGGGTGGGGCCAGTACTGCGCACACTGCACTCCACCAAAAAGCTCTACCCCGCAGGCTTTAGGAAACGTCCACGGATCATGACACTGACCATTCCAAGTCCTGTAGCGATGGGTGAGGGGCGAAACGGCAGGTGAAAGATGTCACTGGAAGCCGCAGTCTCAAACCTGCATGCAGGCGGTTCAGGATATTGGTCGCCTGATGTTGACCTGGGGATGACAACATCACTCGGCACACCCTGAACGACCAGGCAGCCTTCTCTAGGGACAGCACTGCTTGCTCCACACGGAGAGGGGCCTAGAAAAGGTGGCCTAACCAAAGTTCGTCCCCTCGCAACCCCAGTTGGCTAGCCGCGGTCAACGGGCATCTTCTCCTGCGGTCAAAAAACAAGAAAGAATAACGGTTCCACTCTCATGACGACCACGACCGGACTCAACGTAGCATGCTGGAACATCCGAACCATGCTCGACAAAGACAGCGGACGCCCTGAACGTCGCTCCGCCCTCATTGCCCATGAATTGCGGAGGTTAAACATCGACATCGCCGTGCTCAGAGTACGCCTTCCGGACGAAGGCAGCCTCCAAGAACTTGGCGCTGGGTACACCTACTGGTCAGGCAGGCCTGAATCAGAAAGACGGCTCTCAGGCGTGGGTTTCATGGTCAAGACCTCCATTGCGACTAAGCTGGAAAACCTACCAATCGGTCACTCAGACCGCATCATGTCCATGCGCCTCCCACTGAGACACCAGCAACACGTCGCCCTTCTCAGTGTGTACTCCCCAACCCTCCTGGCAGAGCCTGCTGAAAAGGACAAGTTTTACACTGACCTGCGCAGCCTCATACAGAGCACCCCTGCAGACGACAAAGTCATCATCCTTGGCGACTTCAATGCCAGAGTGGGCCAGGACTATGAAGCCTGGAAAGGAGTCCTCGGCAAGCATGGCGTCAGGAACTGCAATGACAATGGCCGCCTACTGTTGGAGTTCTGTGCAGAGCAGCAACTGGTCATCACCAACACTACTTTTCAGCAAAAGGACAGTCGAAAGACCACCTGGATGCATCCTCGCTCCAAACACTGGCACCTAATCGACTATGTCCTAGTGCGTCAGAGGGACTGCAGTGATGTCCTCCTCACCAGAGTGATGCCCAGCGCAGAGTGCCACACTGACCACCGCCTTGTCCGCTGCAAACTCAGGCTCCACGTCAAGCCAAAACCCAAGAAATGGGGGCCCCCCAAGAAAAAGCTTGATGTTGCCAGCCTTCAGTGTGACGACGTGAAAGCTGCCTTTCAGACAGATTTACAGCGCAGGCTCAAAGACACAGCGGACCCAGCAGACTCCTCCCCTGAAACACTCTGGGAACAACTGAAAACAGCTATTGCAAAATCCTCTGCAGAAGTCTTGGGTTTCGCTAGAAAGAAGAACAAAGACTGGTTTGACGAAAACGATGTTGAGATCCAGGAACACCTAGCAAAACAAAGAGCCGCCCATCAGGCCAACCTAGCCCAGCCTTCCTGCCCTGTGAAGAAGTCTGCCTTCCGCCTCGTCTGCAGCAGTCTCCAGCGCAAGCTCAGAGATCTCCAGAATGAGTGGTGGACCAGACTTGAACAGAGGACCCAGCTTTGCGCTGACAATGGTGACTACAGGGGCTTCTACGAAGCACCAAAAGCAGTGTATGGCCCCAGGCACCTGGTACAAAGTCCCCTGCGAAGCGCGAATGGCCAGGCACTCCTCACAGATAATACCTCCATCTTGAACCGCTGGTCGGAGTACTTTCAGAGCCTCTTCAGCGCTGAGCGCACTGTTCAAGAAGCAGTCGTCCATACAAATCCCACAACTCCCAGTAAAGGTTGAATTGGACGAACCGCCCACCGCTGAAGAGACCCTCACAGCCATCCACCAGCTCAAGAGTGGCAAAGCAGCAGGCATTGATGGAATACCGCCAGAGATCTGGAAACATGGAGGCACAGCACTGCACAACAAGCTCCATGACCTCTTTCTCTGCTGCTGGGAGGAAGGAACACTACCAAAGGATCTCCGTGATGCTGTCGTTATCACCCTGTACAAGAACAAAGGCGAGAAGTCTGACTGTTCCAACTATCGGGGGAATCACCCTGCTGTCCATTGCTGGGAAAATTCTTGCAAGGCTGCTCCTGAATCGGCTGGTACCTGCCATCGCTGAAGACCACCTCCCAGAGGGCCAGTGTGGCTTCAGAGCAAACAGGAGCACCACCGATATGGTCTTTGTGCTGAGACAGCTTCAGGAGAAGTGCCGCGAGCAGAACAAAGGGCTGTATGTAACGTTTGTCGACCTAACAAAAGCGTTCGACACTGTGAGCAGGCAAGGCATGTGGCAGATCCTGGAGCGACTTGGCTGTCCCCCAAAGTTCCTCAGCATGATTGTCCAGCTACACGAGGACCAGCAAGGCCAAGTCAGACTCAACAATGACCTCTCAGAACCATTCCCTATTCTCAACGGCGTAAAGCAGGGCTGCGTGCTGGCACCGACCCTCTTCACCATCTTTTTTAGCATGATGTTGAAGCAGGCCACAGTGGACCTCGATGATGACGATGCAGTGTACATCAGGTATCGTCTCGATGGCAGCCTGTTCAACCTCAGACGACTGCAGGCCCACACGAAAACCCTAGACCAACTGATTCGTGAGCTGCTTTTTGCTGATGACGCTGCCCTCGTTGCACACCCAGAGAGAGCCCTGCAGCGCATCACGTCCTGCTTCGCAGACGCTGCCCAGCTCTTTGGACTCGAGGTCAGTCTGAAAAAGACAGGTCCTCCATCAGCCGGCACCCAAGACAGTGTATCGCCCTCCTCACATCACCATTGGCGAGTCTGAACTAAAGTCAGTGCACCAGTTTACTTACCTTGGCTGCATTATCACGTCGGACGCCAAGCTGGACAAGGAGCTTGACAGCAGGCTGGCAAAAGCGAACAGCACTTTCGGGCGACTTTTCAAGCGGGTGTGGCACAATCAACAGCTGAAAACAGGCACCAAGATCAGCGTGTACAGAGCTGTGGTCCTCACCACCCTGCTGTATGGTTCCGAGTCCTGGGCCCTCTACCGCAGCCAACTACGACTCCTCGAACGCTTTCACCAGCGCTGCCTGCGCACCATCCTGGGCATTCACTGGAGTGACTATGTCACAACGTCGAGGTCCTTGAACAGGCTGAAACTGTGAGCATCGAGGCTTTGCTGCTGCGGACACAGCTCCGCTGGGCGGGGCATGTCTCCAGGATGGAGGATCATCGCCTACCAAAGATCACCCTGTTCGGCGAGCTTGCTACTGGACACCGTGACAGAGGGGCACCAAAGAAGAGATACAAAGACTGTCTCAAAAAGTCACTTAGCGCCTGCCAAATCGACCACCACCAGTGGTCTTCACTTGCTGTGGACCGTGACACCTGGCGCTCCACCATTTACAAGGCAGCTGTCTCCTTTGAGGACTCTCGCAGAGCTAGCCTTAAGGACAAGCGGCTCAGGAGAAAAAACAGAGATGCCGCAACTCTGAACCCTGGCCATACCTCCCCCTGCAGCCACTGCGGTCGAACCTGCCTGTCTCGGATTGGCCTCCACAGCCACGAACAAGCCTGCAGACGTCGTGGGCAACTCCTATAAAATCTTCGTTCGCGAAGTCAAGCCAAGAGACAGTGCACGAGACAGATCAGCAATCAGTATTTAACACTTTACAGTGCACAAGACAGATCAGCAATCAGTATTTAACACTTTGACAGTAGCAGTTTTTGTTGTGCCGGTGTTCGTGAAGGAATCATCACGACAAAAAAAAAAAATCACTGCTGACAGCCAAAGGGTAGGTGGACATAGGCTCTCGGTTCTCCTTTTCAAGATCACATACTCAAGGCCGGTATGCGTGTGGTGCTGTTCGTTGGGTGTTTTAGCATACTCATGGCTGGTATGCGTGTGGTGCTGTTCATTGGGTGTTTTAGCATACTCATGGCTGGTATGCGTGTGGTGCTGTTCGTTGGTTTTTTTCAAATATACTCAAGGCCGGTATATGTGTGGTGCTGTTCGTTGCTTTTAAAAAAATATACTCAAGGCCGGTATGCATGTGGTGCTGTTCGTTGGTTTATTTAACATACTCATGACCGGTAAGCGTGTGGTGGTGTTCATTGGTTTATTTAACATACTCATGGCCGGTAAGCGTGTGGTGGTGTTCATTGGTTTATTTAACCCTTTGAACCCTGAGTAAATAAGAAGTCTATATACCCTTCAGCCCTGACTTTATTTGAGAAATTTCTGTTGAAAATGGGTGTGCACTGTAAAATATTTGTAAATAATACTTTACAACAGATATCCCCATAAAGGTATATATGTACAGATTTGCCATTGGATGGACTACCGTTTTATGGATTTGACCACACGGTGTCACGTGTGTCGTAATGCCTGGTGACAAAAATAGTGACAGGTGACAATAAACTTGAAAAAAAAGTCTTTCGTGCATGACAGGTCGCGGGTACTTAACATGCATCACTAAATAGGGTGTCTGTTAGTGTGACACATAAGTGTCCATGCATTTCCAGCATGCCGATACAACGTAAGACCCCTACCTTGTCACCGGATATCAATGTTTACACCTGCCACTGGTAAGGTATATCCACGGTCTAGACAACATGAAATAAGCGGCGTCGAATGATGATCAGTGTGTCTGTGTTGTGTCTTGTACACGATCGGATGGAAGTACCAGTGTTGTAAAGACTATACACGTACTACACATGTGACCAATGTGTGTCGTTGTTGTCCACAGAGTTACCTACAGGTGCACCAAGGTGTGGCATAAAAAAAAACAGAATATCAATTAGAACCTCCGAATTCAGCATTTGAATCAAGCTGTAAGTCATTGCCGTTGTCAGTGCCTCAAACGGCGATCGCTCCAGCTGACACTGCCAACACGTGGTTATGCTGCCACGCGGTATGTAGGCACACATGTCCCAATACATCAAAACTATCTGCTATTGAAACCATGTCTCCAAACACAAAATTGTATCACTCCGAATATCTAGACATCCACTCGCCATTCCGACCTTAATTCCCACGCTAGCGCAGCAAAGCTGCTCGCATACCACAGACGAACGTGCGTACTACTGTCAGGCCGTGTACTGAGTGTAAACAGGATGTGTCAGTGCGAAGGGCGAGGTCACCACATGCGCAGCGAGGCTTGTGCGTCACCGGGCGCGCGATATGAAACACCTGACACCGCTGTAGCGGTTTGTCGGGTTCAACGGTATATGATGCCGCCAACCGCTACAGCGGTTTGCTGGGTTCAAAGGGTTAACATACTCATGGCCGGTAAGTGTGTGGTGGTGTACGTTGGTTTTTGTCTACCATATTGAAAATACAGTAGACTTTGAAATAGGGCTGGTCAGAGCACATTCGGGAGCATGCACATGGCGTTGTTGGCGTGCAGGGCAGAAATTCTGGCAAAAAATAACAAGATAAAAATGACGTCACGTCTAGCTCTGCAAACCTTGCTAGAGAACGTTTTTTTTGGCGCCAAAGCGCCGTGTGTGTGTGTGTGTGTGACAGTGACTAGAGCCCATGTTTGAGGACGGACAAGCTTGAAATTGTATGATATTGTCCCTAAAAGAATTATCTCGAGACGTTTAATTTTTTATATTTTTTTTTAAGATGCTCATTGGCGAAAAAATGTCCGTTTCACAAAAACTGGTTGGTCCACACCGGAGTCCTTAATTTTTCTTATTTTCACTAGATATTTTGCATATAGCTAGATGAAAGGGAACAATTAGGTCAATTGTAACCTGTATGCCCTAGGTGTGAAAATCAGACAATTTTCTGCACCACTCTTTCAGAGTCATTTGTAAAACAGCTAACATAACTGTAATTTTTCTTTTACGAAAAATACTATCTTCTCATTAATACCAGCTTAATTTTTCATAAACATGTTTGCATAAGCCTGCTGTTAGACCCGGCTCTGGAGTAAGATTAGGTCAAATTATGACCTGTAAGCCCTAGTGTGAAAATCAGCAAGAAAATCGCAAAGTCTGATCTCTAAAATACGTCAAATGTTAGTACTGCGATGAGGGACGTATAACATCATCGTCACTATGAACACGGCATCATGGGACTGATGATGCCATGACGTCAAGCGACGTCATTTCATTGCTCGTGCTATTATTCTTCTTCAGAATAGTTATGCTACACCAAATCACATAGCTTTTGAATAGTTGGAATCGCCGTGTGTCCATCTTTATTTCTGTGTGCCAGTGTGTGTGGATGGATCAGAGGGTGTGTTAGAGTAGAAGGAGATGGATTCCTGTCGCTACACGAGCCCACAGAACGTACTAGTGGCGGGAAGTGTGTGCCAACGTGTGTGTTGATCAGAGGTTGGCTTCGAGAGGAGGGGAATGAATCAGCATAATAAGCCTAAAAAATATGGAAAAAATCTGAATGTTCCTAAAAGATAAACGCATGTGAGATCCAAACAGTACGGTAGACTTTGAGATGAAATCCTCATCTTTTTATGACATACTCATGGTCGATCTGCCTGTGGTGGTGTACATTGTTTTTATGGAGACCAAATATTGTAATTTCTCAGTGTCAGGATATCAGTGTTGAATCATTCATGTGGAACACATTGTGATGTATTTGCAGGTGCCCTGACCAGTTTGCAGTCATGTTTAGCAATGCGTGAAAAACTGCTGGCAGCTGACCACCGTGACTTAGGTCACACGCATGACGCTATGGCCCAGTGTCTGGCTATGAGAGGTAAAGGTCATCATAGCACTATGTCACTTGCAGAGGTCACACTAAAGGTCGTCATAGCACTATCTCAGTTGCAGAGGTTACACGCATGACGGTATGGCCCAGTGTCTGTCTATCAGAGGTAAAGGTCATCATAGCACTATGTCACTTGCAGAGGTCACACTAAAGGTCGTCATAGCACTATGTCAGTTGCAGATGTTACATGCATGACGGTACGGCCCAGTGTCTGTACATCAGAGGTAAAGGTCATCATTGCACTATGTCAGAGGTTACACTGGTGTTTTCAATTTTGATATATTTAAGCACAGGGTTGGTAAAACTACGTATGACACATATGTTAAGACGCCATACAAGGGACTTGTCAGATAATTTGAGACCCAATGTGTGTTGGTATGACCACTGGACTGAAGAAGAAAGTATACCTGTCAAGTCTCCCCATTTCATCGCCAATTGCCTGCTTGGCGTTAAACCCAACTAACTAACTAACATTTCATCGCCAGTTGGCTGCTCGGCGTTAAACCCAAATAACTAACTAACATTTTATCGCCAGTTGCCTGCTTGGCGTTAAACCCAAATAACTAACTAACATTTCATCGCCAGTTGCCTGCTCGGTGTTAAACCCAACTAACTAACTTGTTTCCTCAAAAACATTACCGATGCCATTACTACAATGGATGGAACAACCTATAGCTTACGTAATTTTAGCCCCAAAACTTACGACGTGTACCTTTAGGGCCAGGGGAGGCCACCTAGGGGTGTCGTGACCTAGCACCCGAGGTAGCCTCCCCTCCCACCCCATACGGGAGCAGCCAGTTTTCTCCTTTAGCTTGCAGCGTCTAGACGTGCTTAGCCCTGCAGTGTGTTTTGCCTACGACTGTGTATGGTCCTAACCTGTGGTTGCTGCGACTTCGACTTGTTCCCGGCTGTGCTTTCGCCTTGCCTTGGAACTTGGACTGTTTTCCTTGTGTACCTTACTAGTGACTTTGCGCTTCGAGTGCCTGCCTTCGACGGAACGAGACTTGGTTCCCGGACGAGCCTGGCCTTGGAGCCGGGCCCTTAGCCCCACGTGGGGCACTGTGCTACACCACATGTTCCGGCACTTAGAACTTTTGCACCGAGTCCTGTGCCTGGCTAGGAACCGTCCTCTGGCGTACAGTTGCTTCGTCTGCGGCGGCCCCGGACGCTTCGCTGGTTGAACTGCGGGGACTTCTTCGTCGACCTGGCCTCTTCCCTGTCGGGAGCGGCCCTCAGCCATGTGGGACTGCCTGCTTCTTCGACTCAGGTTCTTCCCCCTCTGCCCTCTGCGAGATGGCCAGATAAGGTCTCGGTGTTTGCCAGCGCCCCACGCCTTTGGCGCCGTGCGGCGGCTACACTTTCACCTTTCGTTTTAATGAAAAGCTGAACTCGGGGTCGACGGAAATAGAGGGGATTGGGGCGCGGTTTTTTGTCTCGTGGCCTTCAGCTACGACCGGTTGCCTTGTAGTTTCGCCTCTATGTTGCAGTTATCAAGTTCATACCTGCACCCGTTGTGGCGATTTTCAGCGGCCAAGTGACACGCATGCGCTTTGCCTCCCCTGCTCCGGTTGTGCTTCTGGCCACACCTGTGATGTCTGCGCACCCTGGGTGGAGGAGCAGTGGGCCCAGCTGTGGAGTTTTTATTAGCGTGAACGAGGATCGCCGCTCTCACGCAGCCTTCTGCGCCTGGTTCGCCTTTTCCCCTCCTCCTCCCCCCGTCCCCGCTCCCCCTCCACTTCACGCCGCCGACCTCGCGCTCGCCGTTCTTCTTCGCGTGGACGCTCGCCCTGCCGGACTCGCTGCTCCCATTCGCGCCATTGCAGCCGCTCGCCTCGGCTTACCACGTGTCGGTCAACACCATGGCTGCTGCCGCGAACTGCGACCTGCTCTGCCAGGATGCGGTTCTCTCCGTCTGCCCTGATCTTCCACAGGATTTACAACAACAGCTGCGACAGGCCCCGCTGGGGGATCTACTCCTCTTTGGTCCTACCTGGCAGTCAATGAAGGACGCAAATAAGGACCTCTGGCCTTCCCGCACCACCTCCTCCCGGTTTCAAGCCACCCGCAAGGTCCTGGGTCGCACCCTCCCCGCCCCGTGCCCACCCTCTCGGCGAAGCCCGCCCGCTCTCCAACCCCACCCCTAACACCGCCCCTGCCTGGCCCAGGCCTGCCCGCCGCCCGGCGCAGGGTAGGGCCCGGTGAATTCCTCCCCCCTGCACCCCCGCCTACCGCTCCCGGGTCTCCTGCCGGCGGGAGGCTTGCCCTCTGCAGCGACGTGTGGCGGTTGCTGCTCCCGGACGACCCGTGGATCCTATCCACCATTTTCGAGGGCCTCCTGCTCTCCTTTTGGACCCCGCCGCCCCTGCGGCGCAGTCCCGTCTGGACGTCCGTCCCTTCAGATTGCAGTAAAGCAGCCGCGCTCCGGGAGATCTCCGCCCTGCTGCGGAAAAACGCCACGGAGGTGGTGTAGCGTCACGACTCGCCCGCCTTCTACAGTCGCCTCTTCCTGGTCCCCAAGCCCGACGGCAGGTGGCGTCCGATCATCGACCTCTCGGCGCTGAACAAGTTCGTCACCGGGCCGTCCTTCCGTATGGAGACCGCCAGAGCCCTTCGCGCTGTGGTTCAACCCATGGACTTCGCCGTCAGCCTGGATCTCGCGGACGCTTACCTTCACGTCCCTGTACACCCGGCCTCCAGACGCTACTTACGCTTCGCCTTTGACGGCGTAGTCTACCAGTTCCGTGCTCCCTTTGGCCTCAACCTCAGCCCCACTTCGATTTACCTCGACGACCTGCTCCTGCGCAACCCGTCGGCGCCTGCCCTGGCGAAGGACCGAGACGCGTTACTGGTCCTCCTCGACAGCCTCAGCTTCATCGTCAGCTTGGGCAAGTCGGACCTCGCCCCGTCCCGCCGCTTCGTCCACCTTGGCATGGAGTTCCTTACCGACCTCAACCTGGTGCGACTCCCGGAAGCGCGAATCCAGAAGTTGGCGAACCTGGCTCGTCTAGTGTCGCAGGAGGAGGCAGTCCCCACCAGAGTCTGGTTACCGCTCCTGGGCCTGATGAGTGCGGCTGCGGATCTCCTTCCCCTTGGCCGTCTCCACTCGCGCCCGCTTCAGCTCCACCTGCTTCTTCACTGGCAACCCTCGACTGGCGACATTGGGGCTCCCGTTCCGGTTCTTCCTTTGCTCCTTCCACACCTCCGCCGCTGGGCGGACCCCGTCTGGCTCGTGACCAGTCCCACTCCTTACTCCACCCCCCCGGTTATCCCTTTGTGTTGACGCCAGCCGCTCCTGCTGGGGCGCGCACCTGCTGCCGACCTTCACCACGGCTTCCGGCAGCTGGCCACCGGACTTTGCGGTCAGACATATCAACTGGTTGGAGCTACAGGCTGTTTGGCAAGCCCTACTCGCGTGGGAAACGACTCTCGGACCCCAGGAGCTGCTCGTTCTTTCCGACAACTCCACGGTAGTGTTCTACATTCAGAAGCAGGGCAGGACCCGCTCCCCTTCCCTCTGCATGCTTCTTTACCAGCTCTTCCGTTGGTGCGAGGATCGCGGCATCTCCCTCCGAGCGAGACATATCCCGGGACACCTGAATGTCCTCGCGGACTCCCTCTCGAGACGCGGTCAGCTACTCCATACCGAATGGGCACTTCGCCCGGACATCTTTCGGATGATCTGCGCCACGTGGGAGACCCCTCTTATCGACCTCTTTGCGACAAGGTGAAATCACCAGCTTCCCCTCTTCGTCTCGCCCATTCCGCATCCCCTAGCCTGGGCGGTCAACGCGCTCTCCATCCCCAGGGACGGCCTCTGCACTTATGCCTACCCTCCCACCGTCCTGGTCCCCAAGGTCCTTCTCAAACTCAAGGGATGCAATGCGACCCTGTTGCTAGTGGCGCCGTTCTGCTGGACCAAGTCTTGGACCACCGACCTCCTCAACCTCGCCACGGGCCCCACGCTGCGGCTACCCACCCCTCGCACGATGCTCAAGCAACCATGCCAGGTGCTTTACCATCCGTGCCCCGAGTGACTCCTCCTCCACGCTTGGAGATTGGAGGCTTCTCAAGTGAGGCAGTGGCAGCTATCGCTGCAGGCCGCAGACCCTCGACCCTGCGAGTCTACGAGGGAAAATGGAGAGTGCTTGGAGCCTGGTGCGACCACCGTCACCTCTCCCCTACTGATCTGACCTCCCCCCAGCTTGCCGAGTTCTTCCTCTGGCTCTTCGCCGAACAGCATTTGGCACCGATCACCATCAGGGGCTATCTTGCCATGATTGCGTACACTTACCGTCATTTGGGCCGAGCGAACCCCTGCAAGTGTAAAGATCTCGCTGACCTGATGGCCCACTTCGGACTACAATGGCCTGCCGTCCGCTCCCTGATCCCACGCTGGGATCTGCCCTGGGTACTCACCTGGCTGAACTCCAAGCGTTTCGAGCCGCTTCCCCTAGCAAGCCTGGCCGACGTGACGCAAAAGACCTGCTTTCTCCTTGCCCTTTCGACAGCCTCCAGAGTGAGTGAGCTGCACACGCTCTCTGTGCGCCCCGCCTGCCTGCAGTTCAGGTTGGATGGTCCCGTGTAGCTACTGACGGATCCGGGCTTCTTGGCCAAGACGCAGTCCCCATTGACAGCCCCCCAGGTGATCACTGTGCAAACGCTGAAGACGGTCAGCCCCAATAGGAAAGTCAGACAGCAGGACCCGGTGAGAGCCTTGCGCGTGTACCTACGCCGAACCAAGCCGGTCCGCCGGGGACGCACTCACCTCTTTCTCCCTCTGTCCCCAGGTAGACAAGACATCTCAGCCCAGACGATCTCTTCCTGGCTAAGATGGGTGATACGTTCCGCCTACCAAGACCTCTGCCCCGACGCTGCCAAGCGACTACACATCAGGGCCCACGAGGTCAGAGCCATGGCTGCCAGCGTCGCCTTCGACTGCAACTGTGCTGTTCGTGACATTGTGGCTGCCGTAGGCTGGCGGACCGAGTCGACCTTCACCCGGTTCCACCTCCGAAACCTGGCTGGCCAGCGAGATAACCTGGCCCCAGTGGGGGACATTGCAGTGGCGCAACTCTCCCTCCGGGCACCTTTGGCGCCATAGGTAATCCTTTAGCTAAAATTACTGGGAGCTTGTGCCGGGGAGGACGGGTCACGCGGCTCGGCCGGTTACTAGGTTACATGGCACCCGCCTCCTCTTCGCCATTCTTCCATTGTAGTAATGGCATCGGTAATGTTTTTGAGGAAACAAATGAATTTTTCTCTAAAATGTTTTTTTGAAAAATACTTACCGATGCCATTACTCTGACGGCCCTCCCACCTGCCCCGCTCGCCGCTGGCGACTCAACGAAGAAAACTGGCTGCTCTAGCAGTTGCCCGTTTGGGGTGGGAGGGGAGGAGGCTACCTCGGGTGCTAGATCATGACACCCCTAGGTGGCCTCCCCTGGCCCTAAAGGTACACGTCGTTAGTTTTTGGGCTAAAATTATGTAAGCTATATATAGGTTGTTCCATCCTCTGTAGTAATGGCATCGGTAAGTATTTTTCGAAAAAATACATTTTAGAGAAAAATTAATATTTAATTGCCAGTTGCCTGCTCGGCGTTAAACCCAAATAACTAACATTTCATCGCCAGTTGCCTGCTCGGCGTTATACCCAAATAAACTAACATTTCATCGCCAACTAACTAACTAACTAACTAACTAACTAACTAACTCCCTCCCTCTCTCCATCTTCAACTCGACAGCACCCCCATCCCCCTCTCTGACTCGCCCAAGAACCTCGGCGTTATCATTGATTCCTCTCTTAGATTCAAGTTCTGATGCAAGTAATACCGGCACTACAAACTGCGGTAATCCCAACAATCACACTGTAATGACTTGAAATTCAAATCTAAACGCACACTCGATCATGGCGATGACACTATCGCCACGCCACGACCGGTCATGGTACAATTTCTAATGAAGGGATCTTCAAAGACTAGGTAAACTAAACAAACTCTCAATCGTTCCCACAAGACAGTAATAACGATCAAGCCAAAACTACATTCTCCAACTAAGAGCACTGACATTACAAATGGGAACAAAAAGAGAAACCACCACACCGAAACCATTTTACTCAACCCAAATACACAACATCTTACCCACACCAAAACCCCCCCACACCCCTTTAACCCACCCATCCCATAAATCAAAAAATAATACAACACACCAACCTCCCAACCACCCACTCCCCCCCCCACCCATCCACCCATACCCCCCCCCAACACACCAACCCTCACAACCCACCCACCCAAAACCAACCCAAACCCAACCACAACCCATCCCCCCCCCCACAACAAACACAACCCCCAACCCCAAAACCACACCCCCCCCACCCACACCCCCCACCCACCAACCCACCCCCCACACCACCACCCCACCCCACCACCCCACCCCCCCACAACCCCACCCCACCCAACCACACCCCCCCACCCCCCCACCCCACACCCCCCCCCCACCCCACCCCCCACACCCCCACCCACCCCACCCAACCCACCCCCCAACCCACCCCCCCCCACCCCCCCACCCACCCCACCCCACACCACCACAACCCACCCCACCACCACACCCCACAACCCACCCACCCCCCCACCCCCCACCACCCCCCCCCACCCCAACCACACCCCACCACACCCCCACACCACCCCCCCCCCACACACCCACCCCCCACCCCCACCACCCCACACCCCACCCCCACAACCCCCCACCACCCCACACACCCCCCCACACCACCCCCCACCCAACCCCCACCCACCCCCCCCCACCCACCCCACCCCACCCCCCACCCCACCCACCCCCCACCCCACCCCCACCACCCCAACCCCCCCACACCCCCCCAACCACCCACCCCACCCAACACCCACCACCCCACACCCCACACCCACACCCCCACCCCAACCCCCCCCACCCCCACCCCCCCCACCCCCACCCACACCCCCCCACCACCCCCCCACCACCCACCACCCACCCAACCCACCCACCCCCCACCCCACAACCCCACCCCCCACAACCACACCACACCCCCACACCCACCCCCACCCCCCACCCCACCCCCCACCCACAACCACCCCCCCACCCACCCCCACACCACCCACACCACCCCCCCACCACCCACAACCCCCCACCCCAACACCCACCACCCCAACCCCCACCCACCCCCCCACAACCCCCACACCACCACCCCACCCCCACCCACCCCCACCCACCCCACCCCACCACCCCACCCCACACACCACCCCCCCACCACCCCCCCACACCACCACACCCCCCACACCCACCCCACACCCAACACCACCCCCCACACCTCCAACACCCACATACCCCACCCCCCACCACCCCACCCACCACCCACACCAAAAACCCCCTCACACACCACCAAACCCACAAACCCCACCCCCACCCCCCAACACCCAACCACACCACAAACACCCTCCCATCCACCCCACCCCCCGCACCACTCCCCCCCTCCCCACACCCCCCAAATACAACCATCCCAACCCCCCACCCCACCACCACCCCCCAAACCAAACCACACCCCCCCACCACCACCACCCGCCCCCCCCCCTCCCCCCAACCACTACCCCCCCTCACCCCCCAACACCCCATCCACCACCAACACCCCCCAATCCATTCCCCCTCCCCACCCCAACCACCACACTCCCATGAACCCCCCCCCAACCACCACCCTCCCACCCCTCCTCCTCAAACCCATCCACCCACCCCCCCTCCCCCAACCCCCACCTCACACCCCCCCACCACTCCTCCTACCCTCCCCCCAGTGATAGAGAGCGACACAGCACACTTGTGTGTGTGTCTCATATCTTAACTATGTGTGGTGTCTTGTCCTCACTCACCCACATCTCCAGCACCAAACTTACAACCACCCCCACCCCCTCTTGTGTCTCACACTCCTCACGCGCTGCGCTCTCCACGACTGTGCCGGTGCCTATATGGTTCCTCTCTTCCCCTTTAGCTATGGCGTGTGTGTATCCCACTGGCCTACATCATACCACGAGGACGCCAAAAGATGAGATATATATAGTGATATAGCTCACACACGCCTCTCCTCCTCCCGCTACTACACGCGCGACCAATACGCTGTCCCTAGCCTCCCTCCCCCCGTATGCACCCCCACCAATCTACAGTTGTTATATATTTTTTTCCCTCCCAGCCCGATTATAGTGTAGTGATCGCGCATGGCATCCTAGAGAAGAAGACGAGAGAAGAGAGAGAAGAAAGAAAGAACGCCGCCCTCGCCGACCCTCCTCGCGTCGTCAGGACTCCTCGCCGCGTGCTCGCTGGGCGCCTTCTAGTCCTCGCTCCTGCGTTTTGGAGAGGTCTCGTCCTCGGTCTCGCTCCCGGTCGCCTCCTCGATTATCGCCGCGCTCCCCGCTGCCCTCGCGTCCTCTGTCTATGCCAGAGGTTCAGCGCTCTCCTTTGACCTCGCTGCGGTCGGTAGTGGTTCCGGTGTCTGCTCGAAGCCCCCTAGAGGACGACGCGCTCAGCCTGCTGCCTGAAGACTCCGTCTCGGCCCTGTTGAGCGAGGAAGCTCACTCGAACTCGCCCGCGGCCCTTGAGGATGCTTCCCCCTCGGCGCTCCCGTCTTCTTCCCGGTCAGAGACGCTCTTGGCTCTGGATGAAGCCGCCAGGATCGTGGCCGCGACGCTGCCGTCGGACGCCTGCCCAGCTTCCCCGCCTTTGAAGAGGAAGGTCGCTGCCTTCGTTGACGCGGAGAGGCAGGTCAAGAGATTTAAGGCGTTTCCCCAGCCGCCCGGCTTTAAGGACCTTCGAGACGTCCTTTCGTCGCACCTGCAGCTGGCCACGTCTCAGGAGCCGTTCTTCTTCTCCGACCATCACTGGCCCGCGGATTTGGACATGTCGTTTTGGCGGGACTGGTATGCTGGCCATTCACAGGCCTTCTCCATCCCTCTGTCTACGCTGGACCCGTCGGCCGTGTCGCTAGCCGGTGGCCCGAGTCTGCTGCGGCGGTTCCTGCCTCGGGGCCTGGACAAGACAGCGTCCTTGGTCCGAAACACCTTAGCCTGCTCGGGGGTCTTGGAGCTCCTCACTCAAGCCTTGGTCCGTCGGGTGGAGGAATCCTGGCATCCTTCCATCTCTCCCCTCTTAGGCGACCTGCTGGTCCTCGCGGAGACCGCCAACCGCGCCGCCTACCACTCGTCGGTCAATGCGATGGCTGCGTCGGCCAACTGTGACCTCATGCGTCGAGATGCCCTGCTCCTCGTTTGCAGTACGTTGCCACCGGACCTGCGAGCGCAACTTCGCCGTGCCCCCTTGGGGGTGTCCTTGCTGTTCGGCGACACCTGGTCCGCTGTGAGAGACTCCAACCCCGGCCGCTGGCCCAGCAGTGCCCCTCCTCCACGCCGCTTTCGCCCCGCCCGCCAGGTTAGGGGTCGCGCCTCGCGGTCTGCTAGACCCGCTGCCCTCTCGGCCCCTGCCTCGGCGCCCGGGCTGGCACCCGCCTTTGGCCGGTCCAGACCCTCCAGACGCCATGCCCCCGCGTGGACCCGTCCCAGCAGGGGACAGGGTCGCGGGCGGCCCGCGTGACTCCCTGCCGACCTTGCCCCCGCCGACCTTCTCGGGGTCTCCTGTCGGCAGGCGGCTAGCCGATTTCAGCGGAAATTGGCTCACGCTCTTTGGCGACGACCCCTGGATTTGCGACACCATCTCTATGGGTCTGCGGATCGCCTTCCGAAGCCCGCCGCCCTTACGTCGTGCCCCTCTCTGGACCGAGATTCCCAGCGACCCGCTGAGGGCCGCCGCCTTGCGGGAAGAGGTAGACTCCCTGCTAAGGAAAGCCGCCACAGAGGTTGTCCGAGTCCCCGAGTCTCCGGCCTTCTACAGCCGCCTTTTCGTCGTGATGAAGCCTGGAGGGAGATGGCGTCCGGTCATCGATCTTTCGGCGCTGAACAAGTTCATTTTGGCCCCCTCCTTCCGGATGGAGACTGCCAGAGCCCTGAAAGCCGCGGTCCAGCCTCTCGACTTCGCAGTCAGTCTGGACCTCTCCGATGCCTACCTGCATGTCCCGATGCACCAGGCCTCCAGGAAGTTTCTCAGGTTTGCGATCGACGGCATCGTTTACCAGTTCCGGGCACTGCCTTTTGGACTCAACCTCAGCCCCTGGGTCTTCACTCGGCTGATGGACGCCGTAGTCGCCTTAGCCCGACAGTCCTCCTCCAGTCCAACGTCGAACTACCTGGACAACCTCCTTTTGCGCAACCAGTCGGAGACCGCGCTAACCACGGACAGAGATGCTCTCCTGCACCTCCTGGCACACCTGGGCTTCCTAATAAACAACGGCAAGTCGGATCTCTCTCCCTCCCGCCGGTTTGTGCACCTGGGTATGGAATTTGCTACCGACCTCAACTTGGTTCGCCTTCCGGCGCCCCGGGTCAAGAAGATTGCGGACCTAGCCGACCAGTTAGCTCGGGAGGATGCAGCCCCCACCAGAGTCTGGCTTCAGTTGCTGGGTTTGATGAACGCCGCAGCGGATCTCCACTAGGGCGTCTCTACTCCCGGCCGATTCAACTGCATCTGCTTCTCCATTGGCGTCCGTCTTCCAGAGACTTGACGACCGCGGTCCCAATGTTCCAGATGCTCCGTCCGCACCTTCGTCGGTGGACCGACCCTACGTGGCTAGCGTCGGGAGTTCCCCTAGCCTCTCCCCCTCCGCAGATCTCTCTTTGCGTCGATGCCAGCCTTTCTGGATGGGGGGCCCATCTCCTGCCGCGGTTCCTCGCGACCTCGGGCCCCTGGCCCTCAGAATTGGCGCACACCCACATCAACTGGCTGGAGATGCAGGCTGTCTGGCAAGCCCTTCGGGTCTGGGAGGACCTCCTCCGACACCAGGAACTCCTCGTGCTTTCGGACAACATGACGGTGGTCGCTTACATCCAGAAGCAAGGGGGCACACACTCCCCCGACCTGTGTATGCTCCTCTACAGGATGATGCGGTGGTGCGAGGACCGGGGCATTATCCTTCGAGCCCGGCACGTTCCTGGACATCTGAATGTCTTGGCCGACTCTCTGTCTCGCCGCGGCCAGCTCCTACACACGGAATGGACCCTGCGACAGGACATCTTTCGGATGATCTGCGCCCGCTGGGAGACTCCCCAGGTCGACTTGTTCGCCACGAGGTGGAACCACCAGCTTCCCCTCTTCGTCTCCCCGATTCCCGACCCCCTTGCCTGGGCTGTCGATGCGCTCTCCATTCCCTGGGACGGCCTTGTGGCCTATGCCTACCCCCCTACCGTCCTCGTTCCCAAAGTCCTCCTCAAGCTGCGGGGCTGTTCGGCGATCCTCCTGTTGGTCGCGCCGTTCGCCCGGAACCGCTCCTGGACCACCGACCTGCTCAGCCTCACCACGGACCCGCCCATGCTGCTGCCCACCCCGCGGACCATGCTCAAGCAACCGCGCCAGCCGCTGTTCCACCCCTGCCCGGAGCGACTCCTCCTTCACGCCTGGAGGTTGTGCAGCAAGCCCTCGGAGCTAGAGGCTACTCGGGTGCAGCAATGGAGGCGATCGCTGCGGCCCGTAGACCATCGACCCTTCAAGTCTACGAGGGAAAGTGGCGAGTCCTCTGTTCCTGGTGCACCGATCACGGCCTTACGCCCACGGATCTGACTCATCCTCAGCTGGCGGACTTCTTTCTCTGGCTCCTCCGAGACCAAGGCCTAGCCCCCATCATGGTACGCGGTTACCTGTCCATGATTGCGGACACCTATCGTCACCTGGGACGACCCGATCCGGGCGCCTGCAAGGACCTAGCCGACCTTATGGGACACTTCGGCTTACAGCGCCCGACACTCCGCTCGCTCATTCCTTGCTGGGACCTACCCTGGGTGCTCACGTGGTTGAACTCCGCCCGCTTCGAACCTTTACCTTTGGCCCAGTTCGCGGACTTGACACGCAAGACTTGTTTCCTGCTGGCTCTTGCTACCGCTTCGCGTGCGAGCGAGCTACATGCGCTTTCGGCACGCCTTTCCTGTCTGCAGTTCCGTACAGACGGCTCCGTCCAGCTGCTCACGGACCCGGCCTTTCTGGCGAAGAACAGGTCTCCTTTAACTCCGCCTCAGGTGATCACCATTAGGCCGCTGAGAGACCGACCCCGGTCCCAGGAGACCAGGCTACAGGATCCCGTGCGCGCCCTTAAAATCTATCTGCGGCGATCTAAGCCCGTCCGCAGGGGACGGTCGCGCCTCTTCCTACCTCTAAGACCCAACCGGCGTGACATTACAGCCCAGACGATTTCTTCCTGGCTCCGCTGGGTCATACGCTCCGCTTATCAGGAGATCTCCCCTCAGGGAGCGAAGAGGCTGCACATTCACGCACACGAGGTACGAGCTATGGCCACGAGCGTCGCGTTTGATCGAAACTGCGCTGTCAAGGACATCGTGGCGGCCGTGGGCTGGAAAACCGAGTCGGTCTTTGCCCGTTTCTACCTCCGGGACCTGGCCAGCCAGGTGGGGGACATCGCCGCGGCGCAACACTCCCTCCCGGCGCCACCGGCACCGTAGGTATGCACTTCGCTAAAATTGTCGGGAGTGTGCGACGGGGAGAACGGCGTTGTTCTGTTGGGGGAGTTTTGGGCGGCACCCTCCTCCTCATCGCAATTCTCCCATGTAGTCATGTCATCGGTAATGTTTTTGAAGAAACAAATTCATTTTTCTCTAAAAGGTATTTTTTCGAAAAATACTTACCGATGACATGACTCGGATGACCCTCCCTCCTGCCCCGCTTGCCGCTTTCGAGCGAAGTATCAGACTGAACGGTCTCGTGACCGGATCTGGTAAGGCGGGTATGGGGAGATAACTCTCGGCCCCTCTGGGGGGGTTCCCTGAGTGCTTCTCGGGTTGTGTGGGCACACAACGGGCAAGTAGGCTAAAATTGAGCCTAGAAGTAGACATTCCCATGTAGTCATGTCATCGGTAAGTATTTTTCGAAAAAATACCTTTTAGAGAAAAATGAATTTCTTACAATCTGACGATCACAAAACACGGCTAAACTTCTCTGTTCTTCCCCAGTGATCTTGGAGCTGAGATGAACAATTCTCTAAGACTGCTTTTGTTTTTAACACTAAGATTTCGGAACCAGCAAATGAACGAAAAAGTCCAGACACTTTCTAAGAAAGATTTGTAAAACAAAGTTAAAATAGTCCTGTCAACAGAGAAAGAGTTCAGCTTTCTCAGAAAATACAATCTCTGGTGGTCTTTCTTCACAACAGTTTCAGTATTGTCATCCCAATTCAGTTTATCATCGAAGATAGTGCCTAAGTATTTATATTTCTGGACAATGGCAACTTCCTTATCATGTATAATAGTCTTACTGTGATCCTGCTTGTTCATCCTAAAATCAACAATAAAGTCACATGTCTTAAGCTCTAAACAAGAATCATCGCACCATTGAACAAAGTCAGTCAATGAGGGTCCATGTTCATCAGATGACCCTTGCTGAAGGGAAAGTAGCACAATGAAATACTCGATGTGAAGCCGGCACGCTACAAGCTACACGCACTTATAATGGTACGCAAATATTCAGTCTGCTAAGTGCGCCGGATGTTTGGCATTAAATAGGCATAGCGTGGGCCTCTGAGAGAGCAACTCCCAGGCGAAACGGCTCGGCCAGACAAAGAAACTAGCAAAAACTGTGCTAGTTGGTAACTGAATAAATGTAAATAACTAGCGAACTATACATTTACTTACGCCTGTCACCCCTACCCGGGTATAGGCTGTGGACGAGAGACCTCCAGCAACTCCTGTCCTGTGCTTCACTGTTAGTCTTTTCGTCGGCGTTTTTGTAGCTATTTCCTTTTTTGCAGGGTGGGGAAGCTACCCCCACGCCCAACCCCCTTACTAGGAGGACCAGGGATTTTCTGTCGGGGTCACCTTCCCTTAGACCATGTTGGTTCACGGCACCTTATTTCATTCGGTGCACCCCTCTCACGAGGGACCCCCTATCCACCACCCAGGGGACGCGCCTCAACGCCATATGGTCCCAGCGCGAGGGAACTATACATTTGTTACTAATAAATCTTAGCATTTCCGAAAGAGAATTTAAAGGGCTTTTCAATGAACTAAATTAGGAAAAGCTTAACACTAAGCTGCATTTAATATAATTTTATAATGACTGCCACACAAGGGAAGTGAAACGCAAAACGGCATGAAAAACGTAAATCTTACTAAGACTGGTTACAGATCGTACAAAACCAAATAGATATTCTAAAAGCAGGAACTGTGCTGAATCTAATGACTATCGAAACAGCTTTCTACATTTAATACAACGGATGCTATGAGGCTTCAAAAATAAACCAAAAACACAAGTTACAAAACCATTACTAAAACAGAAGACTCGCCGCGACATGCAAGTGGTAACATCACGGCTAGCGGCTGAACGGGGAACCTGAGACGTGGACTAAAAATAACTACATGGGGACAGAGGCTTATGGCGCTCTGCTACAACTATGTGTACAAAAAAGACAAAATAACAATAATTATAGAAGCCAAATACTAAAGCCCCTTGTGACTGCAGCCAGCCAGGTGCTGTCAACTGTAGTTTTGGCCAGGTTTATACGGGGCTAAAATGTCTGTAATGCTTTGTCACCAGGTCACTATTCCAAAGCTGCTGATCACCTGTCCCACAGTCTGGTTGTCACGGAGATGGTGTATGGAGCTGACAGCCTGGAGGTTGCGCACGAGCTTCACAAAATGGCGGAGGTGCTGGTCAACGCCAGGAGACCCAGGGATGCACTGGTTACGGCCGCACGCGCGTTGAGACTGGCCAGAGTGCATTGTAGCGAAGAGGATTCTTGGGTGCAGGAGCTGCTGTGTTTGGAAACGGCACTCATGAGGATCTCGGATGATGGTGCTATGTGACTGACACTGCAGGACAGTCATTTGATGATGTATGTGACATGGCACGCTACAAGTCAGACATTGGATGATGTTTGTGATGATGTGGCACGCCATAAGACAGTCATTTGATGATGTTCCTGATGACATGGCACGCAACAAGATAGGCATTAGATGATGCTTTTGGTGACTTGGCAAGCAATCTCTGGCGTAGGAGCCTGTTGTGCTTGCAGTCACCTGTACTGTTTACAGTACAAACAAACACAGTTTACAGTACCAGTGGCTATATAGTCAGTGTGGCCCGTCGTACAGCCTGCTGCCAGCTACGTTACAGTACCAGTGGATGTGTGTATGACGGTATACTCACTGTGGCGTCATACAGCCTGGTTAAAACTAGTTCCGGATTACTACCATACCTAAGTTTTTTTTTGTGTTCACATTTGATGGTAGAAGTGATTTGATAGTAAAAGTGAGTCTATGTAATGGCCAACAATCTTCCGCTATTTGTGGAAAATTTTAACACTTCCATTTTCTGGGAAACTATGGAAGCCAGTTTTCAAACTTTGTGACAAGACCTGTCTAAACATGCCAGCATATAAGTACCTCTCTCAAAGGTCAAGGTTACAGGTGGTCAAGAAATATGACCCTGTTAGGCATTCAACGTATTGGGAAACATTTCTCAAATACTATTCGGAGAGGAACAAGTTTTATGAGTTTGATTTTGACAGTTATACAATATTAATGGCTCATACAAGTTTAATGAAACTTCAGTATTTTGTGTCCTTTTGCCATTTGTCTACTACAGGTGACAGAATCATGAAATTGCCTGTTGGTACGGGGATACGCAGTGATGTCCAACAGCTGCACTGCAGATACTATTATCTCATTCAGCCTGACGGCCATATTTCCCAAATTTTGGAGGAGGCGTCTAATGACTATGCACCAGTTGCAGGAGATGGATTGACCATGATAATTCAAGGGTAGTGCCAGATTAGCTTGGCGCCTTAAGGCACCACGCTAATCTGGCACTACCCTTGAATTATCATGGTCAGGCCATCTCCTGTTGTAGGGACTCGGGGCTGAATGGGTTAACCCTTTGTGACTTGCCTGCATCATACTAGGTGCAAAACAGTTAACCCATTTGTGACTTGCCTACATCATACTAGGTGCAAAACAGTTAACCCATTTGTGACTTGCCTACATCATACTAGGTGCAAAACAGTTAACCCATTTGTGACTTGCCTACATCATACTAGGTGCAAAACAGTTAACCCATTTGTGACTTGCCTACATCATACTAGGTGCAAAACATTGCATTGACAAGAACTCTTTTGCTTCAATATGCTATACAGCGATGCTGGTTCTGGGAAGACTGCCTTCAGGAAGGCGGCCATTTCTTTTCTTGCGGTTCCGCCCCATCATCAAACAGAACTATGAACTTTGTTGATGTATTTTTATGGGCTGTACCCTGGCCTTTCTTATGCGTGTCAAATACTCTCCCTCGAATGTGTGCATTTTGACCATGTTATTCAGCATCATATGGCTATGTACAAACTGACAGATTGTGGAGTCATCAATTTCAAAACAATAATTTGAAAAGAAAACTAAATAGAGGTTGAAAACCCGGTAACCCATTTAACCCCAACAACACCCTACAGCAGGAGATGGATCGACCATGGTAATTCAAGGGTAGTGCCAGATTAGCTTGGTGCCTGAAGGCACCAAGCTAATCTGGCACTACCCTTGCAATACACCTCCAGCAACTGGTACATAGTCATTAAGTGATACTTCCAAAATATGGGAAATGCAGCCATGGTGCTAACAGGGTTACGTATGTCAAAATGAAGCGCAGCGCTTTGGATCCCAGGTCCTTCTTCTGTGGACATGCAAACATAATAAAGGGCCTTCCACCGGTCTTTTTAGTTTTCTTTTCATACAAAACCCTTGCAGCAACATTTTTACTTCAGTCAATATTTGCCACCCAAAAATAAAAACTTTGACCCAGTCTCATTTTTTTGTGTCAGAATTTATTGTAAGGATGGATTCAGAAACAGCAGAGATTACAAATCTGACTCTTGTGGCGTACTAACTGATCCCTCGCAAAGTTCAAAAGTCATGGGCGGTTGGCAGATGTGCAGACTTTTCCATGTGTGTTTGTCAGTGTTTGTGTGCATGCACTGTTCTCCGGTAAATGGACTTTTTAGGGTGCATTTGGATTACACTATAAAGTAACTAACTGAATTAATACAAGGGCTGTGCTGCAGTAAAGTTGGCCATTCATTGTTTCAAATATCTCTTTTGGCTTGACTCAAGAATGAAGATTCTATAGGGGTTGCCCACGACGTCTGCAGGCATGTTCGTGGCTGCGGAGGCCAATCCGGGACAGGCAGGTTCGACCACAGTGGCTGCAGGGGAAGGTTTGACCAGAGTTCTGAGTTTCGACATCTGTTTTTTCTCCTGAGCCGCTTGTCCTTAAGGCTAGCTCTGCGAGAGTCCTCAAAGGAGACGCTGCCTTGTAAATGGTGGAGAGCCAGGTGTCACGGTCCGCAGCAAGTGAAGACCACTGGCGGTGGTCGATTTGGCAGGCACTAAGTGACTTCTTGAGACCGTCTTCGTATCTCTTCTTTGGTGCCCCTCTGTCTCGGTGTCCAGTGGCGAGCTCGCCAAACAGGGTAATCTTGGGTAGGCGATGATCCTCCATCCTGGAGACGTGCCCCGCCCAGCGAAGCTGTGTCCGCAGCAGCAAAGCCTCGATGCTCACAGTTTCCGCCTGTTCAAGAACCTCGACGCTGGTGACATAGTCACTCCAGTGAATGTCGAGGATGGTACGCAGGCAGCGCTGGTGGAAGCTTTCGAGGAGTCGTAGTTGGCTGCGGTAGAGGGCCCAGGACTCGGAACCATACAGCAGGGTGGTGACGACTACAGCTCTGTACACGCTGATCTTGGTGCCTTTTTTCAGCTGTTGATTGTGCCACACCCGCTTGAATAGTCGCCCGAAAGCAATGTTCGCGTTTGCCAGCCTGTTGCCCAGCTCCTTGTCCAGCTTGGCGTCCGATGTGATGATACAGCCAAGGTAGGTAAATTGGTGCACTGACTTCAGTCCGGACTCGCCGATGGTGATGTGGGGAGGGCGATGCTCTTCCTTGGGTGCCGGCTGATGAAGGACCTCTGTCTTTTTCAGACTGACCTCAAGTCCAAAGAGCTGGGCAGCATCTGCGAAGCAGGACGTGATGCGCTGCAAGGCTCTCTCTGTGTGTGCAATGAAGGCAGCGTCATCAGCAAAGAGCAGCTCATGAATCAGTCGGTCTAGGGTTTTGGTGTGGGCCTGCAGTCGTCTGAGGTTGAACAGGCTGCCATCAAGACGATACCTGATGTACACTGCGTCGTCATAGTCGAGGTCCACTGTGGCCTGCTTCAACATCATGCTAAAGAAGATGGTAAAGAGGGTCGGTGCCAGCACGCAGCCCTGCTTCACGCCGTTGAGAATGGGGAATGGTTCTGAGAGGTCACTGTTGAGTCTGACCTGGCCTTGCTGGTCCTCGTGGAGCTGGACGATCATGCTGAGGAACTTTTAGGGACAGCCAAGTCGCTCCAGGATCTGCCACATGCCTTGCCTTCTCACAGTGTCAAACGCTTTTGTTAGGTTGACAAACGTTACGTACAACTCTTTGTTCTGCTCGCGGCACTTCTCCTGAAGCTGTCTCTGCACAAAGACCATGTCGGTGGTACTCTGTTGGCTCTGAAGCCACAGTGGCCCTCTGGGAGGTGGTCTTCAGCGATGGCAGGTACCAGCCGATTCAGGAGCAGCCTTGCGAGAATTTTCCTGGCAATGGACAGCAGGGTAATTCCATGATAATTAGAGCATGCAGACTTCTCTCCTTTGTTCTTGTACAGGGTGATGATGACTGCATCACGGAGATGCTTTGGTAGTGTTCCTTTCTCCCAGCAGCAGAGAAAGAGGTCGTGGAGCTTGTTGAGCAGTGCTGGGCCTCCATGTTTCCAGATCTCTGGCGGGATTCCGTCAATGTCTGCTGCTTTGCCACTCTTGAGCTGATGGATGACCTTGAGGGTCTCTTCATCGCCAGCGTCACTCCGAGTGGCTACCGCCTGGCCTCCTTCCCGCGTGCTTGCCATCATCTACAGGGACTGTCTTTCTGCTCATCTCTCCTTCTCTCAGTCTCTCCCTTTTGCTCATCCCTCCTTTGAATCTGTCGAGGCCGTAGCAACACTCCCTGGCCAGTCCCTCATCTTCTCATGTATCTATCGCCCCCCTCCAAGCTCTCAAAACAAACTCACAAACGATCGATCTCCTCCTCGACCACTACAGCACACGACCCGGAAAACATCCTTCTTGGCGACTTTAACTTCCACTTAGACAAACCCGACTACCCCGACACAAAACGCCTTTGCACGTCACTTTCAAACCACAATCTTACACATCACTAAACCCACCCACCAACTCGGCCACACCCTCGACTGGGTCATCACCCGCACCTCCGATCAACTCTTCCTCGACTCTGACACCTCTTCTGTGCTTCCCTCCGACCACCTCGCTATTCTCGTCGCCCTCAACCTACCTCCCCCGAAAAAAAACCCAGCTCTTTGTCTCTCGTCGCAAACTAAAATCTGTCAACCGAGAAAACTTCTTCGACGAAGCTGTCGGCCTTCTCTTGGACCCCGCCTCCTCTCCCGATCTTGCATCCCATTTCGATTCCTCCCTTCGAAAACTTCTAGACACCCATGCCCCTGTCACCACCTGTTCCATACCCAACCGACTCCCCTCCCCCTGGCTCACTGATGACATAGCTGAGGCCAAGCGCGAGCGTCGACAAGCGGAACGCCGCTGGCGCTCATCTGACCTCACCATTCACAGAGAGATCTTCCAAACCACCAGATCCAAAGTCTGCAGAATGATCTCCGACTCCAAACGCAAACATCTTCAAAACAAAATCCTGGAATCCACTTCTTCCAAAACCCTCTACGCTACCATGAACACACTCCTAGGCACTTCTAACGACTCTCCTCTTCCCAACACACACAGCAAAGAAGAACTTCCGTCCGCTTTTTAATCCTATTTCTCCGACAAAATCCAAACTGTGCGCAACACACTCGACACTCTGCCTTCTCCGCCTTGCCTTCCTGGCCCCCCCCTTTTCCGGCACTCCCCTCTCGTCCTTCCGCCCCGTCTCTCAGGATGAAGTCCTCAAGACCATAAAGTCCATGCCTTTCAGAACCTGCGAACTAAACCCCCCTCCCAGCTTCCCTCTACCAGGACGGCCTCCCAAAACTTTTGCCCTTCATTACCGACATCATCAACACATCTCTAGAGAATGGCTCCGTCCCCGATATCATCAAGTCCGCCATCGTCCGTCCTCTTCTCAAAAAACACAACCTCGACCCAAACTGGAAGAATGGCTACGTGGCAGGAAGCAGAGAGTTGTGGTCAACGGACAAGCTTCTCCATGGGTAGATGTGACGAGCGGAGTTCCACAAGGATCCATTTTGGGGCCGACCTTGTTCCTGGTGTTCATTAATGACTTGGAGGACGATATGCTGACCAGCGTTCTAAAGTTTGCTGATGACACTAAGATCTACGGCGACGTCTCCGACCCAGCGGGGAGCGACAAACTACAGCATGACCTTAAGGTAGCAGAAAGATGGTCAGAGAGGTGGCTGATGCAGTATAACGTGGACAAGTGCAAGACTCTGCATGCAGGCCGTAAAAACACTTGTCAGGTTTACACGCTGGGAGGACAAGAACTTGGAGCAGTGGAGGAAGAAAGGGACCTAGGCGTCATCATGCACAGGTCACTGTCGGTCAGTCGCCAGTGCTGCGTGGCAGCAAAACGAGCCAACAGAGCAGTGGGGCAGATCATGCGAACAGTTACAGCCAGAACTAGAGAAGTTATTGTCCCACTCTACAAAACAATTGTACGACCACATTTAGAGTACTGTATCCAAGCATGGCGACCTTACCTCAAAAAAGACATCGCAGAGTTGGAAAAGGTGCAGAGGAGAGCTACAAGATCGATTACAGGGATTGGTCACCTGCCGTATGAGGAGAGACTGGCCTTTTGCAATTTGCAGAAATTGGAAGAAAGGAGAGACAGGGGAGATCTCATCGAGACTTTCAAGATCATAAAGGGACTTGAAAAAGTTTCTGCGGACATATTTTTTACTTCATGCCAGTCATCATTTTACCATAGAGGTCACAGCAGCAAACTGTTCAAAGGGAGGTCCAGACTGAATCATAGAAAAAACTTTTTTTCCCAAAGAGTTGTGAACCCATGGAATGCTCTGAAACAAACAATTGTCGAAGCTGAAACTGTCAACCAGTTCAAGAACCGCCATGATAAAGAGACAGTTAAGGGGGTTAAAATAAGTTCTCAAACTTCCTACCCCGTCGGCCGCGCTCAGTGGCCACTCAGGTAAATTCAGGTAAACGAACTCAAGAACTACCGCCCAGTCTCCAATCTCTCTTTCCTGTCCAAGCTTCTTGAGAAGGTTGTCCTCAACCAACTCAACCTCCACCTCGCCGACAACAACCTCCTCAGTCCCTTCCAGTCTGCCTATCGCAAACATCACAGCACTGAAACAGCCCTTCTACATATCCTTAACGACCTGCTTCTCTCCACTGACTCGGGCAACATCTCCCTTCTTACGCTACTCGATCTCTCTGCCGCCTTCGACACCATAGATCACTCTATCCTCCTCCACCGCCTTCACCACTCCTTTGGCATCACTGACTCTGCTCACTCCTGGTTTCTCTCCTATCTCTCAGACAGACAGCAGTCCGTCACCGTCGACGGCGTCTCCTCCAACCCAGTCAGGCTCTCCTGCGGCGTTCCACAGGGTCCGTCCTGGGCCCGGTCCTTTTCACACTCTACACCTCCCCCCCCCCTCCCCCCCCCTATCCAACATCATCCAGTCTCACCACATACACCACCACCTCTACGCTGACGACTCAACTACTAGACAAAGACAAACTCGACAACACTCAGACACTACTGACTCGCACGGCTGACTGCTATGAAGACATGAAAAACTGGATGACAGCAAACAAGCTCAAACTGAACGACGACAAAACGGAAGCTATGCTGGTAGGCACTCGCCAGAAACTTTCCCAGCTCCCTCCCTCTCTCCACCTTCAACTCGACAGCACCCCCATCTCCCTCTCTGACTCGGTCAAGAACCTTGGCGTTATCCTCGAGTCCTTGCTTTCCATGACCAGCTTCGTCTCCGCCACGGCCCAGGCATGTTACTTCCACCTCCGCCGCATCAGTCAGATCAGAAAATACCTCACTACCGAAGCTGCCACCAAACTCGCTGTCTCTCTCAATTTATCTCGCATCGACTACTGCAACTCTCTCCTTTCCGGCCTTCCTCACTCCACCACTCTCACTCTCCAGCGCGTCCACCCCCACCGGGTCTGCCCTAGGGGACCTTGGTGGGGTTGTCTACTTTTTAGTTCCTAGGGTCACCTTGTCTAACCCCTGCAAGGTGGGTTCTACTCTTTTGGGGGTTTGTATTTCTGTCTTTCTGGTCCATTCATCTGTATTTTTCTTTTGAAATTCTCCCTCCTGCCTGCGCTTCTTGCAGTTCTTTTCTTCATTTAGTGCAGGCACGTCCTGAGAAGGCCTTTGTCGCTTGCGGGACGTAAAGCAATCTATACTCACTCCAGCGCGTCCAGAACAATGCTGCCCGCCTCGTCCTCAGAAAGAAAAAATCCGACCACATCACTCCCCTGCTCAAGCTCCTTCACTGGCTCCCCATCCCTCAACGCATCCAATACAAGATTCTGTCTCTCTGCTACAAATCCCTGAACAACTACGCTCCTGCCTATCTCTCCAACTTACTTCACCCCTACACTCCTCCCCGCTCCCTCCAATCCGCCTCCGACCCTCTCCGCCTCCTCATCCCCCGCACCAAACTCAGCACTTTCGGCCCCCGCTCCTTCTCAGTATACGGTCCATCTACCTGGAACACTCTCCCACTCTCTCTCCGTCAGAAACACTCGAGTCGCTCTCCTCCTTCCAGTCCGCCCTCAAAACTCACCTCTTTCAACAGTTCTAGCACTATATCACCACACTCCCCACCCCAAGCTGACCGTCGTAGGGTATCTTCACTATTTGTGTTACGTGAGTCATTGTCTAGAGCGAGCGCATGCGTGTGCGAGTTGTGAGTGCGCGCTTAGAGTTATAATTATTATGAGATAAGCGCATTATAAATACCGTAATTATTATTATATTTTTTGAGAGAATGCAATATTTTTAACAAGATCTGAGCATTCATAGACTATGTGAATTTTTTTAATTGCCCTTTTTGAGAGTCTGTAGACGTTTCTTTTCCAGACATGTGCGACATTTAGCCTGAGATTTTTAATCTATATTTACATCTTGTCTTAAGACCTTGCTTTTAGTCTGGCTGACCAGATTTTTACCCATCCCGCCGTGAGATGGCCTTAGTCGCCTGCTCGGCGTTAAACCCAAATAACTAACTAACTATTATTATTCAGTGGTGGGCGGTTCGTCCAATTCAACCTTTAGTGGGAGGTGTGGGATTTGGAGGATGACTGCTTCTTGAACAGTGCGTTCAGCGCTGAAGAGGACCTGAAAGTATTCCGACCAGCGGTTCAAGGTGGATGTACTATCTGTGAGGAGTGCCTGTCCATCAGTGCTTCGCAGGGGACTTTGAACCAGGTGCCTGGGGCCATACACTGCTTTCAGTGCTTCGTAGAAGCCGCTGTAGTCACTGTTGTCAGCGCAAAGCTGGGTCCTCTGTGCGAGTCTGGACCACCACTCGTTTTGGAGCTCTCCAAGCTTGCGCTGGAGACTGCTGCAGATGAGGTGGATGGCAGACTTCATCACAGGGCAGGAAGGCTGGGCTAGGTGGGCCTGATGGGCGGCTCTTTTGTTTTGCTAGAAGTTCCTGGATCTCTACGTCGTTTTCGTCAAACCAGACTTTGTTCCTCTTTCTAGGAAAGCCCAAGACTTCTGCAGAGGATTTTGCAATAGCAGTTTTTAGTTGTTCCCAGAGTGTTTCAGGGGAGGAGCCTGCTGGATCAGCTGTGTCTTTGAGCCTGCGCTGCAAATCTGTCTGAAAGGCAGCTTTCACATCGTCATGCTGAAGGCTGGCAACATCAAGCGTTTTCTTGGAGGGGCCCCCTTTCTTGAGTTTCAGCTTGAGGCAGAGCCTGAGTTTGCAGCGGACAAGGCGGTGGCCAGTGTGACATTCTGCGCTGGGCATCACTCTGGTGAGGAGGACATCACTGCGGTCCTTCTGACGCACTAGGACATAGTCGATAAGGTGCCAGTGCTTGGAGTGAGGATGCATCCAGTTGGTCTTTCGACTGTCGTTTTGCTGGAAAGTAGTGTTGGTGATGACAAGTTGCTGCTCTGTACAGAACTCCAACAGTAGGCGGCCATTGTCATTGCAGTTCCCAACGCCATGCTTGCCGAGGACTCCTTTCCAGGCTTCATAGTCCTGGCCCACTCTGGCGTTGAAGTTGCCAAGGATGATGACTTTGTCGTCTGCAAGGGTGTTCTGTAGGAGGCTGCGCAGGTCAGAGTAGAACTTGCCTTTTTCTGCCGGCTCTGCCAGGAGGGTTGGGGAGTACACACTGAGAAGGGTGACGTGTTGCTGGTGTCTCAGTGGGAGACGCATGGACATGATGCGGTCGGAGTGACCCGTTGGTAGGTTTTCCAGCTTAGTCACAATGGAGGTCTTGACCATGAAGCCCACGCCTGAGAGCCGTCTTTCTGATGCAGGCTTGCCTGACCAGTAGAGGGTGTAGCCAGCGCCAAGTTCTTGGAGGCTGCCTTCGTCCGGGAGGCATACTTCTTTGTGCGCGGCGATGTTTAACCTCCATAATTCATGAGCAATGAGGGCGGAGCGACGTTCAGGGCGTCCGCTGTCTGCTGTGTCAAGCATGGTTCGGATGTTCCAGCATGCTACTTTGAGTCCAGTCGTGGTCGTTACAAACATACACAGACACAGAACACTACATTTGCCAGCCTGTATTCTTCATATTTTTTTTTTTTCGTGATTGCCATCAAAAGTCCAAGTTCGACAAATCGTCATTTTGGGAATACTGTCATTTGCACATTCATGATCTGCACTTCTTCCACATTTACAGGACAAGAACTTCTCCCACAGTTACAAGACTAGAACTTCTTCCACAGTTACAGGACTAGAACTTCTTCCACAGTTACATTACTAGAACTATTTCCACAGTTACTGGACTAGAACTTCTTCCACAGTTACAGGTCTAGAACTATTTCCACAGTTACAGGACTAGAAGACTAGAACTTCTTCCACAGTTACAGGTCTATAACTATTTCCACAGTTACTGGACTAGAACTTCTTCCACAGTTACAGGACTAGAACTATTTCCACAGTTACAGGACTAGAACTATTTCTACAGTTACAGGACTAGAACTTCTACAGTGACAGGACTAGAACTTCTTCCACAGTTACATCTAGGTAGAACAAGTCCACACATACACTCTCAGCGCCGTCACAAGCGCCATTTAGACTGGGTTAACAGGCATTTATCTCAGTTTAACACTTTTCATCCTGATACACTTCTTCTTCAAATTAATTTGATTACGAAAATTCAAGGGTGGTGCCAGAATAGCTTGGCGCCTGAGGCGCCCATCTATTCTGGCACTACCCTTGAACTAAACTGGTTGATCTTTCTCCTAATCTGTAATGTAGCCTTCATAGGACAATAAGCAAATTAAAATGAATCAACCTCAGCATGTTACAGGTTAAACTGATCACACGGGGCTAAAAAGTGACACGGGCCAGAACAGAGCGTGTTTGCGAACCCCAACTAAGTAGCGGGTCACACGCATTTTCGGGTGGCTAACAAACTCGGGACAGGCTGCAAGACTATACCATAACACTAAAATTGACAGCGACTAAATTGACTAGTTAAGCAATGGGTCATTTGGTGTTTGAAAAAATACAAATGAAATGTGAATTGGAAATTCGTGCTTCATGTTTTATTCTTAAGACACATACGGCGTGGTGCGTTTGGCTGAACAAAATGATCAGTTTGAAATCCTCGTTTAAATAGTCTTAAAAAGTGCAGATATGAACCTGTGACAAAACGTCGTGCGCGTAACAACCAACATATTTTTAGTCAAGAAAACTGCACTTCAATGTAGGTGACGCTCAGAACCAGGTCAAAGTCAATTTTCACATGAAATACGTGGTGTGTCGAGTCCCTTGAAATGTGCAAGCAGTATTAATAATAATAATAATAATAATAATGTACATTCATATAGCGCTTAACTCCAATAAAAAATCACAGAACAAAAAGTACAAGAAAGAAAACACTACAATAAATGTTACAAAAACTAAAGTGACACGTATATCAAAAGCTCGCACTCACACAGACGCACACACCGTTACAAGAACAGTTACTGCCAAAGATTGCTAACGCACTGAAAATGCATCTAACTATATGCATAAGAAAACAGACAGCTCTTGAGCAGTGATTTGAAAGCAGACAGAGTTGGAGCATGTCTGACATGGGCTGGAAGGTCGTTGCAGGTGACTGGACCGAAATAAGAAAAGGCAATCTGGCCCTGGCTAGACTTCTTTCGCCTAGGAATCCTGACTTCTTTTTGTCGTTCGCAATGGGCTATACGGTCAGTCCAGCACCGGCGATGAATGACGTCGTTTTCTCCAGGTCTTCTCGACTGCCGTAGAGTTTGGTCTGCAGTGGAGTTGGCGACGGCCACACTTTTTTTCTTTCATCGTCCAATAGAGGACATCTTTGGAGAATATGATGTTCCGCTGTTTGGTCTTCCTGACCATAGGCACAGGTTGGTGATGGCGCCAGCTTGAGCTTTCTGTTCATGTGAGCGTTCAGTCTGTTGTGGCCGGTACGCAGTCTGATCAGGACGACTTGCTGCTCTCTGGTCTGGAACCCTGACAATACGCGTGTCTGCTGCTGAACGGAGGGATCTTGAAGGCGTGTACAATTCATTGAGATACAGGCAGCCAGTGCAGGTCAACACTTGAAGTAAGGGTGTTATGTGCTCACGTTTCGGCACTCTGTAAATTAGTCGGGCAGAGCAGTTCATAACTCTTTGAAGTTTATCAAGAAGATTCTGTGGTACACCAGCCAAAAGGGAATTAAAAAAATCAATGCGGGAAAGAACAAGGGAGGTAACAAGCGTTTTGGTTGCTTTGGTAGTGAGAAGGTGTCGAACTGACCTGAACTTCCTCAATTCAAAGAGGAACATTGGCCAACCTTGTTGACATGCTCTCTCATGGTCAGCCTATTGTCAAAGATAACACCAAGATTACGGGCCGACTCGGAAAAGGGGATACTGTTCTGACCAACCCTGATCGAGTCCGGGAGATCAGTGGAGGTTGAACAAGAAAATCTTAAGACTTCAGTTTTGTCACTATTCATGTGCAATTTGTCCTGTGTGGTCCAATTCTGAACGCCTGTGATACACGACTCTCAAGACTGGAGCATCTGACTAACATGTTTTCGCTGGGCACTCAGTGGCGCACAGCTCTGTGTCATCAGCATAAAAATGGTGAGCAGGGACGAGGTCACACGTTTTAACGACATCTTAATCATGGTTTCAGTCTTGAACAAATTTCTACATTACAGAACAAAAACATGTCAGAGGCAGACCTGAAAAAGAGGTCTCTGCAGATGGATAGTTTTTCATACCAGCATCGGCACATTTATCAATATTGTCACGGATGCTTTTGACTGTCACTAAAGTAATCTGAGAAAAGCTTTGGAAGAACTGGGTGTAGATGGGTGCTCGGAAGAACAACAGACCTGACCTTTTCCATAAGGCTGTTGGCACTGCAAAACAATTCTTTGCATGTACCAGCAGCAGCAACTTTACAACAATAAAACAGTTTTTGCAAGGTCTATCAGACGCGTGACTTTGCGCTTAAACTGACTGAAAATTGAGAGGAGGGAGGAGGTACTCGTGGCATGGTGAAGTCATAATGCATGAGTTGTTCGTCAATAATTCAAGATGACTTTATTGTTGCTATATGGTGTGATGATGTGGTCTTTTGGTCACTGGACGTGTTTGTTTATTCATGTATCATTTATTTATCCTTTTGCGTTTTATAAGTGTTCATTATATATGTTGCTGATTTCCTCACTGATTATGATCTATTGCTGTAGAGATCAGTGTTGGGCTGGCGATTCCTTTGTTTGCTTGAAGTGTTTGAGGCAGTGATGTGCTTGCTTGAAGCCTAATGTTTTGAAGTGTAGATAGGCTGAGTAATTTGAAAGTGGTAGCCCGCTGCTAGATATACTAAGGAAAACTTGTGGCATTTGTTTGATGTATTGGAAGTGTTTTATTTGCTCTTTGTCTTGTGCACATCCCCCCTCCATTTGCATTGTGTTGTTGCAAATTTGGGCTGTTGTAGACCATGGCGTGTCTTTGTTGTGTTGGCTGCTGTACTGCTGATGTATGGAGATGCTGATTTGTGTTGTAACAAAGATTTGTGATGTGTAGTGTTGGTCATTGTGCTGTATCGTTTTTGTTGTTGTTGTTCTGTTCCTGTGTAATGTAGAGATGGGTTAAATGTTGGCCGTTGGACCGTGTTGGTGTGTGTGTTGAAGCCTTACTGTTGGTTCATTTTGATGTTAAATGTTGGCCGTTGGACCGTGTTGGTGTGTGTGTTGAAGCCTTACTGTTGGTTCATTTTGATGTTAAATGTTGGCCGTTGGACCGTGTTGGTGTGTGTGTTGAAGCCTTACTGTTGGTTCATTTTGATGTTAAATGTTGGCCGTTGGACCGTGTTGGTGTGTGTGTTGTAGCCTTACTGTTGGTTCATTTTGAGGTGTATTTATGGTGCACGCGGAGAGTGATCAGATTTTATGTATATGTAAAAAATGTTGATTTTGTAACCTCTTTGTTGTAGGTTGATGTGACTATGTATGGTCATGCTGCGTACTTTTGTTATTTTAATGTCATGAAACTTAATGTTGGTCATTCTCTCTTATTTTTGTTTGTTTTGTAGACGCTGCTTTTAGTTTTAGGTGGAATAAAGAAAACAAATGTCCCGGCGACTTTGTTAGACTCCTCCATTACAAGCCTTCGCGGCCTGTGTGCTTGTCTGGTGTGTCCGCACCATTACAATAGCAAAATTTGTCTTGTCACCTCAGGTGCTGCTCACATTCACTCACTCGCTCATTCCACAAATTACAATAATAGATCTGCAAAATGGATAATGACTCGGGACGGGTGACTGAAGCTCGTCGCCAAGGCATCTAATGGCCGGCGCAGTGGCCTCATTCCGACCCGAACCTCCCTGACAAAACAAAAAATGTGCTATGTCTCCTGAACACACTATTTTATCTTTTGTTAAGTTGCTACTTGTAGTATAGCTAGTACATCCAAGTGAAAATACAAGTTCAGTAACAACAAACAAAATACCGTCGATAGGGAAATGATCTCCAGTCTAGGCGGCAACGTAAAACAACGGTCAAAACTGCACCTGGAGGCCCGTCGCTATAGTACAGCGCCGGTGTTCAGAGGGCACCGCTCCGACAAAGTCCGTCAACACTATTTATAACATATCTTGGCTTGACTTCGCGAACGAAGATTTTATAGGAGTTGCCCACGACGTCTGCAGGCTTGTTCGTGGCTGCGGAGGCCAATCCGAGACAGGCAGGTTCGACCGCAGTGGCTGCAGGGGAAGGTATGGCCAGGGTTCTGAGTTGCGGCATCTCTGTTTTTTCTCCTGAGCCGCTTGTCCTTAAGGCTAGCTCTGTGAGAGTCCTCAAAGGAGACAGCTGCCTTGTAAATGGTGGAGCGCCAGGTGTCACGGTCCGCAGCAAGCGAAGACCACTGGTGGTGGTCGATTTGGCAGGCACTAAGTGACTTCTTGAGACAGTCTTTGTATCTCTTCTTTGGTGCCCCTCTGTCACGGTGTCCAGTAGCAAGCTCGCCGAACAGGGTGATCTTTGGTAGGCGATGATCCTCCATCCTGGAGACATGCCCCGCCCAGCGGAGCTGCGTCCGCAGCAGCAAAGCCTCGATGCTCACAGTTTCGGCCTGTTCAAGGACCTCGACGTTGGTGACATAGTCACTCCAGTGAATGCCCAGGATGGTACGCAGGCAGCGCTGGTGGAAGCGTTCGAGGAGTCGTAGTTGGCTGCGGTAGAGGGCCCAGGACTCGGAACCATACAGCAGGGTGGTGAGGACCACAGCTCTGTACACGCTGATCTTGGTGCCTGTTTTCAGCTGTTGATTGTGCCACACACGCTTGAAAAGTCGCCCGAAAGCGCTGTTCGCTTTTGCCAGCCTGCTGTCAAGCTCCTTGTCCAGCTTGGCGTCCGACGTGATAATGCAGCCAAGGTAAGTAAACTGGTGCACTGACTTTAGTTCAGACTCGCCAATGGTGATGTGAGGAGGGCTATACACTGTCTTGGGTGCCGGCTGATGGAGGACCTCTGTCTTTTTCAGACTGACCTCGAGTCCAAAGAGCTGGGCAGCATCTGCGAAGCAAGAGGTGATGCGCTGCAGGGCTCTCTCTGTGTGTGCAACGAGGGCAGCATCATCAGCAAAAAGCAGCTCACGAATCAGTTGGTCTAGGGTTTTCGTGTGGGCCTGCAGTCGTCTGAGGTTGAACAGGCTGCCATCGAGACGATACCTGATGTACACTGCATCGTCATCATCGAGGTCCACTGTGGCCTGCTTCAACATCATGCTAAAAAAGATGGTGAAGAGGGTCGGTGCCAGTACGCAGCCTTGCTTTACGCCGTTGAGAATAGGGAATGGTTCTGAGAGGTCATTGTTGAGTCTGACCTGGCCTTGCTGGTCCTCGTGTAGCTGGACAATCATATTGAGGAACTTTGGGGGACAGCCAAGTCGCTCCAGGATCTGCCACATGCCTTGCCTGCTCACAGTGTCGAACGCTTTTGTTAGGTCGACAAATGTTACGTACAGCCCTTTGTTCTGCTCGCGGCACTTCTCCTGTAGCTGTCTCAGCACAAAGACCATATCGGTGGTGCTCCTGTTTGCTCTGAAGCCACACTGGCCCTCTGGGAGTTGGTCTTCAGCGATGGCAGGTACCAGCCGATTCAGGAGCAGCCTTGCAAGGATTTTCCCAGCAATGGACAGCAGGGTAATTCCCCGATAGTTGGAACAGTCAGACTTCTCGCCTTTGTTCTTGTACAGGGTGATAACGACTGCATCACGGAGATCTTTTGGTAGTATTCCTTCCTCCCAGCAGCAGAGAAAGAGGTCATGGAGCTTGTTGTGCAGTGCTGTGCCTCCATGTTTTCAGATCTCTGGCGGTATTCCATCAATGCCTGCTGCTTTGCCACTCTTGAGCTGGTGGATGGCTGTGAGGGTCTCTTCAGCGGTGGGCGGTTCGTCCAATTCAACCTTTACTGGGAGGTGTGGGATTTGTAGGATGACTGCTTCTTGAACAGTGCGCTCAGCGCTGAAGAGGCTCTGAAAGTATTCCGACCAGCGGTTCAAGATGGAGGTATTATCTGTGAGGAGTGCCTGGCCATTCGCGCTTCGCAGGGGACTTTGTACCAGGCGCCTGGGGCCATACACTGCTTTCAGTGCTTCGTATAAGCCCCTGTAGTCACCATTGTCAGCACAAAGTTGGGTCCTCTGTGCAAGTCTGGTCCACCACTCATTCTGGAGATCTCTGAGCTTGCGCTGGAGACTGCTGCAGACGAGGCGGAAGGCAGACTTCTTCACAGGGCAGGAAGGCTGGGCTAGGTGGGCCTGATGGGCGGCTCTTTTTTTTTGCTAGGTGTTCCTGGATCTCTACATCGTTTTCGTCAAACCAGTCTTTGTTCTTCTTTCTGGCGAAACCCAAGACTTCTGCAGAGGATTTTGCAATAGCAGTTTTCAGTTGTTCCCAAAGTGTTTCAGGGGAGGAGTCTACTGGGTCCGCTGTGTCTTTGAGCCTGCGCTGTAAATCTGTCTGAAAGGCAGCTTTCACATCGTCACGCTGAAGGCTGGCAACATCAAGCTTTTTCTTGGGGGGCCCCCATTTCTTGGGTTTTGGCTTGAAGTGGAGCCTGAGTTTGCAGCGGACAAGGCGGTGGTCAGTGTGGCACTCTGCGCTGGGCATCACTCTGGTGAGGAGGACGTCACTGCGGTCCCTCTGACGCACTAGGACATAGTCGATAAGGTGCCAGTGTTTGGAGCGAGGATGCATCCAGGTGGTCTTTCGACTGTCCTTTTGCTGAAACGTAGTGTTGGTGATGACCAGTTGCTGCTCCGCACAGAACTCCAACAGTAGGCGGCCATTGTCATTGCAGTTCCCCACGCCATGCTTGCCGAGGACTCCTTTCCAGGCTTCAGAGTCCTGGCCCACTCTGGCGTTGAAGTCGCCAAGGATGATGACTTTGTCGTCTGCAGGGGTACTCTGTAGGAGGCTGCGCAGGTCAGTGTAAAACTTGTCCTTTTCAGCAGGCTCTGCCAGGAGGGTTGGGGAGTACACACTGAGAAGGGTGACGTGCTGCTGGTGTCTCAGTGGGAGGCGCATGGACATGATGCGGTCTGAGTGGCCCGTTGGTAGGTTTTCCAGCTTAGTCGCAATGGATGTCTTGACCATGAAACCCACGCCTGAAAGCCGTCTTTCTGATGCAGGCCTGCCTGACCAGTAGAGGGTGTACCCAGCACCAAGTTCTTGGAGGCTGCCTTCGTCCGGAAGGCGTACTTCGCTGAGCGCGGCGATGTCGATGTTTAACCTCCGCAATTCATGGGCAATGAGGGCGGAGCGACGTTCAGGGCGTCCGCTGTCTGCTTTGTCGAGCATGGTTCGGACGTTCCAGCATGCTACGTTGAGTCCGGTCGTGGTCGTCATGAGAGTGGATCCGTTATTCTTTCTTGTTTTTTGACCGCAGGAGAAGATGCCCGTTGACCGCGGCTAGCCAACTGGGGTTGCGAGGGGACGAGCTTTGGTTAGGCCACCTTTTCTAGGCCCCTCTCCGTGTGGAGCAAGCAGTGCTGTCCCTAGAGAAGGCTGCTTGGTCGTTCAGGGTGTGCCGAGTGATGTTGTCATCCCCAGGTCAACATCAGGCGACCAATATCCTGAACCGCCTGCATGCAGGTTTGAGACTGCGGCTTCCAGTGACATCTTTCACCTGCCGTTTCGCCCCTCGCCCGTCGCTACAGGACTTGGAATGGTCAGTGTCATGGTCCGTGGACGTTTCCTAAAGCCTGCGCGGTGGAGCTTTTTGGTGGAGTGCAGTGTGCGCAGTACTGGCCCCACCCTTTAAACCCTTGGTTCATCTGCCATGGCCTAGCAAGCTGGGACGATGGCATCGAACTTATATTTCGGACTCTGACACCGGTTCTCTGGACAGTGAGGTCTGTATATAGGAACTGCCCAGTTCCGTCGACTGACCCCTCCTTCCCCGCAAAGAGACCAATCATTAACCCGTTAATTGTCGGGGCGAGGCAAACGCGACCACATCTGCAAGAGACATAAATCTTCATCGACTGCGGGGGCTCATGAGGATTTATGCCGCTTGTTAGTCGGTATGCTGGAGGAGGTCGCAAATCCAGATGGACAAGACTTGAACTGCTTCTGGCTGGCCTTAGTGTATTGCTGGCCTCTATAATCCTTGTTCTTGTTGTCATCTTCGCCGCTCGCAACATTTATACAGGTAAGACTGACAAGTTGAGCGCTAAGGTTGAAGGCCCCTATATGTGGCTAGGATTTGTCCTCTGAGGACTACATACCAGTTCAGGAGTTAGATTGACTGATAGTTCAATCATGGTTTACCTCTAGGCACTATGGTATAGTGGCATCACCCTTGAACTGTCATTGTTGATCTTTATGTTGTAGTTTGTTTGGGTTAAATTATTGTGTAAATTGACTAGTATCTGATAACAAGATAGTTTCATTCTTCCTTTGAGTTACCTCTCTAAGATGTTAAAGCCACAAATCAGCAGAATTGTTGTGTAAATTGCCATGCACGTGAGCCATAAGAGCTTTGCTGTTCTTGTGTTTTCCTTATAAGATGGCTCCTTTTTTTTTTCTTCTGCTTTGTGTCACTTGGCGAGCCATGGATGTGATGATTCTCTTTTTGAACCCTAGGATGAACTCGTGGAATTTATTTTGGGGTGATGTGTAGTGGTGTTTTATGCAGTGTACATGGAAACTTTTGTCCTCAAATTTACATTTAACTTGGCGGACAATTTTGTAAGGTCTTTTGTGTATGGAATTTTAAAGATTATACAGTGCTTCATGGCCTAGCTAGCGCAATTGATTTTTGCTTTACAATGGTATTCTCAAAGAATTCCCAAGTATCTTCTTTCCTTATTGACTGATTTTAACATGTGACCCATTCTGATAGTGGGATGGTCATTTCTTTGCATGTGTAATTACAGCTATTCAAGTGAAGCATTATGTTGGGCCATTAATCTAAGACAGAGTTTCTATTACTTTGACTGTCATAATTTATTTGATTGATCTTATAACATATATTTATCAACAAAAGACACGCGAATCTTTCACCATATCGCTTTTCTTCCTAAATATGCTTTAATCCGGGTTATTTTGACGTCATTTATTACAAAATGTTATGAAGAGTGTGTTATGTCGTGTGCAAATAGAATGTTTGGTCTTAAAAATCGCACATCGATGACTTATGACGTCATCTGCTGCCATATTTTCCTGATCAAATAGATATGGGTGTGTTCTTTATCTCTGTGTCTGTCACTGGAGCATAACAATTGGTTTGAAAGTAATTCATATTAAATCAAATAAGATTTATTAAGAAAATGATGTGCGCCGGAAGTTCTGGTTCTCTAATGAGGCAGTTAATGACATCATAAGCAATTCACACAACTTGTGTGTTAAAACATATCACAGGAAACTTGCTTCACAGAGTGTGTCCAGTTTTGCTTATTTTCACCACTAAAGAAACCCTGCGGTCCTCCAAGGTAGCCATGGGCGATAACTCATCCAATTCTTGTGTGAAGGTAGCTCAGACAGTAGGCTGAACATCTGAAGTAAGCAACAAATAATTTTTTCTTGTTTTGCTGTCAGGGTGGCTCTTTGTTTGCTGGTACACTTACAGACACTTTTCGCGTTTTTAATGGAAGTCGGTATATAAATGTGATTATGGTAACAGCCATGAGTCATTATGATGAAATAAAACCAGCATCACCCCCCCCCCCATACACACACACACACACACACACACACACACACACACACACACACACACACACACACACACACACACACACACACACACACACACACAGTCGTGATCACTGGCACGCCGCTTGTTGGGAAATATCTGTCAACAGCGAAGGTCGGCGGGCCAGGCAGCACGTGATACATAAACACTGCCGCCGCGGTGAAACGCAGTAAGAAAGTAGTAAAGCTCGCTGGTAGATGCTTCTCTGTATGCTTCCACGCTTTTCTGTGGAGTCAGTCGATGGGTATATAGATTTTTAAAAAATTTTTTTCTTTTTATTTACGTTAAGAGGTCATTAACACACTAGATAAGACAACAGCTTACGCTGTATAATGGACTCTCAAAAAGGTGATTTGATGGACAGTTTGTTTTAGTTCGTTATAATGAAACGCATTTCATTCGCAACATCGGTATAGCACAAAGTACAGCCACAAGTCGTGAACTCATGGGTCAGGTATTGCTCCTGTATGCCTGTGAATTCGTCAGCGTATATGTGTGTATGCGCAAGTGTGCATGTGGGTGGGTGTGCGCGTGTGAGAGTGTGCGCGCGTGTGCGTGTGCCGGTGTGTGCGTGTGTGTGTGTGTGTGTGTGTGTGTGTGTGTGTGTGTGTGTGTGTGAGAGAGAGAGAGAGAGAGAGAGAGAGAGAGAGAGAGAGAGAGAGAGAGAGAGAGAGAGAGAGAGAGAGAGAGAGAGAGAGAAATTACAATCAGTTTCACAGTTATTGTCGCGCGAGATGTGGGTCGCGTGTACCTATTACGTGAGTCTGCAGGAGACGTTATTGTCCCTACCACATAAGCTTTCTGATTCTAAGTTCGGATTCAAACAAAAATATGATATCTATTGGTGTACCATACTTGTACTTGCTAATACACAGCCGGTTTAGCTAATAAGGAGACGTGGTTAATAAATGCAATTTCTGCTGCTCCTAACACGTGATCACGGTATCCCAATAAGGCTTGCGCAGGGGTTATGCAATTTCTGCTGCTCCTAACACGTGATCACGGTATCCTAATAAGGCTTGGGCAGGGGTTATGCAATGTCTGCTGCTCCTAACACGTGATCACGGTATCCCAATAAGGCTTGCGCAGGGGTTATGCAATGTCTGCTGCTCCTAACACGTGATCACGGTATCCCAATAAGGCTTGCGCAGGGGTTATGCAATGTCTGCTGCTCCTAACACGTGATCACGGTATCCCAATAAGGCTTGCGCAGGGGTTATGCAATGTCTGCTGCTCCTAACACGTGATCACGGTATCCTAATAAGGCTTGGGCAGGGGTTATGCAATGTCTGCTGCTCCTAACACGTGATCACGGTATCCCAATAAGGCTTGCGCAGGGGTTATGCAATGTCTGCTGCTCCTAACACGTGATCACGGTATCCCAATAAGGCTTGCGCAGGGGTTATGCAATGTCTGCTGCTCCTAACGCGTTATCACGGTATCCCAATAAGGCTTGGGCAGGGGTTATGCAATGTCTGCTGCTCCTAACACGTGATCACGGTATCCCAATAAGGCTTGGGCAGGGGTTATACGTATCTGTACATTGCATTTTCCTGAACAAAGTTGTTCAACTCTTTTCCAGATTCGAGATATTGAATCACAAAAGTAGAAAAATGCTCAATAAAGTCAACTTCATGAGGACAGAGACTGCAGTATCTATTATTAACGACGCCCATTTTAGACAATAAAATATTGGTTGGGTAAATATTGTGTAGAATTTTCCACTGCAGTTCTCGCAACCTCACTTCCTTTGTTGCTCTATTCACAATACCCCATTGCCATTCACCTAACTGGACATCAAACTTCATCGCCCAAAAATGAAGGGCACATGGGGGAACTGTATTTCTGTTGCACAATTGTTATCCTAAACTCCTTTGCTGTAGTTGGTGTTATACTCTCTGACATGGCGTTAGCGTTGTTGTTAAAGCATCGCATGTACGAGGTAAGTACACTCTTCACAACGTTGTATTCCAGCAGCCTCCCAGGGGAATCTCCAACAATGCGACAGACATTTTCAAACGACATAATCTCGCCGTCTTCCTTTACGTCCTCCACTCGATAGACGCCTGCGCGGACCCAGTCTTTAAAAAACAGAACATTAGACCTGTACATTAATAACTTGTTATTCCACAGGACCGTACTGGGTTTAGTACTCAAACCAAGGGGAATCACAGCGCTGGACAGACAACAGTTAGATCCCCTGCCCCCGCCTATCAGGCACCCAATCGCCAGCTCACAGAGAAATACGCAGGTATAGAATAAGACAATCATTTCCATCCTCTAAAAGGATGGATCAGGTCTCTTATATAACCCATGTCTTTCTCCGGAACTTAGGAAGTAGGCAGAAGAAACATACATACACAAACATGAAGGTGCGCTACTATATGTGGTCGGGTAAATACCCTGATTTCCCACAGTAGATGCACAGAACATTACACAACAATGTAACGATACAAATTTTGCCTCGAGTTATACGTGATACTCACAAACCAGATAGGTGAGGCTAGCGCTGGCAGAATTGTCAGTACTCAAACCAAGGGGAATCACAGCGCTGGACAGACAACAGTTAGATCCCCTGCCCCCGCCTATCAGGCACCCAATCGCCAGCCCACAGAGAAATACGCAGGTATAGAATAAGACAATCATTTCCATCCTCTAAAAGGATGGATCAGGTCTCTTATATAACCCATGTCTTTCTCCGGAACTTAGGAAGTAGGCAGGAGAAACATACATACACAAACATGAAGGTGCGCTACTATATGTGGTCGGGTAAATACCCTGATTTCCCACAGTACTGGGTTTGTTTTTAACATTATCCAACCATGACATTATGACGTCTCTCCAAAATGTCGACTTAATATTTTCAAGCCCTTTACATTTTTGGGAATTAATATTAAATTCAAAGCATATCAAATCATGGACAAATATACCTAACGCGTGTTTGGGCAAGACAGTATATCTCGTGGGTTTTATGGCTGTACGCAGCCTCACTGCCCATTCACAGAGAAAGGAGGCTTGCATATCCCTCATGTTAATCATTTTAATTCCGCCCTCACAATAATCACTGCACATAACTGACCGTTTTACCTTCTCAAAGGCCTTCTTATTCAAATTTTTGTTTTTCCATAAATATCTGAAAAGCAAAGTGTTTATTTCGTCTAGTACGTCTGAGGGGATACTGAGCGCTTGCATTGCATACACCATCTGTGAGATAATAAATGTTTTAACAACGCAAGCTTTCCCCCCGAATGCTTAATTTCCGCTTTTTCCATTTCGATATTATACTTCTCATGTTTTGAATTCTGCCGGTCCAATTTTCCTCAACCTGTGACGCTGGCCGGTCATTTTAAAAGTAGATTCCAAGAATTTTAACCTTTTTACTCCAACGGAGTACTCCATATTGTTCGTCACAGTTCTTTTTTGAGCCTAGCCAGATGGCTTCTGATTTATTCTTATTAAGCTGTAAGCCCGAAAACGTTGAGAACTGAGCAACTAAAGCAAGAGTGTTTCTTAGGTCATGTTCGTCTTTCAAGAACATGGTTACATCATCGGCGTAGAGAAGAATCTTTAATAACTTCAGTTCGTCGGATCTCTCATACGGCATTACAAGTCCCTTTATTTCTTTACATTGTCGAATTTTAATTGCAAAGAGTTCCATCGCAACGACAAAGGCTAATGGTGAGAACGGACAACCTTGACGGATTCCGCGTGCTGCTGGGAAGAACCCTGACAACCAGTCACAGTAATTAACACAACTCTTAGCGTCTGACATAATAACAGATACCCACCGAACAAATTCACGACCAAACCCAAATTTTTCTAAAGAATATAAAATAAATTCCTTTGATATACTATCATAGGCAGCTTCGTAGTCGAGCGCCAGCAGTAATCCTGGTGAGTTTATTTGATTCGTGTACTCAACTGTGTCATCAATTAACCTTATAGCTGTAGAGATTTTGCGACCTCTGATAAAACCTTTTTGATCTTCATGGACAATATCTCCGACCACGTTGGCAAGTCTAAAAGCAAGACACTTTGCCAAAATTTTATAATCTGTATTTGTCAGGGAGATGGGACGCCAGTTTCTCAAAGTATCTCGACTTAGATTTTTCCCTTTATGTATTAGAGTAATGACTGCTTTGGTCTGTGAAGGAGACAAAGCGCCATTTTCAAAGGCCTTATTCAAGGAGTCCACCACAAGATCCTTCAAATGGATCCAAAACATTTTCATGAATTCTACTGTAATACCGTCACACCCAGGGGCTGACCCGTTATTTAAATGTTTCAAACCAATGGAGGCTTCATCTACTGTTATTAAACCTTCACATGACTCACTTTCAGGGGGTGAGAGTTTTTGGATTGCAGAGTCACTTATGAAATCATCCGCCAAGCGACTCATGCGGGACTGGTCTGTGCGAGATGCATACAATGATGTAAAGTGTTTCGTCTGTTCCTCCAGTATCTTGTTTTGATCTGTAACTACTGATCCATCTTCCAGCCTTAATTTATCCATTACTTTGGAATTCGCGCGAGCCTTTTCTAAATTCAAAAAATACTTCGTATTTTTTTCGCCTTCTTCTATCCACTTTACTCCAGCACGGACTCGAGCGCTATTTGCAGCGTGCTGTTCAAAGATTTCAAGTTCAATCTTTGTTTTCTGACGCAGTTGCTGAATATCAGTGTTACTGGGATTGTTGGCAAGTGCTATATCAAAAGTATTCAGCCTTCTTTGTAAATCTTCTAACTTTTTGCTTTCCTTTCGTTTCTTAATTTTGCACAAACTGAATTCACGTATTTGAATTTTTAATAACTCCCATTTTATCTGACTATCCGTTTCATCTGTCGTAGCATTAAAACTAGAGATTAATGCGTTCATCATTTTGACGTACTGCTCATCTTTGAGAAGGCTGTTATTGTATTTCCAGTAGCCTGGGCCTCTAGTAACATTAGATATACAGTACTGTAAAGTGACACATCTATGGTCAGAGAAAGACACCGACTCATGCTCACAGGAGATAATTCTGTCAAACACTTCATCGGAAGAAAGCGCGTAGTCTAACCGTCTAGCTTGAGTGGGGTTATTTCTAGACCATGTAAACTCCGTCCGCTGTGGGTTCAGTAATCTCCATGTGTCGTTCAAATCACTGTTAATCAGAAAGTCGTTAAAAGAGGTAGTGTTTTTTGCTGAGTGCTTGTCTCCACTAATTATGTCTTTACTGTTGTCCAAAACACAGTTAAAGTCTCCACACACCAAGACAGACGATATGGGATAATAATTCAAATGTTGTACCAGCTGCTCAAAGAAAGGAACCTTTTTCCCTGAAGCCGGGGCATATACGTTGTGTATCGTGAGTATGTTGTCATCAATAGACACCTCCAGAGACAGTATTCTGTCCGAGTGATGCACGAGCTTTGTATCGTATATAAAATCTCTCCGCACTAAGATAACCTGACCCATTGAACACAACAACAGAACAGTTGACCACCCCATTCATTCTGCCACTCCTCCTTCACGTCGTCAGTAATATACGTTTCTTGTAAACATGCAATATCCACTTTTTTCTGTCTAAGAAATCGAAATCCTTTTCGCTTATTTCTAATTCCTCTTACATTGAGCGTTATAACATTAATATTTGATATAGCATCCATAACGGCCCTAACAATGTTTATTTATTAATCTATTCATAAAGATAATTACTATAACTCGTGTCTCAGTCTCATAGTCCAGGGACGGGTGCGAGGTCCGGACCGGGAAAGAACCACATATTCGACCAATTTAACTAGGTCAGGCCCTGTGCAAGAGACACAGAGTCGGACTCGGAAGTTTCTCACCTGTGGTTCCAGTCTCCCGACCATCCTTTGTTGGCAGTAGAGTGCGTGCATTTTTACCTGGGGAATGAGGAGGAAAATCAAATTCCGACCTCAGTCTTTTGTTAGGTGTTTCCGATCGGTGTCTACGTTGGACAAGACTGGTAAGCTTCGTTTGTTTTCCTTTCTTCTCGTTGCGACCTCTTTCCAACAGCTGGCGGCCTTTCTGTACACGCTGACCCACATCAGCACCGTCGCCAGAAGCAGGCGAAGCGGGAGGCACGGGATCGGTTTTGGGGTCAGAGTCTGTTGGTGTCACGGCAGGGAATGTCACAATAGCGTCGGCAATGTCCGTGTCAGTCGGGTCAGCTGTGTTTCCCTCGGATGTCAGTTGAGCACACCTGCCCTCTTTTTCTCTGTGTCCACCCTGTCTGCACCCACGACACACCACCTGATTACTGCAGTCGTGAGTAGTGACCTGTCTGCAGGCAGTTGGAACACTTCGGCTCGCGCGTATTCATTTCCCTCATTTCCTTGTAAAATAGTGAAATTCTGAAGGGGCCCATCTGAAAGCTACGCTCTAGTGGAACCGTCGGGATCTCAGTGTAAACAAACCGACGGCCGGTCAGGAAGCGGGTCAGCTTGCCATCAATGTTACGGGCACGCTCATGTGTGATAGAAGAGCGCCTGACAACTCCGAGTCTGTCTAAGAGGGTAATAACCTCTTCGTCTGCTACACTGATGGGTATGCCCTGTATGTAGAGCCGTGTAGTCGGTGTTTCTGAGCGAGATTCCCGCAGAATGTAAGGGTTCTTGTCGTGTAGACAGAGAGATCGCCCACCTATCTCCATTCCATTTACCAATAAAATTGTTCTGGTCTCTCTATTCAAAGGGTATATTCGCCATAGCCCGCGGATACGCTGAGCTCCAGCAATTGTTTCTCTGCCAGAGACACTTTCGGCCGCCAAACACACCTCCAGTACACTGGCGTCTCCCGGCATGTCGCTCGCCTTTACAAAAACGGGTTCAACGTGCACAGCTGATGTCCCATATTGCACCGACCGGCCGGTCCGCACACCACAGCACTCGAAGTCCTCCGTCCGTCCCCTGCTCCAGCAGGAGCTAGCACAAGAGAAATATCTTGGCAGGAACTTCTTCTTGTGGCTACAATGACTCTCCTAACTTTTTGAGTCAGTACAGTCCTACTAAACTAGAAAAAACAAGCAAAAAAGAGCACCACAAAACAAGCTGTGTATAGTCTCGACCAGGGCCGGTAACCGATGGGTATATAGATGGTTATATTATATAGATATTAGAGAGAGAACAGAGAGGAATGGAAGGAGCTGGTTGCCAAGTCATCGGTGGTGCCCCAACGGTCGGCAAGACTACGGGATATAGATAGATAGATAGATAGATAGATAGATAGATAGATAGATAGATAGATAGATAGATAGATGATAGATAGATAGATAGATAGATAGATAGATAGATAGATAGATAGATAGATAGATAGATAGATAGATAGATAGATAGATAGATAGATAGATAGATAGATAGATAGATAGATAGATATTATGGTATTGATGACAGAAATTATTGAAATTGTAGCCGTGTCGTTTCACCCCAGCCTTTGACACCAAATCATTATGTAGTGTCGCTGACCGTGTGCAATGTTTGTGTGACCGGTGAATGTGTATGTACATGTTTGCTTCGTGTCAGGATGTCAAGTTCACACACACAAGCACAGTCACTCGCACTCAATACTAACTACAAAGTTTTTTAAAACATGTGAAACGAAGATCTCATTTCGTATAGACTATATTGCAGCACAGGCTAATAATGGTAAAGCGACAACAAATGCCCCGGCATGAGAAAAATACATTCTCTGCTGGTCACAATGTAATCAGGCGTTACTACAGTAGCGCAGCACAGTACTAATATCTAAGTCGTGTCTCTAAAATGAATGACAAAGTCCGAACAAGTACCCTGTGTAAAGGAGAATCTAGTAAAATAACTAAGTCGGAGAGGCCATGAGGTACAAGGTAGCCTCCGCAAAAAAAGTCCAATGTGTCCTCTATAAAGAAAAGTCTAGAAAAGTAACTAAGTCGGAGAGGCCATGAGGTACAAGGTAGCCTCCGCAAAAAAAGTCCAATGTGTCCTCTATAAAGAAAAGTCTAGAAAAGTAACTAAGTCGGAGAGGCCATGAGGTACAAGGTAGCCTCCGCAACAAAAGTCCAAAGTGTGCTCTATAAAGAAAAGTCTAGAAAAGTAACTAAGTCGGAGAGGCCATGAGGTACAAGGTAGCCTCCGCAAAAAAGTCCAATGTGTCCTCTATAAAGAAAAGTCTAGAAAAGTAACTAAGTCGGAGAGGCCATGAGGTACAAGGTAGCCTCCGCAAAAAAAGTCCAAAGTGTCCTCTATAAAGAAAAGTCTAGAAAAGTAACTAAGTCGGAGAGGCCATGAGGTACAAGGTAGCCTCCGCAACAAAAGTCCAAAGTGTGCTCTATAAAGAAAAGTCTAGAAAAGTAACTAAGTCGGAGAGGCCATGAGGTACAAGGTAGCCTCCGCAAAAAAAGTCCAATGTGTCCTCTATAAAGAAAAGTCTAGAAAAGTAACTAAGTCGGAGAGGCCATGAGGTACAAGGTAGCCTCCGCAAAAAAGTCCAATGTGTCCTCTATAAAGAAAAGTCTAGAAAAGTAACTAAGTCGGAGAGGCCATGAGGTACAAGGTAGCCTCCGCAAAAAAAGTCCAATGTGTCCTCTATAAAGAAAAGTCTAGAAAAGTAAAGAAAAGTCTAGAAAAGTAACTAAGTCGGAGAGGCCATGAGGTACAAGGTAGCCTCCGCAAAAAAAGTCCAATGTGTCCTCTATAAAGAAAAGTCTAGAAAAGTAACTAAGTCGGAGAGGCCATGAGGTACAAGGTAGCCTCCGCAACAAAAGTCCAAAGTGTCCTCTATAAAGAAAAGTCTATAAAAGTAACTAAGTCGGAGAGGCCATGAGGTACAAGGTAGCCTCCGCAACAAAAGTCCAAAGTGTCCTCTATAAAGAAAAGTCTACAAAAGTAACTAAGTCGGAGAGGCCATGAGGTACAAGGTAGCCTCCGCAACAAAAGTCCAAAGTGTCCTCTATAAAGAAAAGTCTAGAAAAGTAACTAAGTCGGAGAGGCCATGAGGTACAAGGTAGCCTCCGCAACAAAAGTCCAAAGTGTCCTCTATAAAGAAAAGTCTAGAAAAGTAACTACGTCGGGAAGGCCTTTGGTAAAAGAAGACCTGTACAAAAATGATTGTCCAAAGCGCCCTCTGTAAAAGGAAAGCCTCGGAAAACGACAGAGTCCGAGGCACCCGTTACAAAAAAAAAAGAGCCCCCCCCCCCCTCCCCCAAAACGCCCTTCAGGGAAGCCTCGGGAAAAAACGGCAGAGTTCTTAGCGTCCGTTATAAAGGATAACTATGTAAAAAACTGGC
>BTPG01000006.1:48061662-48090518 GCA_036245525.1 Semisulcospira habei
CAGGTATAGAATAAGACGATCATTTGCATCTTCAAAATAAGATGCATCAGGTCTCTTATATAACCCATGTCTTTCTCCGGAACTTAGGAAGTAGGCAGGGGAAACATACATACACAAACACGAAGGTGCATTACTAAATGTGGTCGGGTAAATACCCTGTATTCCCACAGTAGATGCACAGAACATTACACAACAATGTAACGATACAAATTTGCCTCGAGTTATACTGAGATACTCACAAACCAGCAGGACAAAGATTCCGTTTCGGTCAGCTCAATGTCTACCACCTAGCAAACAAAGTTCAAGATGTCTGTGTTTATGTTAATTCCCCCGACTATTTTCACCTATTGGGTTTAACTGAAACTCGGTTGGCCTCCCACATCAGCAATGAAGCCATCACCATCCCAAATTATTCTATTATTAGGAGAGATCCATCAGTCCAGGGTGAGACAGGTGTAGCGGTTTACATCCATCAATCAATTCTACACATAACCCGCAGGAGACAAGACCTAGAAACGGCTGATGTAGAATGTATTTGGGTAGAAATCAAACACTCTAAATCCCCTCCTTTACTTGTCGGGTTTCTGTATCGAAACCCTGCAGCCACCTTTGAGTGGTACGATAGCTTTTTACACATGATCGATAAAACAGACATTCAGACCAAAGATGTTCTGCTTCTTGGAGATTTTAATATTGACTTTCTTAAACCTCATCCATCATGGGAGTGTACTACTATCTTAGTCGGTCTCCAACAAATGGTGACATCCCCCACCAGAATTACGCCAACATCAGCCACTATTATAGACCATATCTATACCAACAAACCTCTCGCAATTAGCAACACTCAAGTTGATAGTCTGAGTGTCAGCGACCACTATCCGGTTAGCTGCATATGGCTGTCAAAACTTCCAAAAGTGAAAAAGCAAGGACACACGTGCATCACTTATAGATCATTTAAAAACTTTAATGAAATTGCTTTTTTGACTGATTTAGCTGGAGCACAGTTCACGGACGTGTATAACGATAGTGACCCGAACAAAGCATTAGACACCTGGTACCGCGTCTTTCTCGGTGTGCTGAATAAACACGCGCCCCTGAGGCAAAAGAGAGTTAAGTACACCGCCTTACCACCCTGGCTAACTGCGGATCTGATAGAGGCTATGGAACACAGGGACGAGCTAAAAAAAAAAAAAACCGAAGCGTTTTGCTGAATACAAAACACAGCGTAATTGCGTAAAATCAATGGTTTTAGAAGCAAAAAAAAAAAATCTCTCTTCAGTAAGGTAGTTAAGCAAAGTAAAGACTCCTCCACTGTATGGCGTGCCATAAATTTAGTAACCAAAGGTACAAATAAAAGCAATGCGTCTTTACCACCCCACCTCACTGCAAACAGTTTTAACGACCATTTTGTCGCTGTGGCGGAATCACTAATGCCACTGGGAAATAACTCACATGAGTATATTTGTCCAGACAAACTACTAGACTACTGTAATCAGAAAAATAAAAACAACGAACCTTTCATCATACCGTCTATAGTGGTTCATGAAGTGGGCAGATTAATTACCTCGATGGAAAATAAAAAGTCATCCGGGCCTGATGAGATCAGCTCAAAAATACTCAAGACATCTCTTCCATATATCGTTGAGAGTCTCACATACATCTACAATCTCTGTATAAAACAAAACTGTTTTCCGGATGCATTTAAAGATGCAAAAGTAATCCCACTACCAAAATCAAAAGATCTAAGTGAAATTAATAATTTTCGTCCCATTTCATTACTGCCAGTTTTGTCAAAGCCTTTAGAGAGGCATATTCATAAACATCTATCTAAATATTTAGAAAACCGAAATCTTATCCATTCATTGCAGTCAGGTTTCAGACCAAACCATTCCTGCCATACCGCGCTGATTAGGATGACAGACACCTGGTTAGCATCTATCAATGAATCCAAACTAACAGGTGTAGTCTTTTTAGACTTCCGTAAAGCTTTTGATTTAGTAAACTATGATATACTGATAAAGAAAATCTCATTATACACCAACAGCGCTGCCACGTTCTTCAAATCCTACTTGGATGACAGAAGACAAAAAGTCCTTCTTAATGGTACATATTCTAATCACCGCTTAGTCAAGCATGGCGTGCCCCAGGGTTCTATTTTAGGCCCTCTTCTATTTTGTTTGTTCATTAACGACCTTCCGCTCACAATTAGCGATCATAATGTTTCATGCGATATGTTCGCGGATGATGCTGCAATACACACGCCCGACGAGGATTTATCTATTATTGATACACGCCTACAAAACGCACTACTAGACATTGACAACTGGTGTAGTAACAATTTCATGATCCTAAACCCAGCGAAGACTGAATGTATGGTATTAAGTACCCGTCAAAAGCATCAGCTCGGCTCTCTCTCACTCAGCTTGTCTCTTCAAGGAAAACCCATCAGTCAAGTAACAGAACATCGTCTTCTCGGTGTTACTGTAGATAACCAGTTTAAATGGCAGTGTCATATTACTAACATATGCAACATAATATCAAAGAAACTATACATTTTAGCCAAATTAAAATATATCACTGATGTAGAAACACGAAAACTGTTCTTTAACGCTCACATCAGGTCACATATCGACTATGCTTCTATAGTGTGGGATGGAGCATGCGAGGTCCAGTTAAAGAGACTGAACTCTCTTCATCGTAGAGCCGCAAAACTTATCCTACCTGACCCTAACTCTACTACCGATAATAAATTGAAAACCTTGGAGATTCTTCCCCTGAAAAATCATTTAATGTACAATAATGGAATAATTATGTTCAAAACATTGAATAGCCAAATGCCTGATTATATTAAGAAACTATTTTCCTTTCCATCACCAACGTACTCAAGATCAAGGCAATTCATTATTGTACCACGACTTAGAATCGATCTCTACAAGACAAGTTTAGCGTTCTCAGGCCATAGCCTGTGGAACAATTTGCCTAGGAAAGTTACAACATCAACAACCCTATCGTATTTTAGAGCCAGTATTTTCAATTACCTCACGTCATTATCTTAATACTTTCACTGCGACCCTATATTACTCAGTGTGTGCGTGCATGCGCGTGTTGTATGTGTGTGTATGCGTGTGTGTGTGTGTGCACGCTTTTGTTGTTGTTGTTGTTGTTTTGTTTTGTTTTTATATCATTTATCAACTTTTTTTTTCAATATAATATTTTACACTTTGTGTATTATTTGTAGTTTAGATTATTAGATTAGCAACGGCAAGTTCGAAAAATGGTTGTGCCAGCCAAAACTTTCACCGTTGTAAAATAAAGAATCATTGTCATTGTCATTGTCTCTCTCTCTCCTCCCTCTCTCTCTCTCAGTCTCTCTCTGGCCTCACACACACGCATTCCCTTTTGCTCGCACCTGCGCGCGCTTACACACACTCTTGTCTCTCGTGTTCAGTTTCTCTCCGAGTCTCTCTGTGAGTTTTTCGTTGACGTCATTTTTACTTTTTCTGCTCTTTTCTTCTTCATTTTCTTTTATTTGGCGTCACCTCCTTCACTGAGTTGCCACATTCCTTCTGCGAATGAATATAAGTAGCGGCTGATCTCTCTGTTTGTTTGTCTATTTTGACAAAGGGTATTTACCCGAAATATTAATAAATTGTGTTGTACCCGCCTTTTCTAAGCGTGTTTCTTTCTCCGTTGGGTACTTCTTTCTATGACGCATATGGTTACGGGTTCCTTATGACGCATACTAATCAAGATGACGTATGTAAATTTTGATTTCATACACGATTTCATACATGATGCTGTGCCACAAAGCGGCGCATCGACGTTGCGAGGAAATTATACAAGATCTTCATCGTAGCTGCACAGCGTGAGTACACGAAGAAAAAGAAACAACATTGCGTGTGCGGGTAATGGGAAAGGATGCGAGATGTGCCGCTGGCCTGTGGCCTTCTGGGCTCGTGTGTGACGTAGGTATCGGTAACACGACGCGATCAGAGTGCCATTTTCAACTCGCTCCGAATACAAATAATTTGACTTTGAAAGCAAGCTTTTTACATGGTGATAAAGTTTGTCTTCTCCTCTTTCCAAAGATGTCATTAATTTTGTTTTTAGTGCACTAAGTCAACAACACCGCTCTGTGGAAGACGGTGAGTGTCGACGTGTTTTTCATCGCCTGGCCACTTTTGGTGAGGCAGATCGCGTACGCGCAATTTATGTTGAAAACACCGTCATACTCGTTTCTACAGCTGAGGGCGTCTCCACCATTCAACCTACGGATCTGATTGTTGCACCATTGAAAAGGTTTTATTCTGGGCTAAAAGCAGCTCGCTGCATTTTTTTAACATTTGAGGGGTTCAAAAGTTACGCTGCAGAACGAGCGTTTTTACCGAATTTTCGCGACCTTTTTCCGAATATCATAACATCCGCTGAAACTGAATAGAACATCATGTTCTGGGACTGAACGTAAACATCATTCACTTTCCAGTAGATCTGTGTAAGTTGCATGGTTGTTGAGCGAATGGCGGAGACGTCCTCCACATAAGAAAGCAGTCACTGTGCTGTACATCCTGACTCAATAAGCTGAAAAGACACGTAGGCCTTCTTTCAGGCGTGCCTGAAATGTAGCAAGAAAATGAGAAAACGAATAATGACTTTCATTTTGCCTCTTTTTGTTTGTTTGTTTGTTTGTTTGGCGAGCTATAAATCATGAAAACGAGTGTGTGGTAGGCAGCGAGTTTACGCGATTTTTTTCTCCATGTTCCAATATTTTTCTCCGGGCTGATCGCGTCACGATGATGGTATGTTCTTCCCTCGATGGCCTAGGGCATCTCCGCCGGTCAGTCTACAAATCTGGTTTAGAATCATTGGAAAGATCAGATTCTAGGCTATAAGAATTGTGTTGCCATAAAACCATCGTCATTCATGGAATATTGTGCAAGATGTGTGTTTATAGAATTTGTTTCTGACTTGTTACCGATCATCATAACATCCGGAAAACAAAATGCGTTCCGGGTTCCAATCAAAGAAACGGCATTCTATTTCCAGTAGGTCTTTCTGAATTGCCTGGCTCTTATTGACAACAATTAATAATATCATTTATAATTCGGAGCAAATCGATCATGCGTTTACAGACGTATCGCGTCTGATCAACTCACTCGCATTCAGCGTATCCAGAATAATGCAGCCCGGTTAGTCCTTCGCAAAAAAACAAAACAAAAAAACAAAACAAAAAAAAAAAAACAACCCGCACTGATCATGGCACACCACTGCTAAAGCATCTCCACTGGCTACCTGTCAAGCAGAGAATAGAGTACAGGCTGGCCACTTTGGCAAACAAACACTATGACAATACACTTCCTGCATATCTGTCTTTTCCCCTTGCTTCGCACAATCCTAGTAGAAGTCTACGCTTAGAAACTGCTTGTTCAGCCCAGAGTTAACCACATAAAACTGTTGGTGCCCGTTCTTTCAGTTATCAGGCCCCTCACGCCTGGAACTCACTTCCATGGCATGTCCGTCTGTCCCCTACCCTGATGACTTTCAAAACAAATTGAAGACCCATCTTTTCCAGTTAGCATAATCAGGATTAGCTTAGTCTGGATGTGCTGCCTGAAAATGTTGGCTATTGTCTTAAATGTGTAGCCCATGTATGTAGATTGTGTGTGTGTGTGTGTGTGTGTGTGTGTGTGTTTGTGTGTGTGTGCGCGCGTGTGTGTGCGCGCGTGTATGTGCGTGTGTGCTTCGTGTTAGGAATGTGCCTACAATGTGCGAGCTAGTGTTGATTATTATTATTTTTCCCCCCTTTTTACATTATTTGTATGTGCTGTAACGCGCTCCAAGCTTGCTGTCTGTGGGGCGGGCGCTATATAGAAACGATGTATTATTATTATTAACTATCGCAGCGGTGTCCGTGACCTTGCGTTTTTTCCCCAAATGAACTATCATGTCAAACATGGATACATTCGGCCTATTGTTTTTAAAGACATGCTTTGTGAAAAATGATTCACAACAACAGCAACCCCAAAACATGTAGCCGCGACCTTGACCTTGAAGGTAGGCCCAAAACTTTCCTCTTGATCCAGTTGTAATGATGGAAATCGCCACCTAAACTCCATATAAAATCGAATGACAAACGCAAAAAAAACCCCAACGTAGCAAATAAAGGGACTCCATCATCGCTTCGTCCAATTTTAGGGCTGAAGGATGTGATCTTTGATGGGATGAAACAGAATTCTGGACTACAATTTGGGCCAGACTTGAACTGAGTTAGAGGGTCGAGTAGTCTGGGAGATATTAGCTTTTGAAGATTAAAACCCATCACTCGTGTGCATAGAGCTCTGTTTATATACTGTAGTAGGGCCAGACTTGAAGTTAGAGGGCCAAGTAGTCTGGGCGATATTAGCTTTTGAAGATTGAAACCCAGCACTCAAGCTAAAAGGACGTTGGTAGATTTTCAAAATTGTGCGTTTTTACCGGCCTGCCACAGGTCACTGGGCGTTTGTAGTACAAGCCCAGAAAACATTGGGCACAATCTATGCAGTGGTCGCAGTGTGTGGACCTAGTTTGCACTCTGTGCGGCTTATAGTCTGAGTCATACAGGAGACGAGCCTAAAGTTGCCATTTTCCCCAAGTTGGCGATTTTGGGTCAGAACATAGACATTTTAAAGGGCACGTTTTACCCTATATCTCGAGAACAGTTTATCGGATCACCATCATTCTTTTTGTTTTCTGCTTCATTTGCCGTCAGCTACGTCACTGTGCACGTCTTGTACCATGCAGATCGATACAGAACTTTGGTTGCCGATACCTACTAAACGACTTTGAATATACTGTCACTGGTGAAACACCAGAGTAAGTTCATATGACACTTTTTTAGTCTTTGGTCCAACGCCACCGGAGTCTCTGAAATTTCAGGGAAATCCGATACCCCCTGACCGCGGGATGGGGTCAGAGAACTCATCAAGCTGGTGCCGAGCTGCCCAATGTTTATCTTGTGCAGTTGACCGTTGCCGACGCAACACTTCCCCTTCCTTTTCTGCTCCCTCTTCATGTTGGCTGCACAGACGAAGTGGAATACAGTGGACACTGTGGACACAGCTTGACGACCTCGATTTTGCAGACGACTTGGCATTACTGTCCCACACTCATCAACAAATGCAGGACAAGACCACGAGGCTTGCTGACATCTCGTCCCAAGTGGGCCTCACCATTCACAAACAGAAAACAAAGACAATGAGGCTGAACGCAACCAGGGAAGAACCAGTCTTGCTTGCTGGCACCCCTTTGGAGGAGGTGGAGTCCTTCACCTATCTCGGGAGCATCATAGACAAAAAAGGCGGTACTGATGCAGATATCAGAACACGAATCGGTAAAGCCAGAGCAGCCTTTCTCCAGTTGAAAAAAGTGTGGAGTTCCAGAGAGCTGTCACAACGCACCAAAGTCCGGATTTTCAACTCCAATGTAAAAGCAGTTCTCCTATATGGAGCAGAGACTTGGAGATTGACAAAAACCACAGTCAACAGAGTACAGACCTTCATGAACAGTTGCCTTAGAAGAATTTTGAAAATCCACTGGCCAGAAAAGATCAGCAACGTCAGACTCTGGGAGAGAACAGAGCAGATAACAGCAGAGAATGAAATTGGGCGAAGAAGATGGGGATGGATCGGTCACAGTCTGAGAAAGCCAGCTTCCAGTATCACTAGGCAGGCATTGTCATGGAACCCCCAGGGAAAGAGGAAAAGAGGCAGGCCGAGAAACTCCTGGCGTCGAGACCTCCAAGCAGACATCAAGAGACTGGGAACCACCTGGAGTAGAATCGAAGGAGAAGCACAGGACAGGAGTTGCTGGAGGTCTCTCGTCGACGGCCTATACCCGGGGAGGGGTGACAGGCGTAAGTAAGTTCATGTTGGCTGGAAACAGCGTCTAAGTCAAACCACTACAACTTCAATTGACATAGAGTACCATGAACCCCCAGATACTGAATCGGCTGATGGGAATCTGTGCATTTTACAGGCTTACTTTACATCTTTTGTAGATCCCCCGGATGAGTTAGCCAATGCGGAATTATTTGCTTATCCGGCGCCTTCCATCCACAAGAGGCATAGATTTTCCTGATCTCAAGCATGTTGTAAAGGCTGCTGAGAATCGCATGGCTCCTTTTTCTCTTCTTCTACATACATGCATAGATCAGCATCGTTTGTATCCTAACATTGTGTGCGTTATTATTGGTTAATATATCAAGCGTAGAGTGGAGTAGAAGAAGCAGACTTGCACACACTATATCAAACTGTGTGGTCATATCATTGTGTATTTGTGATAGATATGTATGCATATTAAATCCACGATCTCTGCAATTAATTGTTTCGAAACACTGTTTCGAAATTCAGTTTCAAAAGTTGGTGTCACATTGGTTCAGTCACCGAGTCTATCGGTTCAGTTAGCCAGAATTAAAAAAAAAATGTTAGTGCCGATATCTCAGCGATTGTGCTTTAATACTTGCGTTTAGTCAACTCGATAATAACGAAAGAATCAATGAATCTTTATTTGACAACGGTAATGATAGTAAGAGAAAGACTGAGCTGGCTCTCAGGGACGGACAGTGCCCGCGATGGAAAACCCGCTGACCGCTGGCTGGTGCTAGAGAGGGAAAGAGAAGGCGCCTGAAATACGATGACGTCATCAGGCGCGAGATCAGAAATGAGGTCAGACAGCTTGACCCTCGCCCACCCACCACCTGCCACCACCATCTCCCTCTCCTTGGCGTTGGACCTAAGACTGTAGTCTGCATTGACAGCATCTATACAACATTTTAGTGCAGGGGCCGATCTGATGGTGGTGGTGGTGGTGGTGGTGGGGGGGGGGGGGGATCGACCTGGGGTCCCCGCCCCCCCCCCCCCGACCGAATAAAAAAAATGATATAACAAATTCCTTTTTTGGGGTGTTTGGACCCCCCCCCCCCATCCCTATTTGATTTTGTTTGGCGAGTTAAGACACACACACGCACGTTACCCCCCCCTCCCCCTCCACTCCTCCCCCTGTTGTTTGATATTTTGGAGAGTGGCGACAGACACACGCCCTCTTCCTCTACCCCCCACCCCTACCCCCCCCCCCTCGTTCGGCCACTGGAACAAGGTCTGGCGTCGGAGAGGCCTTTTGTGTCAGGTTGAAGGTCCCAAAACGGAAGGTTGGAACCCCCCCCCCCCCCACATGTAACTGACCCGCCCCTGTAGTGTATAGCACAGAGTCCTTGAGGTGTTTGGGAGAGTGGATGTGTGGCCTAGTGGTCTGTCTCGTTATTCTGCAAGGCAGCCGTTTGCTATGTGTTGAAGACATTGCTGCTAAACATGTGTATTGTGATATGTTGGGGAGGAACCGTGCGATATATTGCACAGTAGCGACTGTAAGATTAGAGAATAACATGATCTTCCTTATGTAGATTGGCTGATCATCCCGGGCTGCTCGCTTGCTGGGCTGGGAGAACCTGAGGGCCAAGCATGGGGCTAGTGCAAGCCTTCCTGGTCTTTGTGGCAATCCTTGTCTTGCTGCCTTTTGCTGGTGAGTTACTTGTGAGCACAAAATCCTCGTGCCGATCTTGTCCTTTGTCCTTGTCTGCGTTTCTAAAGTCTAAGTATATGATGTCAACCGTTTTTTTTGTTGTCAAGTAAGGAAGTTATATCATCCATAACCTATAGTAATTGAATAACACAGGATCGTTTTTTTTTTAAACCACGTTGGCATTCAGTGTACATATTATTCACAGTAAAATGATTAACATTCTCGTCTCGGACTATAGATTCTAAACCTTTACATACTATACACGTTAAACTTACTGGTCTCTAGTTTCCTGCATCTGACCTAGAATCTTTATTAAAATAGCACTTACCTCTGTGGTTCACCAATCTTGTTAGTTAATTAGTTAGTTAGTTATTGGGGTTTAACGCCGAGCAGGCAACTAAGGCCATCTCACGGTAGGCCAATCTTGTGCTACAATACCTGATTTAAGGGAAACTGTAAGTAAAGTGCAAAGTGGTTCTGCCAACTCATTACACAACTCTGGGAGGGATACAGTCTGGACATTGAGCTTTGGAAGGATTTAATTCTTTAATTTTTGTTCATGGCAATATCAGGAGTTATTACGATATCTGTTATACTGCACCCATTCGATTTTGAGCCTCTACCAATCAAGGGAACATTACTCAAATTGTCTTCCACAAATACACTTGAGAAAAATTTATTCAAAGTTGCTGCCTTTTCATGATCTGCTACAGCAAGGGTGCCATCTTCTTTTTGAAGTGGATTTATTCCAGAATTATATTTTCGTTTGTTCCTGTACATACTTCCGAAATATGTTGGGGTTCATTTTACATTTATCTGCAATATTTCTTTCATGTAATTTTTAAAATTACGTTTTATTAATCTATTACAATCGTTTCTTAAGGTAATATATCTTTAGTAATCCCTACCTTCTTTAGTTTGAAGATATCTTTTATATAACTTATGCTTCTTTTTAATCATTCTTAAAGCACCCTTATTCATCCAAGATGGTGTGGTTCTTTTATGTGATTTACTCATCACTTTTGGGATATGCAACTCCATACTTTTCAAAATCGAAGACTTAATTAATGCCCAGAATTTTTCCACTCCGCAATTTTCAGGTTTAATAGTTGTAAAGTCTGTGTTTGCAATATGTGCTCTCAGACTATCATAGTCTCCCTTTCTAAGTTTAAAGGAATATTTATTACTTTGCGTCACCTTAACCTTAGGTACATACAGCTGGAAGAGTAAAACATCATGGTCACTCTTGCCAATGGGATCCAAGTGTTGAATATCCGAAGTTAGCAACTCGTCATTTACTAAGATTAGCTCGTCTAATGTTGACCTCTGACCTTGCCTATGTCTTGTTGGAATTTTCACCATCTGAATCAGGAAGGCGACCTTTATGCACTCAATAATTTGATTATTTTTCTCACCTGTCCAGGAGCCATCCCATCCTACATATGGGAAATTAAAGTCTCCGAAAATGCAAATTTTGTCATATGTTTTTATCTCCTCAGATCGTAAAAGTTGTAATAATGAATCTGTTTTTAGTTGTGGAGCTGGGGCTTCTGTACACACAACCAACAATAATCTTTTCACCAGAAGCACTCACAAAATAGCACCACAAGCTCTCTTCCAACTTACTATTATTCAATGTTTTACATTCTTGAGTATTTAACTTTTAGTAAAGGGCAACTCCTCCCTTGGGGTTTGTGTTAAGAAACATATCACAATTTGGTAATGTGTATTCTGAATCCAATGGGGTATAGATCTGGTTTTTAGCTTTTACTTCAGTAAGACCAATGATGTCAGGCTTTATATCATCAATCCTTGTTAAAATTTCACTCTTTTTATATAACAAATAATCGACATTACTGTATATGACGGTACAAAAATAGGAATCAATTGAAGAAAAAAAACCAACAAGATGATGAGCAAGAAGAAAGATGACAAGACAAAGAGGAATCTGAAATTGACGAAGATGAATATCTAGTATCGTTTTAAGTATATGTACACTTATTTACAATTGAAGTTTTTTTTTTGTGTGGGCTGTCATACTGTCAATTGTCTGCCCCTGCTTGCACAGCAGAAGCATCCTGTTGTGCTGCAGTAGTACCAACAGGTCTGGTTTTTCTGGTGGTGACGATCTTCAAGGCTCTGTAGTCTATCATCACATTTTCCTCCCCTCCCTGCACCCTCTCTCTCATCTCCTCCCTTAGTTCCTTAATTTTTTTTCTCTTTCCTTGAGGGTACTGTGATTGCTGATATAAATGCGTGTATTTGGGGGTTTGTTTTTATTCAGGTAAAAAAAAAACCTTCAACATCTTTTTCTTGGTTTCCTCTGTCTTCACCACCAGTCTCAACAGTCTTACCGCCGTGAGATGGCCTTAGTCGCCTGCTCGGCGTTAAACCCAAATAACTAATCAACAGTCTTGGTCTGACATTTTGTCCTATTTAAAAGGTGCCCAACCTGACTGGGCTATCTACCTCATCTGCATCGAGGCCGGTGCCTTCCCCTTACGCCGAGTCAGCAGCAAAATATTGCCTCCGTCTTCGAGTACCATTTTTTTCACAAATTACTCGGACAAAATGCCTGTTGCCGGTCTACCGCCAACACTGGAAGCCACACTAGAGGCCCTGCTGCAAAATAACCATCTAACATCGTGGAAAGTGGCCGGGGAAAACAACGTTACGGTCGTCGTGTTGAGACTAACGACCGGCCAGCCACCGGACAACATGGCTCATCCACACCGACCCGCCAACAGCTACTACAGGAGAAAGTCGCCCAGTGAGCTTCGCCGTGACAGACAAAGGGCAGAGGAAAAGAGGAGAGGACAACAAGAGACTGAGGCAAGTGAAAACGAACATGAACATTTGCTTTCTTTATTTATGGCAACACCATCAACTGAAACAATAACAGCTGAAACCGACACGCCACAACACGTCAACTACACGCCAGCAGATCGCTCAGTGCGTTCACGTGCATCATGCCCCTTCCTGCCTGGTGACGGTGTGTTGGGTACAGCTACCGTGCCGGAAAATCCGTGCAGCATTGACCTCCCAGCAGGTGCAAGTGCACCCCACAACAGTACAGTACCCGATCCGTGTGGCAGTAAGACTGATAGTGTCATAATGAACGCAATGGCAGAAGGCTACAATATTAACATTATCATGGACTATATTGCAACACTGACAGATGTGCCCTTACAAAGGAAAATCAGAGACAAACGAAGAAATCGTGAGTTTCACAGAGTCGTTCTCAATCCCGATGACAGCAAAGGAGATGTTATATTTGAGACGGACGACTTTGTATTCCACTTCGACTGGTCATCCAACAGGAAGCCTCTCTACTGGATGGTGAAGCGTGTCCCTGATCTCCGGACTCCGGAGGAACGGGTCATTCTACACAATCTAGATCACTGGCCCAATGCTGACAGGGAGAAACTGATCGAACAGCTGACAGGCGGACTGCAGTCCATGCGCACTATTGTGGACGTGTCAATGTGTTTCCTAGGGTGACTGAGTGCTCCACGGTCTATTTCGTCAATCGGACATTATCGCCTTGCGGCGTAGAGGCGAACTATAAAAGAACTGATTTGGCATACCATTTCGGGTCTGACTGGTCTCCAGTCAAATTTGATGATGTCCATTTATGATAATATTTCGAAGTTCGCGTTTGTAACCCCCATATCCCCACCTCCCCTTGCATAAGGGCTGTTAGCCTACTGCAATAAACTTCTGTTCTGTTCTGTACCTCATCTGCATCCACATCTGGCATTTTTCTCAACAGCTCGCGCACCCTGTTTCCGGCTGTCATCTCTCATCCTTTCTTCCACTGTCTCTCTATCACTCTCACTCAGATTCGCCACAGTTATGATCAACTTTTTCCCCCTATCTCTTCAGCTTCCTGCATATATTCCTTAACTTTTTGTTCAATGGTCTCATCAATCCTTTTTGTCAATGTTTTCTTTCTTATGCACACTTTCCAAATATTCCAGTCTGTCAGTTATGGTTCTTAGCGGCTGAAAGATGCCATCTAGCTTGGCCTCAGTTTGAGACTTGACAATTACCTCTTTGTCCCCACACGGTTCACAAGTCCACTGCAGTAGCTTTGAACCCCTGCAAGCATTGAACTGTGCTGTGGTCAAATCACAGCACGACTTGTGGCAAAATTCTTTGCACAGAAAGTTCCATGTGACTATGATAAACTAGAGGCAGTGTGAGCGTAACGTGTGACATAATATACTACCTTTAGATGGGGGGTGGGTGGGTGGGTGGGGGGTGGGGGGTGGGGGAGGGGGGGTGGGGGGTGGTGGGGGGTGGGGCGCTTAGCGCGTTACAAACAATGTATATATGCAGAATCTCACTACCTTTAGACGGAGGAGGGGGGGGGGGGGGCTCTTACAAACAATGTATATATGCAGAATCTCACGACCTTTAGATGGGGGCTGTTAGCGGGTTACAAACAAAGTATATATGCAGAATCTCACTACCTTTAGATGATCTTCTCACCCGGGTCTGCCCTGGGGGACTTGGGTGGGGTTAGGTACTTTTTAGTTCCCAGGGTCACCCTGGTCAGCCCCACAGGGTGAGTTTTTCTCTCTCGATTCTGGGGCATGTGTTTCTGTCTACCCGAGGTCCATTCACCTGTATTTGCCTTTTTAAAACTCTCCCTACTGTCTGCACTGCCTGTAGCTCTTGATATTGGATGTGTGTTGCTAAATGGTCTTAGCTTTATTTAGGCCCCATGTGTTAGGTTTATTTAATGTATTGGACCGGCTGGCGACATACATTCAATGTTCTGTTTAGTTTTTTTTTTCACAAGCAGTGCAGGCACGTCCTGAGGAAGCCTTGTTGCTGTCGGGACGTTAAGCAATGTACAATCAATCAATCAATCAATCAGTCTTCAGTGAGCTGCAGGGCAAGCCCCGTACCATGCCCCTTCCGACGGCCCCCCACCCGGGTCTGCCCTGGGGGACTTGGGTGGGGTTAGGTATTTTTTAGTTCCCAGGGTCACCCTGGTCAGCCCCACAGGGTGGGTTTTTCTCTATTCTGGGGCATGTGTTTCTGTCTACCCTTTGTCCATTCACCTGTATTTGCCTTTTTAAAACTCTCCCTACTGTCTGCACTGCCTGTAGCTCTTGATATTGGATGTGTGTTGCTAAATGGTCTTGGCTTTATTTAGGCCCCATGTGTTAGGTTTATTTAATGTGTTTGACCGGCTGGCGACATACATTCAATGTTCTGTTTAGTTGTTTTTTTTCACAAGCAGTGCAGGCACGTCCTGAGAAAGCCTTGTTGCTGTCGGGACGTTAAGCAATGTACAATCAATCAATCAACCTTCCGACGGATGTGTCAAGCCTTGTCCTTCCTCAACGTTTCTGTGACTTTTTCTTACATAAGATTAAGCACATCCGCTCTGAACTAGACTCGTGTTCATGTGATCCTGCTACTTTTGGTGTGTATAATGGCCCTTCACTGTCTCGTTTCGAGCCAGTGACTGAGCGGGAGATCCACGAACTTATTACGAAGTCACCAACAAAGAGCTGTGTGCTTGATCCCTTGCCCACGTCCCTCATAAAACAGTCTATCGATGATCTCCTCCCACTGATTACCACCATAGTTAATGCCTCTCTCTCTACAGGTGCTGTGCCTACTCAGTTTAAACATGCTGTTGTGACACAACTCTTGAAAAAGCCTGGACTGGACCCAAACGACTTGAAGAATTTTAGACCTGTCTCTAACCTTTCGTTTATTTCAAAGATCAGTTTTGGAGAAGGTTGTTTTGAAACAGTTACAAAGCCATTTGTCTGGAAACGGTCTGTTAGAAATGCATCAGTAGAGATAGATAAACTGACAGTTGATCCCCACCCCTCCCCCAATCAATTAATTATTCTAATCATCTAGCCATTTAGACAAACCCACTCCAACCAATACAACCAATGCCTTTATCTGCCCAGCCATTTTAGTTCCATTCCAAGAATCATTCAAGCAACGATTTTTGATCAGCTGTCAACCCGCGAGTATTAAGGCAGATCCCCCACCTAAATAATTAATGCTGCCATTGACTGCTTTAAACAAAGACTAATTAATCTATCAATGATCACAGTGAGATTATATTTTGAATACGATTGTACACAACACTCCCTTCACAGCGCGCCGTGTGTGTTTGGTGTCTTCACTTTACTTTTACAGGACACAAAGAGGACACACGCCTTGGCTGAGAGGTGTTTACGCGGCTGTTATTACTGAAAAACAAACAAGGCTGCCAAACCCCACCTATTTAAAGTGTCGAGGTAAAATCATATGCGACACACGCGGCATACATTGTACAGACACACGTAACATGTGCCGTACAGACATACGCGGCTTATGCGGCACACACACAGCAAGAGAAAACAAAAGCTAATTAAACTACCGGCGATTACAACACAGTCAGTATATAGTACTGAATACCTAGTCAAGCCGTCACGCGTCACCGGTTTATAACACACACACCCGCTTAGTGTACATAAGCGGAACAGTCAGCTGGCTAATTTTGGCTCAGCATAGGCGAATATTTTTTTCGCGCCGTGTTCACGCAGTGCAAATCATTCTCTATTTTAAGACAGTCACCCTAAGGCCCAGTCTGTCCCCGTAAGGCCCAAACTGTCCCCTGAAGGCCGTTTTGGTCTCCATCAAAACAAGGGGGACAGTTTTGCATTCTAGAATGTTCTAAAGCACGTGTTTGCTGTTGTAATCGTCCCATAAATAGCGTACATGACGTAGTTGGCTACACGTCAGCATTTGCTGATTCACAGCTCCAGTAACCTGTTCCCATGAAAGGGGACCTTAAGTCGCTTTCGGGCGAATGGAGCTACAGGCTAAAAAGAGTGCAGGGGGTCATCTTGGATTAGTTCGAGTGATCAACTTTAAATGCTTGTTTCTCACTTAATAACCAATCTACAACAATAGTCTGTACATCAAATTAATTGGTTTTGATAGTAGATTGTAATGGTGTAAATATCTCAAAACTCAAAATTTCCGACTTATGGTCCCTTTTGTGGGAACAGGTCACCTGGTAACTGTTACCTGTACATACTATAGTATAGAGGTATAAAGTCGACTCACAGCCTAGGATGTTCCAAATGACGTGTTTGCTTATGAAATCGTTTGCAATACTGCAGGTATAAAAGTAAACCAACAGCCAATAATCATTCTTTCCCGATTACATCCGTACCAGTAGGACAGTAAGCAGGGCCAAACGATAGCCAGGCATAAATGGCGAGCCACCAAAACAAATATGTTGAGGAAATGGAGATTGGTGAAAAAACGTACACTCAAGCTTTTTTAGACGAGCTGACAAACTCTTGCTAAAAGTCGCCTACGCTTAGACTTAGCAAGAGCGAAAAATAGAAAGGAAAAATGTTTTCAAAACATGAAAAAGACAAAAAAGAGAATTAAACTTATGGTTGAAAAGCTACGAGAGCAACAATCATCTTTTGACGCTGCTGTTGCTGACATACAAAGGCTAAAAGGTCTCCTTAAAGAAGAAAAAAGTGGCTAAATGTGGCAGTGTTTTTTTCTACACGTCTTTGGCATACCTCACGAGGGGGAGCCATAAATACCTTCTAGGTATTCTGATGAGACCTAACAGGTTGAAATGGCTCACAGGTTAGTACTCTATTTTTCATAGTTTGAGATCTTTCTTTCTCATATGGTGTGAAATCTGTGACACTAACCTTTGAAAGCTCTGACATTTCCAAATCAACTCCAGCTTTATCCAGGGCGTTTTGAAAGCATTTGTGTACCCAGGTAAGGGAACAGTGTAATTTAGTGTAACACATGACCGCTTTTTAATACCAGGAAGGTGTTCGCTTTCAATAGGCGTGTAGTGAAATAAACACCATTACAAGATTCAAGTAGGGACAGGAATATCAGAGATAGGCAGAAGGGGACTTCTAAAGCACCTCATTTTTTTTTTTTACTGAGTTCATGCCTAAAACAGTTTTTAAATTAACAAAACCATACCTCAACTTAAATCATAATATATTTTGAGAAAAAAAATTATAGCTTTATTTTAAAAACAATTCACCCAGGCGCTGGGAAAAAAAGTAAATTACAAGTACATGATAAGGTAACCTATAAGTTACTTTCAACTGACACATAACTTATAGGTTACCTTATCATGTACTTGCAAGTTAGTTGTCACAAATTCTTATAAGTGACTTAAAACAAGTTCTTACAAGAACCTAATCATAAGATCTTGTAAGTTATTGAACCAAGTCAACAACTTACTCGGACAGATTTCCCAAGTTACAAGGACAACGTAAAATCTTTTTTTTTAGTCTGGTGGAGGGGCAGATGGTGTTAGGTAGGCAGGGGTGAAAGGCATGACATCTCTTTGCGAAGTGTATGACAAAAATAATGGATTACCAAAACCTATCGTTACTTGCTTGTAAGTTCTTGAACTTTTTTCATAGTTTCTTCTACGCCTATCTTTTTTCCTTGTTCTAAAAAAGATTTCTTTAGCTCTTCAACATTTACAGCCTGACTACGCATCTTATTCTGTATTTCAGACTTTTGTTGTTTATAGTTGGCCAAATCATCCTGGACTCTTTTAAATTCGTTATCGTCAATTTCATTATCTTCCAAAGATTTACTAATAATAAGTTTCATACTCGTCAGCTTAGCTGCTGCGAGCGTACTTAATGCTTCGTGCTTCTGCAACTTAGTATAAAATTTTTTGTTAAGGGCTTCCATACCAAAGCATGCCAGGCTTGTGGCAAGGCCAACAGCTTCAACAGCAATTCCTACGACACTTACCACCCCCGTTGCAAACAGAGTTATACCTCCTACAGATAATCCGGCCGAAACCACCCCCATGGCCATTGATGTGTTGTGTACAGAATTGAAAACCGTATTGTAACGGCGTTTACACCTCGAGTATTTTGCTTGTTCTTCTTCCAAATACTTCAACGCTTCTGTAATATTCATTAAACGGAATGAATCTGCCTTTAATGTTTTATCACGCTCAATAGGCTCAAGCTGCTCAGGTGGTATTTGTGGATACAAGTTCACCATTTTTTATGACAAATATTTTTTTAATCAGCAATTACATTTTGCAACTCTTCAAAAGTATACAATTTGCTGGCATAATAAAATGCAACAAGATCAATGTGTTCAAGGTTTATGTAAGTTAGACGAACAAAAGTTGCTTTGTCGACCACCACCTTGACAGCTGGAACACTGCTCGAAACATTAATAACATCATTATTTTTTGTAATAGCAATAAAGACCTTTGATGATTCTGTTACTGTTTCATTCCATGTAAGTTTAATTCCTTGTGCTATATTTGCCTCTTTTGCAGAAGCAACAGATTTCATGATAATTTCAAATACTATTGTCACTTCTCTAGCCACGACTAAGCTTGCTGGCATAAACACAACAGAAGTATCTGATCTACCCTTTCTAGTTGTAAGAAGATATCTCCGTCTCTCATAATTTTCAACTTTCAGTTTTTCTCTGCTATTGTTGTCTGGGGCAAAACTTGGAACAAGGCTTACAATAAGCGGCCCAGAATTAACAACCTTCCTAAACACTAAGGCGCCTTCATCATCAGTGTATACATAAGGACTAATAAATTCAATCTTTATGTCCCAGTCAATTGTGGGTGGTGGTGCCGGTACAGGTGAAACAACCCACTTAATACCCACATGTATTAAGTTGTAAGGCACATTATTTACAGGTGGAGTAGGTACAGTAACATCACGAAGCTGACCAAGTTTAGGAATCTGTTTTTCACCGTCTTTCATGTCAACAATTACTTTCCTCTTGTACATGCCATTTGAATCAAGTTCAAAACCATATATTTCTCCAATTTCTCCTTCCTTCTCAAAATCCTGTACATCTGCCAAATCTTTCAACTCTGTTACCGGACACGCAACTGGTATGATTCTAGGCTTTGGACCAAGACCACTCATTTTTATAAACAAAAATAAAATTATTTAACTTCTAACACTACACTAAAATCATGCATAAGAACTGGTTTGTCATCCTGATTAGTTACAGATATACTCAGTGACTCAAAGAAACTAGAACCTAATTTCTTAAACTGTAAATTAGGAAATCTAACAACCACACTTTCACAATACGGAGCAGTTCCAGTAGGTAAGCATCTCAACAAAGTTGAAGGCTTTCCATTGTGAACATTCTCAGATGTGTTTAGTTCTTTCAAATAAACATTTAGCACTGTGTGTACTGACAAATGAACAGGATATCTGCCAGTTATTCTTGGTTTTTTTGGTGATAGTAGACGTTCGACTGATTGTGACCAATCTTCATCTAGATGTGTTATTTTTTTACCTAAAAATCCAAGTAATAATAAAAGACTAATTGATAAAGAAAACTGACCACTTTTTGGAAATTCAATTGTAACAAGTAAATTAGCTGGGTTTAAAGTTGCTTTAATTTTAAATTCATTTTGAAGCCATTCAGCTAAAGTACAAAAGTCATAATACCCAGCTCGTAAAGTATCACCCTTCTCAATACCATCAAGAGTTCCACTTACAGAATAATTTTCATCATCCGTTACATTAAACCACTTTACTGTATAAAACATTTCATGGATAGCCACAGCCTTGTTACCATCTCGATTATCGATTCCATTAGTTAGCCACACTGGTTTGCTCGTGTCAAGATTTGTTAAGGTTATAAACATTTTTATTATCACATAAAAAAAAAGCACAATGGAATTTAAATCACCAACAATTGCCATTGTAAACGCGTTTCAATTTAACGTGGATGCCAAGTATAATGTTGCACCAACTTATGACCAGAAAATAATTCAACTAAATCAGCTTGATATAGCTTTGTCTGAAGGAGATTTATTTCAAGTGAAAGTGCCAAATCCTTATGAGCATTACCTAAACCCTCCAATTACAGATGACTCTACTGCAAGAAAGTGGTCTTCAAGCCCACTACAGATGTTTCAAAACCAACTTAACTTTGCTATACTATGCTCAACTACAGGCTGTGGCGTTTCTTTTACAGACCATTTGAATCACCCAAACAAACTGATTAAGTCTGTCTATCGTTTCCACATGTATTACCAGCTTAGAAGAATACTGTCAGAACTGCATACCCCACTGCCCACTGAATCCAGTTTTAATCAGTTTAACAATCCCATGGATTTGAAAGCATTTGAACGGATCTGTAATGAATTTAACATCAGTACAAAGTATGACTTTACACAAAAACTTGATGATCACAAAGGCATGGGAACATTGTATTATGCTATGAGTCACAGACAATACCCTCAAGATTATTACCCTGGTTACACTTCATTCTCATCAAAATCTGAAGTGTGGTTAGGCTCAATTGAACAGAAACAGTCTAATGCCTGGACCACATTTGTCTTAGATAAATCTGACGGGTTTACTCAAGCAGGAGTCGAGCGCGTCAATGAGTCTATCAGAACATATGTCTGGTGTATACTAGGAGCACAATCACTAACAAAATCGAATATTTTAAACGGGAGTGGTAAATTTGAAGCACAAAAACAGTTTCTTGCAAATCTTGAAGATTCAATTAATTCAACAGTCGATCTACCATCAAGCATACAACGCTACCAAGACGTACTCAGATATGCTAGATCAAAAGTTGACTTTGTAGTTGGCATTGGGTTATACATGCTACCATCTGACCTTCAATTACAAATGGGTACAATAACAAATTATAATAATGAAATCATTGTCGCTGGTCGTGATCAGAAATTAGGACTCAACCAATCAGTAAACACACATTTACAGTCAATAATAATGCCAGCACCAGTAACATCACCACCCGTACAGGCAGCCCTGGTAACACCAGTAATGTCAATAACAGCCCCAGCCCCGGCACCCACACCTGTACTGGCACCATCACCATCACCAGCACCAGCACCGTCATCAAACACACATGAGTCAGAGAGAACTGCATTGGTAATAGGTCTCACTGGATTAGGGGTATTACTTCTTTACCTGTTTCATTAAATAACCCACCATTAACCCTCCTACTGTAACCAGAAAGATCCACACATGCTCTGCCATAAACCCCACTGCCTTTGCTGCTGTACTAATCAACCAACTGACAACCGTGCCTATAATGCCAGGCAACGCGTCTACTGCTTTCAGAGCCAAATTCTTAAGCAAGTCTGATATGTGAGACAGTTGTTTCTTTACCCACGACTGTAAGTCTTTTGGATCTGTGGGGACTGGGGTTGGTGGTGCTGGAGGTGGAGAACCACCCCCGGAGACAGCCAACACAACTGTACTGATAATAAACCCCAGAGCTGTAATTAAACTGGCAATTGTGATACCCTGTTCTCTGAAAAGTGTTTTAAGTCTCTCAGCCAGAGTAGTGTCTTCGTGAAGTATTTTTTGAATAGTTTCTCTAATCCTGTTGACTTGTGTTTTCAGTTTTTGTCTCCCAATACTAATCGCTTCTAACCTTCCTGATCTTTCTATCTGCAAATCATTTAATCTGTGTTGAATTCTTTCTTTCATTTCTGTGTCAAGATTCTCATTGTCTGCTGTAGCCAGTTTCTCTTTTTCACGTTCTATGTGTTTATCAAGCTCTCCTAGTTTGGCTAAATTATTTACCATCTCACCTCTTATTGTCTGCAGTGATTTATCCAAACCCATAATCTCCCTCATTGACAAAGGTGGATCATCTATTGTTTTCATAACATCATTTATTTGTCCTTCAGTAAATGAAGTTTCTTGTATCACTGTGTTTGCTATTTCTGGTAGGCTTGTTATTGGTGCCATTTCAATCTCTTGCCCCGTTGGCAACTTTGTTTGCGTGTCGTGAAGCACACTAACAAGTCTTGGAGGAACAGGAGACCCTCCAATACCAAGGTATCTTGCCAACCCAGAGTTACCACCGACTTCACCTTTAATTGTACTTAAAGCTCTAAACTTAGAAGGATTATTTTTATGTGTTAGATTTATTTTCCCTCTGTCTGTATTTACAAATAAGTGTCCTTTATCATATTCAAACTGATTAGGATCTATTACATCTGGGTGGACACCAACACTGTCATAAAATGAGTTTACTTTGTCTTTTAATAGTTCGTGATACATACTAGAACTAGTTACCATTCCAGTCATATCTGTTGCACCAGTATCATAGTCATTCATGTCATCCATTTCAAAATCTTCATGATTAAATCCTCCCGCTGCCATTGTTTTATTAATTTATTATTTTTTATTGTGCATAATAAAAATGACACAGTCTTACGGATCAAAGTTAGACCCATTTAGAAAACTACGTGAGCCCCTGGGTGTTAAGGGCATTCGACAAACAATAGTCATCACCAACAATCCAAGTACCATAGACCAGAACCAAACACTTACAGTCAAGTTTCCAAACCTAGGACCCAGTGACGTTATTGTTCCTGGCACTGCACGCCTAGCATTTAATATTGAACTTTCATCAGACGCAGATGTAAACAGAACACTGGTTGACAATCTTGGCAGAGCAATTGTTAGAACTATTAAAGTAAAACTTGAAGGACAGGAAGTGTTTAGTCTTGATGACTCAGATGTATTCTACTGTTACAAAGACCTTTGGCTAACAAGAGAAGAACGAGAAGACCGTATTTACCAAGGCATACAGCCAGATAATGTTGGTAAACTTCGAATCGACGCCGGAGATAAAGTAACTAATACAGCCATGGATGTTATAATGGCCGAAACATATGGATCCAGATTCTACATTCCACTTGAGTTTGAAATCCTAACAGCTCATCTGCCTTATTATCAAGGAGCACTGAATGACCGTCTGAGTTTTGAACTAACCTTCAATGACTACTCCAAAGTTATTAAATCATCTGATCTTAGTGCAACATATAAGATCTCTAACATTTCCTTGGAATATGAAATTGTCACACACACTGAACTAGCCAGACTCATACAAAATCAGTATCAGTCAAGACTACCAATTTATTATGACAGGGTGATTAGACATAGTTTAATACCCAAAGACAAAAGCGACCCAATGTGGAACATAAACTTAAACACACCTGCCAGGTCACTGAAAGGTATTCTTATGTTGTTTATTGAACCAGCGGCTCCATACAAACGGGATTCAGAAAAATTCTACAATCCTAAGATTACACATTTGTCCTGTACAATCGAAGGCCGTCCTAATCAAGTGTACGCATCTGGAATGTTACCATACCAGCACTACGATGAGATCACAAAGTATTTTGCAGGAGGAAGGATTAGAGATAAACCAGCAAACATTGCGTGCAAAGATCTACATCTGTATGACGTTAGGATTGGTCAATACCTGACAAACAAGTATGCACTGTGGTTAGACCTGCGTAGTACAGATGATGACTATCTTCATGGGTCAGGACGAACTGTTGAGAATGGTAGTGATGGGATTACAATTCAGATACAAAAGAAGGTTGAAACTGCTGCAGCCATAAATATATATTTGTACCTGATATATGACGCACAACTCAATATTGCAGAAAGCAGACTGAGTGGACACATATATTAAAATTATATTGTGTATTAAAATGAACCGGAGCTTAATGACCCTTGACCCACACTGTGGCTTATTTGTTGGTGCCACAGGGTGTGGGAAAACTGAATTTGTACTTAACCTCTTACAAACAAGATACATACACCACTTTGAAAACATTGTAATATTTTGTCCAACAATCAAACACAACAAAGCTTATCACAACCGTTTATTCATTTGGACCGACAGTAATATCTATTTAGTTGACCCTGTGAAAAAACTGAATGATTACCTGCTGTATTTTTACAAACAATTTGAAGGACAGCCAACGTTGTTCATAGTCGATGACTGTTCTGCAGAGAAAGACATTGTTAAGAAAAGAAACACACTGGCAGAACTTGCCTTTAGTGGCAGACATGCAAACATAAGTGTATGGATTCTCACTCAGAAATATAATGCTGTACTGAAAGATTTTCGAGAACAGTTAAAGTTTATATGTTTGTTTTACTGTAAGGATCGTGACAGCTTTGAAGACTGTCTCAGAGAAAACGATGTCATCCCAAATAAGCATGAACGGGATGATGTAAAAAATAAACTGAAATCAACTAAGCATCTAAAGCTCATTTTAAAGACAGATCAGCCCACAGGGTATGGGTTAGTAAATTAATTTATACTTTTAGTTTGTCTATAAAAATGACAGACGGACAAAAGGAGCAAAATTGGCCTATTGGTGAAATCATAGATATTACATATTGCTTTAAAGATGTTAAATATGTAAGCCAGCTTTATAATAAAGAGTCACCAGATAATTTTTTTATGTTACCAGCAACACTGTATATGACTGGTAATATAACTTTAAGTGTTGATAATCCATTTATAAAAAAAATAACTGTTGATATTAAGACACAGTCATTTACTGTTAATGAATATTTAAGTGGTTGGTTTGCTAAATTGTGTAGTGATTTAGCAAAAGAACTATATAAAATAAATTTATATTTTAACGTTGTTACATTTAATAAAATGGTACTGCACATACAAAACCAATAATGATGATTGAGTCAGTGTGTAAACAAATCTGTTTTGTAGGAGTTACAGTCAATAAAGTGCCATTTTCATTATATAATTTTCTATTTATTTTTTTGTCGGACAAATAAAAAAGATGGACAACCATCAAAGATTAAGAAACGTGTTTCACACAACTGACTTACCTATATCTAATATTTACAATGTCTATGAATCAATAGAAAGATCTTTTTTAGTCATACAAAATAACCTTCTTTCTGATAGTGTAAAGATTCAGATTGTTGCAAAAATAGAATTTGCCAGAGATGTTGGTGAAGTTATTGTAACGTATATCTCGACAAGGCAGCACACAGTTAATTCGAGAAGAGAACTAGAGAAAGTGTTTAGAGAAAGATTGTTACCAGACTTCCATGAAGCAATTGACAGAGCAGAAATGCAAGGGTCTGGCTGGCATGAAGGCCTTGTACATGAACTACAACTGAAGCAGTCAAGATATCATCCTATACTAGGTAAATCATGGATACCACTTCCAACTGAGGTTGCAAACAAAAAGGCTGTAGTCAATATTCAAAACAATGATAATTTATGTTTTATGTGGTGTGTGCTTGCTAAACTTCATTTTGTAAAAGCAAAACCTGATCGTGTATCTAACTATACCAAATTTGTAAACGAACTCAACTTCAGTGGCATTGAGTTCCCTGTTAAAATAGAGGATATAGACTTGTTTGAAAAACTAAATCCTGGTATATCTGTGAATGTGTTTGTGTGGGAAAATGAATCTGAGAATAAGTTACAGCCAATTAGAGTATCTCCAATTGCCGCAACCTATGGGCAGCCAGAAGATAAACATGTTGACATGTTATTAATCGGCCCTGCCGGTGATGACAATAACTTTCACTACACAATTATCAGAAATATGTCACGTCTAATTCATGGGCATACAACAAAACACAAGGGATTGATTGATTGATTGTACATTGCTTAACGTCCCGACAGCAACAAGGCTTTCTCAGGACGTGCCTGCACGGCTTGTGAAAAAAAAACTAAACAGAAAATTGAATGTATGTCGCCAGCCGGCCAAATACGTTAAATAAACCTACAACATGGGGTCTAAATAAAGCTAAGACCATTTAGCAACACACATCCAATATCAAGAGCTACAGGCAGTGCAGACAGTAGGGAGAGTTTTAAAAAGGCAAAGACAGATGAATGGACAAAGGGTAGACAGAAACGCATGCCCCAGAATAGAGAGAAAAACCCACCCTGTGGGGCTGACCAGGGTGACCCTGGGAACTAAAAAATACCTAACCCCACCCAAGTCCCCCAGGGCAGACCCGGGTGGGGGACAAAACACAAGGGCAAACAGGAAGTGTGCAAGAGATGTTTACAAAGATTTTCCTCCATAAAATTAGCAGACAAACATGTTTTACATTGTAGGTCAGCTGATGACATACAAACTGTACTTAAGTATCCAGATCCTGGTAGTCAAGTGTATTTTAAGAACTATGGGAATCAGCAAAAGCTGCCGTTTGTAGTGTATGCAGATTTTGAATCACTCGTTGTTCCATATGAGGGTCCAGTTCCAGAGTCATTACCAAAGACTATAAAATTGAGTGACCAAGTGGTGTGTTCTTTTGGATACATTTTTGTTAGGTCAGACGGTCTTCATTCAGAACCTGTTATCTACAGGGGTGAAAATGCAGCATGCCTGTTTTTAACAGAAATGAGACAACTGTATAGTCAGGTAGTACAATATCTCACAACATGTCAGATGCCTTTGGTGATGACAGAAGAAGACAAACTAAAATTTGATACAGCAGAGACGTGTTGGATTTGTGAACAGCCTCTGGGAGGTGATAAAGTTCGTGACCACGATCACATAACTGGGCATTACAGAGGTGCTGCACATAACAATTGTAACTTATTATTAAAAACAGATCCTAAGACATATAAGTTACCAATCTTTTTTCACAATCTGAAGGGATATGATTCACACATCATCATGCAGGCTGTTGATGAGTCTTACAGAAAAATTAGTTGCATTGCCCAGACAACTGAGAAGTACTTGACTTTTAGATTGGACAAATTAGCATTTTATGACTCCATGCAACATTTGTCTTTAGGTCTTGCTAGTCTGGCAGAAGGACTGAGTGAGTATCCAATAACAAGTAAATATTTTGAGCCGGACTTGATTAAAAAAGGTGTTTATCCATATGAGTACATCAGTGACTGGGTAGTTTTTGAGGAAAGGAGACTGCCTCCAAAAGAGAAATTTTATTCTACACTAACTGGTAAAGGTATTTCTGACTCTGAATACCAGCATGCACTTGATGCGTGGGATAAATTAGGGTGTCAGACAATTGGTGATTACCACGTTCAGTACTTGAAAGCTGACGTTTGCTTGCTAGCAGATGTATTTGAAAGTTATCGTGAAAAGGGTTTGTTGCACTACAGTCTTGACCCTGCTTGCTACATAACTAGTCCTGGCATGACATGGGATGCATTTTTGAAATCCAGTAAGATATTTATAGACCTGTTGTATGATCGTACGATGGGTGAAATGGTGGAACGTGGATTGAGGGGTGGCATTAGTATTGCAGCAAATAATTATGCCAAGGCAAATAATAAATATCTTGACGACTTTGACCCCTCAATGTCAAGGTCATTTATTACGTACGTGGACGCTAACAATTTGTACGGATTCGCGATGTGTGAATTATTACCATTAAAAAACTTTTGTTTGTATGATTTGTCACAGTATGGCATAAAAAAATTAACAAAATATATTATGGATCGAGGTCAAAATGATGAAAAGGGTTGGATCTTTGAAGTAGACCTTGAGTACCCACACCACCTACATGATTACCATAATGATTATCCATTAGCAGTTGAAAAAATGAGTATGACGGGAAAAAAAGAAGACACTAAACTTGTACCCAATTTGAATGACAAATTTAATTACGTTTGTCACTATCGATTGTTACAGTTTTACATCAGACATGGGTTAGTACTAAAGAAAGTTCACAGAGGAATTCAATTTGAACAAAGTGCTTTCATGAAAGATTACATAATGAAGAATACAACATTGCGTGCGAGAGAAGGTAACACTGCATTTGACAAAGACTTCTTTAAGCTTATGAACAATGCCTGTTTTGGCAAGACAATGGAAAATCCTCATCACCGCAAAGATGTGAGACTTTTCACAACTGAATTGGGTGCAATTAAACTTACAGGCAAGCCACAGTACACAGGGTACAAAGAATTTCATTCATTGTCACTCAAAAAAAAAAGATTGTTAAACTGGACAATCCAGTATTTATAGGTATGGCTATTCTGGAGTTGTCAAAATTATTAATGCTTGAATTTTATTATGATTACTTCAAACCAAAGTATCCTGACTGCCGTCTGTTATACACTGACACTGACTCTATGATCATTGATGTGTGTACTGAAGACTTTTATGAAGACATGAAAACAGAGTTACACATGTATGACACATCTGACTATCCTAAGGATCACCCACTGTTTAGCACACAAAACAAGAAAGTGCCTGGTAAGTTTAAGGATGAACTAAATGGTGTGCCAATAGTTGAGTACGTTGGACTGAGATCAAAAATGTATTCTATACTGCACCAGAAGGGAAGTCAGTCGAAAGCCAAAGGAATTAAAAAAACAGCAATAAAAAATAAAGACATTCGTCATGAACATTACAAGCAAGTGTTAGACGGTGCATTAATGCCTGATTATCCAAACAAGTCACTGAGATCAAACAAACATAATCTTGAAATGATCCAAACACATAAGAA
>BTPG01000006.1:48090843-48108343 GCA_036245525.1 Semisulcospira habei
TCATTTTCAGCCTCACCAGGTTGATACAAATATCTCACCTGTTTTGTAAATAAGTTAGTGTCTGGAGGTGTTATTGCTTTTATTTCTGACGGTATTGTTTTCAATTTAATAGAATCAACAGGTTTAGGGTGACCATCATTATTCATTGCTTTTATCACAGACGGTAATCTTTTAACCCACTCAGTGTTACGTGCGTCATGCATGAGTTCCTTAGAATACTGATAGCTAAAAAGTCTCTCCGATAATTGCTTGTTAAAGTTTTCAACAATTGCCTGTGATCTATGCAAGCCTGGAATACCGCGTCTAACCAGTACGCCATGCTTTGCAAATAATTGATTAACAGCCCCTTTAAATTCACTCCCATCATCAACCTGCACAAGCCTAGGGTATTTTAACCTTTTGCCACCGTAGTCTGCCAACTTGATTTTTCCCTGCTACCGTAGTAATTTTGACAAATTTCATTGGCCTTGTCTGTTGTAAAAATCTTATCATACCCCAACATATTTGGTATCAGTGGAAAAAGCAATTCAAGGTGAACTCGTAGACACTATGCTGAAGAAAATATTTTGTAATGTTAAGATTTTACAGGTGTATAAAGAAGATGGAATAAGAAGCCAAAAATCAAAAACAGTTTCACACTGGGTTCCACTGAAACTGAACATGCTGTTAGTGTATTAGTTAGCCAGAGTGTGAAAATTACACTCACCTAGCATTCCAGAGACATATTCTAGTGTGTCACCAGTAAATAATCCAGAAAGAAAGGCACAACAGAAAAGTTTCTTCACACATAAAAGTTTTTACACCAAAATCCGCCTTTTTTTTTTTTGCACATGGGGACGTTTTGTATTAGAGCTTCTAATTCGTTGGTTTCAGCCCATACAAACAAGAAAAGTCACTCTACAAGTAAAGAAATGAGTGCTTGACATATTATAGTAGATTGCTTCCCTTAGACCATACTGCCGGTATTGGCACTAGGGAAACTAGGCCAGCGCACATATGTGTGCGTCCCGTCGGCAACGGAGCTTTGCTTGGGGCACACATATGTGTGTTCCGTCGTCAAAAGGTTAAAGGACCTCGACTATATATTTTTGATAATGCAGTGGCCACTGTTACAGCTTTTTTGTCAGTTATGGGTTCTGCATCCTTATACCTTGAAGCTATGTCAACAACAGTTAATGCATACTTGTATCGTTTCTTTCTTATTGTGTCATGCGGAAGAAACAGGAGGTCCATTTGGTGTGTGTCATTAGGTGATGTGTTTTCAAAATGAGGCCTTGTTATTTTTCTTGGAGCAGGAAGATATATTTGCCAAATTGCCTGTTTTTTAAGCCACTGTTTTATTTGGTTAACATCTCCACCCACAGCAGCATGTAATTTTTTTTATTGCAGTATTCCCTTTCCAGTAGCCAATTGGGGAGTAATATATTTTTGATAGTTTAGCATCTACCATTTTTTCTAGCAATATAAACTCCTGTAAAATATACTAATGTCATTCCTACTAAAACAAATATTATTTCTCCATTTCTTTGTTCTGGGCTTGGTTGGTAGTAGTCACTAAGTTTTGGTTGTGGAATAGACATGTCTTCACCAGTTACAAGATAGTATTCTTTGATAGCGTCATCGACGTTTGAAAATGTATGCTGTGCGTGACCCTCAAGTTTTAGTTTTTCATTAATAAAATCAAGTTTCTCAATTCTTTGCTTTTCATAATCTTGTTGAGCTTGAGCTAGTTTTTCAGATGCCTCATTGTGTCGCTTCATTTCTTCTGCTGATTCTTCTTTACTAACTTTTGAAAAGAAATAGTTTGATCCACTAAAAGCTAATGCGTTAATAACTGCACCACCAATCATGACAGCTATAGTTGCCATATTTTTATTTACATAGAAATATTTTCTGGAATAATTCCTTGCTTGACTAGAAAATCTTTTGTTGCAATCGATGCTGTTATAACAACTACTAGTTTAGCACTGTCTTCGAAGTCTAATTTACTAAGGTCTGCTGATTTCATTTTGAGAAGACTTTTTCCCAGCATAGAATAAGCTACTGCTAGTCCACTTATTACAGCAGAGTGATAGACAAGGTTCATTAAGTTCTTTGTGTCGCTCATTTTCTTATGCTACAAAAATTAAAATAATAATAAATTTATTTACTGCATGTAAAATGGGTCCAAAGGTTTTGAAACTGCTGGTAATGTGGAGACTTCTTCTTTTGTTTTTGGAGTGTTTGATTTTTTGGACACTGTTCGAGTGTTTGGTTTGTATTTTTTATATAATTGGTAACCTACGTAACCAAATCCGACAACAAATCCAGCAACTATATATTTTGTTGTTTCAGGTTTAGTTGTTTTTTTATCACTTTGTGGGGTATGTGTTGGTTCTAATGGTAGTGTCACTGATGATGTTACGTCAGTCTTTTCTGTTAATGCTTGAAGCTGTAATTTCTTTTGTCTGTTATATTCAGCTAATCTTTTCCCAGCCTCTATTCGACCTGGACTTTTAGTCTTAGTCACTGTTTGAACCTGTGTCAAGACATGGCTCTGTTGTGGAGTCGTCTCGTCCATTTTCTTCTAATTTAAAATTTATTTTAGAAAAATCAATATGACTACTAGTAACAAGTAAGGTTACAGCAGGTGCAAGGTAATTCCCAAACTTGTAAAACATAAGGCATGCTAATTTACCTATTGAACTTGAAACTATGGGGTTGCTTTCTAGATCATGTGAAAGGCTGCCACTATCAACAGGTAGGAAGTGACTTACAGCTTTTGTGTATAGGCAGACAAGAGATCGACTCAAATCACGTGTCATTAGTGAAGCAATGTGATTTTCATATTTAGAATGTAGTTTAATTAGCTCATCAGCAGTAAGGGATTCTATGTCTTCTGTCATGTATTGTTTACCGAGAAAAGCTTTTGATTTTCCAGAAACAACAACAGAGATAAGCCTTTGTTTTTTAGAGTCTAAGTCTTTGTTCTCTACAGCACAGATATCACTTAGAAGTAGCAATTCGTCTTGATTCATTTTATAATGTAATATAATAATTTTGCTTAAAAAAGTCAATGACAGCATTAATTATTTAGGTGGGGGATCTGCCTTAATACTCGCGTGTTGACAGCTGATCAAAAATCGTTGCTTGAATGATTCTTGGAATGGAACTAAAATGGCTGGGCAGATAAAGGCATTGGTTGTATTGGTTGGAGTGGGTTTGTCTAAATGGCTAGTTGATTAGAATAATTAATTGATTGGGGGAGGGGTGGGGATCAACTGTCAGTTTATCTATCTCTTCAGTCGGCATACAGAAAGGATCACAGCACGGAAACTGCTATGCTGAGCATCCTGGATGATCTGTTAGTGAAGGCAGACAAGAGACTTGTCTCTCTCATTGCTCTGCTGGACCTCAGTGCAGCATTCGACACGCTCGATCTGTTTTGCTGAAGAGGCTAGAGGTGACCTTTGGCATCCGTGGTACTGCCCTGGCCTGTTTCACTTCATACGTTAAGGATCGTTCTCAGGCTGTTATTGTTAATGGCCAGCTATCTGCTTCTAGTCTTTTGTTGTGTGGAGTCCCGCAGGGCTCCGTATTAGGGCCTGTTTTGTTCACTATGTATTCTCAACCTCTGATGTAATTGCCGCCCATGAGTGTGATTTTCACAAGTATGCTGACGATACTGAATTGTCAAGAAGTAGCGCGCCTAGCCATTACAGCTCCGCTAAGATGAGCGTACAGTGTTGTATAGACGACGTCCTGTCCTGGATGACAAGCAACAAACTTAAGCTTACCACCGACAAAACTGAAGTCATACCTGTTGGCTCTCAGTCTCGCAGTAGTCTGATTAACGGCGAGTTCGCAAACATTGGTGGCTGCAGCGTTCCCTTCCAGAAATGTGTCAAATATCTGGGTGTGAAGATTGATTCGACGCTCTCCATGCATGATCATATCAGTAGCGTCTGCCGAGCTGGTTTCCTTGAGCTGCGCAGAATTTCTTCCCTCAGACCGTATCTCACAGAAAGTGCGGCGTCAAGACTTGTAAATGCATTCATTACGTCCAGGCTCGATTATTGCAATTTTGTACTGGTAGGTTTACTGGCAGATCAGATTTCACGCTTGCAGATGATTCAAAACAATGCGGCGCGTCTCATCTTGAAGAAACGAAAGAGAGACCACGTTACGCCTCTACTGAAGCAGCTGCATTGGCTGCCCCTAAAATTCCGCTGCCAGTACAAAATTGCAATTTTCGCCTATCGGCATTTTGACGGATCTCTCCCGCGTACCTTTCTACCAAGCTGTCTGTTTATCAGCCATCACGCACCTTCCGTACCTCTAGTGTAAAACTTTAAAAAATCCCGAAGCTTAACATGAAAACTGTCGGGGAGCGTTCTTTCACCTTTTTAGCCCCAAGTGTGTGGAACTCCCTGCCAACTGAAATGCGGAATCTGCCCACATTGTCAGAGTTCAAAGCTCACTTAAAGACTTTATTTTTTCTCTCGGGCATTTAACACTTAGCTCATCTTTAGCTAACTGTTGACTGCCTTTTATTCTGATCCTAGAGGAAGTGAATGTAAGGTGTTGGGAAGAGATGGGGTGGTTTAAAGTAGTGTATAATCGTGCGTGTGTCTGTGAGAGAGGGTGTGCTGTTGTGCATGCGCAGTGAGTCCAGTGTTTTCCTGGAGAACAGCGCTATATAAGAACTATATTATTATTATTATTATTATTATTATTATTATTATTATTATTATTATTATTATTATTATTATTATTATTATTATTATTATTATTATTATTATTATGGGGGCTCTTAGCGCGTTACAAACAATGTATATATGCAGAATCGTACTACCTTTAGATGGGGGCTCTTAGCACGTTACAAACAATGTATGTATGCAGAATCTCACTACCTTTAGATGGGGGCTCTTAGCGCGTTACAAACATTGTATATATGCAGAATCTCACTACCTTTAGATGGGGGCTCTTAGCGCGTTACAAACATTGTATATATGCAGAATCTCACTACCTTTAGATGGGGGCTCTTAGCGCGTTACAAACATTGTATATATGCAGAATCTCACTACCTTTAGATGGGGGCTCTTAGCGCGTTACAAACAATGTCTCTTGGCTTCACTTCGCGAACGAAGATTCTATAGGGGTTGTCCACGACGTCTGCAGGCATGCTCGTGACTGCGGAGGCCAATCCGGGACAGGCAGGTTCGACCGCAGTGGCCAGAGTTCTGAGTTGCGGCATCTCTGTTTTTTCTCCTGAGCCGCTTGTCTTTAAGGCCAGCTCTGCGAGAGTCCTCAAAGGAGACAGCTGCCTTCTAAATGGTGGAGCGCCAGCTGTCACGGTCCGCAGCAAGTGACGACCACTGGCGGTGATCGATTGGCAGGCACTAAGTGACTTCTTGAGACCGTCTTTGTATCTCTTCTTTGGTGCCCCTCTGTCTCTGTGTCCAGTGGCGAACTCGCCGAACAGGGTGATCTTGGGCAGGCGATGATCCTCCATCCTGGAGACGTGCCTAGCCCAGCGGAGCTGTGTCCGCAGCAGCAAAGCCTTGATGCTCACAGTTTCTACCTGTTCAAGGACCTCGACGTTTGTGACATAGTCACTCCAGTGAATGTCAAGGATTGTACGCAGGCAGAGCTGGTGGAAGCGTTCGAGGATTCGTAGTTGGCTGCGGTAGAGGGCCCAGGACTCGGAACCGTACAACAGGGTGGTGAGGACGATAGCTCTGTACACGCTGATCTTGGTGCCTGTTTTCAGCTGTTGATTATGCCACACCCGCTTGTATAGACGCCCGAAAGCGCTGTTTGCTTTTGCCAGCCTGCTGTCCAGCTCCTTGTCCAGCTTGGCGTCTGACGTGATGATGCAGCCAAGGTAGGTAAACTGGTGCACTGACTTCAGTTCAGACTCGCCGATGGTGATGTGGGGAGGGCGATGCTCTACCTTGGGTGCCGGCTGATGGAAAACCTCTGTCTTTTTCAGACTGACCTCGAGTCCAAAGAACTGGGCAGCGTCTGCGAAGCAGGATGTGATGCGCTGCAGGGCTTTCTCTGTGTGTGCAATGAGGGCAGCGTCGTCAGCAAAGAGCAGCTCACGAATCAGTTGGTCTAGGGTTTTGGTGTGCGCCTGCAGTCGTCTGAGGTTGAACAGGCTGCCATCGAGACGATACTTGATGTACACAGCATCGTCATCGTCGAGGTCCACTGTGGTCTCCCCCACCGGGTCTGCCCTAGGGGACCTTGGTGGGGTTGTCTACTTTTTAGTTCCTAGGGTCACCTTGTCTATCCCCTGCAAGGTGGGTTCTACTCTTTTGGGGGTTTGTATTTCTGTCTTTCTGGTCCATTCATCTGTATTTTTCTTTTGAAATTCTCCCTCCTGTCTGCGCTTCTTGCAGTTCTTTTCTTCATTTAGCGCAGGCACGTCCTGAGAAGGCCTTTGTCGCTTGCGGGACGTAAAGCAATCTATACTCACTCACTCACTCCACTGTGGTCTGCTTCAACATCATGCTAAAAAAGATGGTGAAGAGGGTCGGTGCCAGCACACAGCCCTGCTTCACACCGTTGAGAATGGGGAATGGTTCTGAGAGGACATTGTTGAGTCTGACCTGGCCTTGCTGGTCCTCGTGTAGCTGGACGATCATGCTGAGGAACTTTGGGGGACAGCCAAGTCGCTCCAGGATCTGCCACATGCCTTGCCTGCTCACAGTGTGGAACGCTATTGTTAGGTCGACAAACGTTACGTACAGCCCTTTGTTCTGCTCGCGGCACTTCTCCTGAAGCTGTCTCAGCACAAAGACCATGTCGGTGGTGCTCCTGTTGGCTCTGAAGCCACACTGGCCCTCTGGGAGGTGGTCTTCTGCAATGGCAGGTACCAGCCGATACAGGAGCAGCCTTGCGAGTATTTTCCCGGCAATGGACAGCAGGGTAATTCCACGGTAGTTGAAGCAGGCAGACTTCTCTCCTTTGTTCTTGTACAGGGTGATGACGACTGCATCGCGGAGATCCTTTGGTAGTGTTCCTTCCTCCCAGCAGCAGAGAAAGAGGTCATGGAGCTTGTTGTGCAGTGCTGGGCCTCCATGTTTCTAGATCTATGGTGGGATTCCATCAATGCCTGCTGCTTTGCCACTCTTGAACTGGTGGATGGCTGTGAGGGTCTCTTCAGCAGTGGGCGGTTCGTCCAATTCAAGGTGTGGGATTTGGAAGATGACTGCTTCTTGAACAGTGAGCTCAGCGCTGAAGAGGTCCTGAAAGTATTCCGACCAGCGGTTCAAGATGGAATTATTATCTGTGAGCAGTGCCTGTCCATCAGCGCTTCGCAGGGGACTTTGTATCAGGTGCCTGGGGCCATACACTGCTTTCAGTGTTTCGTAGAAACCCCTGTAGTCACCGTTGTCAGCACAAAGCTGGGTCCTCTGTGCGAGTCTGGTCCACCACTCGTTCTGGAGATCTCTGAGCTTGTGCTGGAGACTGCTGCAGACGAGGCAGAAGGCAGACTTCTTCACAGGGCAGGAAGGCTGGGCTAGGTGGGCCTGATGGGCGGCTCTCGTTACAAACAATGTATGTATGCAGAATCTCACTACCTTTAGATGGGGGCTCTTAGCGCGTTACAAACAATGTATGTATGCAGAATCTCACTACCTTTAGATGGGGGCTCTTAGCGCGTTACAAACAATGTATGTATGCAGAATCTCACTACCTTTAGATGGGGGCTCTTAGCGCGTTACAAACAATGTATGTATGCAGAATCTCACTACCTTTAGATGGGGGCTCTTAGCGCGTTACAAACAATGTATGTATGCAGAATCTCACTACCTTTAGATGGGGGCTCTTAGCGCGTTACAAACAATGTATGTATGCAGAATCTCACTACCTTTTGATGGGGGCTCTTAGCGCGTTACAAACAATGTATGTATGCAGAATCTCACTACCTTTAGATGGGGGCTCTTAGCGCGTTACAAACAATGTATGTATGCAGAATCTCACTACCTTTTGATGGGGGCTCTTAGCGCGTTACAAACAATGTCTATATGCAGAATCTCACTACCTTTACACGGGGAGCTGGGTGGCTCAGTGGTAGAGCGTTCAATTCATGACCGGAAGGTCCCGGGATCGAATCCAGCTTGGGTGAAAATTTGTTCAGACTCTATTTCGGTGACCCGTCTTTGAAATCACCTTCGTGGTTGACAAAAGACGTTAAACCCTAAACGTTTAACTTTTTTTCATTTGTACCTTTAAACAAATTTAATCTACGCACACACATACAAACACACGTAAGAAAGCCATCCCAAAGTTAAAGGCATTTTGATGATGCTGATGCCGATGGCGCTGCACGGTCAACAACGGGAAGACTGACCTAAGATCCAGGCCACTACGGTGGGTAAGAGTGGCGCCCGACTAGCTTGGAGTCTAAAGCGAGCAATAAAATAATGCGCTGTAAGGAGTCCGAAATAGCTCAGGCGGTTAAACGTCGGAGCAGGAGAGCGAAGGGAATCGCCGGGTCGTGGGTTCGAATCCCGTCCCGGCCCCGGTAGCTGGACTCACAATCCAGAGGGAAAAACGGATTTGTTTCATAGCATGTCCGTTGAAAGGTCCTGGTAAATCAAAGTGGCACATTTGGAGTACGCCTGAGTTGATCAGTGTTCAGGTCGTACTCCATAGGCAATAGATTTCTCTGTCCCCCATAACCCGCCTGCGAGGGCCTTTCATGATCACCTCGGTGCTGTGGACGTTAAACCCGAACTAACCAACCAACCAACCATGCGCTGTAGTTTGACAGTTTGCAAGCCCCTTCTACACACAGCCATAATGCGCTGTAGTTTGACAGTTTGCAAACCCCTTCTACACCCAGCCATAATGCGCTGTAGTTTGACAGTTTGCAAGCCCCTTCTACACCCAGCCATAATGCGCTGTAGTTTGACAGTTTGCAAGCCCCTTCTACACCCAGCCACGGCTGCGTTTGCTCAGTACCGGCGGCTTTACCAACATGGCGGTTCATTTTCAGATGTCCCCGAGGTAAAAGCACAAGAGACGACCACCAAGGCGGGTACACAAAGTAAGCCAGCCTGGTGCAGGGTGAAGACTCGGAAACAGATTGGTACGAAGACTGAATGGTCCGGAAGTACCAGGAAGGAAGTGCCCCAGTACACGTATGTCTTCGAAAATAAGAGCTGCGAAGCCGGCTGCTGCAGCGAAGCCTGCTGCCTGACTGAAGCAGCCATGACGTAGGTTCACGACAATGCGCTCTTGTTGTTGGTACTGTTTGCTTTTTGTTGTACTTTGTTTTAAGTGTTTACTTCTAAGGCACGTTTCTCTCTTAGAGTTAGCATTTAGTACGTCAATGGATGTCAACGGGATGTCAATGGATGTCAATGGATGCTGCCTGATCAGGTTTTGAAAAACCTCTGGCCTGTGACAGCTGAAAAAGAAACATCGTCTTTGAAGAACTTCATTCCGAAGTTGAGCGTGTAGTGTGTCCCATATTGCCTTTAGTCAGCGTGTAGTACGTCACGTGTCGCCTTTAGTCAGCGTGTAGTACGTCACGTGTCGCTTTTAGTCAGCGTGTAGTACGTCACGTGTCGCCTTTAGTCAGAGTGTAGTACGTCACGTGTCGCCTTTAGTCAGCGTGTAGTACGTCACTGACGAGTCGCCTTTAGTCAGCGTGTACTACGTCACGTGTCGCCTTTAGTCAGCGTGTAGTACGTCACGTGTCACCTTTAGTCAGCGTGTAGTACGTCACGTGTCGCCTTTAGTCAGCGTGTAGTACGTTACGTGTCACGGCATTTTCAGTGTGCAGCACAAAAAAATAAAATAAAATACACATCCCATGTTGTTTCAGCGTTGTGTACATTGTAATCGCCGTGGTGGTGCTGGCGGTGATAGGCGCTGTGGTGGGCGGGGCCTTGTACTGGAGACACTTGCAGCAGAAACGCGAGCGAAACCGCAGGCAGCAAACGGCCCTTCAGGTTACACGTACGTACTAATTTGTTGCACACACACACACACACACACACACACACACACACACACACACACACACACACACACACACACACACACACACACACACACACACACACATACACACACACACACACACACACACACACACACACACACACACACACACACACACACAAAACACGCACTGACAAACACTGTAGTGGTCCCATGGCCCGCTGTCAATAAGAAGCGCCAATTAGAGATAAACTTGGCTCCTACCTTTTACTCAAGGATCAAAACTTACCGGCAAATCGTGTGTACTATAGTGTATAATAGTATGTATAATAGTATGTTATAGTGTTGTGTACTATAGTGTATAATAGTATGTTATAGTGTTGTGTACTATAGTGTATGTGTACTATAGTGTATAATAGTATGTTATAGTGTTGTGTACTATAGTGTATAATAGTATGTTATAGTGTTGTGTACTATAGTGTATAATAATAGTATGTTATAGTGTTGTGTATTATAGTGTATAATGATAGTGTGTTATAGTGTATTATTGTGTATTATAGTGTATTATAGTGTGTTATAGTGTATTATTGTGTATTATAGTGTATAATAGTGTGTTATAGTGTATTATAGTGTGTTATAGTGTATTATTGTGTATTATATTGTATTATAGTGTGTTATAGTGTATTATTGTGTATTATATTGAGATGGAGGGAGGCTGGAAGTATATATATATGTGACACGTGCTACCTCCGCCGAAGGAATTACTTCATTTTCCAGAGGGCGCTCCAAAAGGCCCAAAACGGAGTGGTCTGTGCGTTACCGTCCCAGACCGCCGTCAGCATTGTGCAAATGTAGCATCAGAAAGAAAAAAATAAAAAAAATAAAACGACTTTTGCACAATATTCTTGGTGCAGACAACTCGAAGAGGACTTAATCTTTATATCTTCAGGTTTTGAAAGAACATTTGCTGTTTAGCGTGAATAGTCCTGAACGAAAAACAAATTGGCGCCAAAATTAGGAAAATATAGCAAGTGTATAAAAGGAAAATGTAGGAACTGTATAATAGGAAAATATAGCAAGTGTATAATAGGAAAATATAGCAAGTGTATAATAGGCAAATATAGCAAGTGTATAATAGGAAAATATAGCAAGTGTATAATAGGAAAATATAGCAAGTGTATAATAGGAAAATATAGTAAGTGTATAATAGGAAAATATAGCAAGTGTATAATAGGAAAATATAGCAAGTGTATAATAGGAAAATATAGCAAGTGTATAATAGGAAAATATAGCAAGTGTATCATAGGAAAATATAGCAACTGTATAATAGGAAAATATAGCAAGTGAATCATAGGAAAATATAGCAACTGTATAATAGGAAAATATAGCAAGTGAATCATAGGAAAATATAGCAACTGTATAATAGGAAAATATAGAAAGTGAATAATAGGAAAACATAGCAAGTGTATAGGAAAATAAAGCAAGTGTTTAGGAAAATATAACAAGTGTATAGGAAAAATATAGCAAGTGTATAGGAAAATATAGCAAGTGTATAATAGGAAAATATAGCAAGTGTATAATAGGAAAATATAGCAAGTGTATAATAGGAAAATATAGCAAGTGAATAATAGGAAAATATAGCAAGTGTATAATAGGAAAATATAGCAAGTGTATAACAGAAAAATATAGCAAGTGTTTGATAGGAAAATATAGCAAGTGTATAATAGGAAAATATAGCAAGTGTATAATAGGAAAATATAGCAAGTGTATAGGAAAATATAGCAAGTGTATAATAGGAAAATATAGCAAGTGTATAATAGGAAAATATAGCAAGTGTATAACAGAAAAATATAGCAAGTGTTTGATAGGAAAATATAGCAAGTGTAAAATAGGAAAATGTAGCAAGTGTATAATAGGAAAATATAGCAAGTGTATAATAAGAAAATGTAGCAAGTTTATAACAGAAAAATATAGCAAGTGTTTGATAGGAAAATATAGCAAGTGTCTAATTCAGTGTGACATGTTTAACTCATTCGAGACGTGCCGCGTCCGGATACGCGGCTTATGCCTGCTCCATGTGTACACCCGGCTTATGCCTGATCTGTGTGTACACCCGGCTTATGCCGCGTATCCGGAGGGGGCACGTCTCGAATGAGTTAAGGTGGTAAATACAGGAAGAATGTTCTAGAATCTGCTAAAATATGCATTTGCCATCCCAATACTATATTGGACACTGAAAATGTGTACTCAAAGGGTAAAGCCATAAAAGAATTGTAACAGTGGTTGGAGGGATCTCGGAATGGCCTGCACCCAGGCTGAACATGAAAATAGAACCGCAGCTTAACACGGTGAACATTTTGCCAGTAAATCTAGACTAAAAACATAGTCATTGAAAATCCGAAATATACAACGATTTCAAAACAGTGAGCTTTTGGCTCACGTACGAAGCAAAAGTGAGTCTATGTTCTGGGCCAGTGGTAGTCCGTCCGTCGTCTGTCGTCCGTCCGCCGTCGTCCGTGGTAAACTGTAACGTTGGCATTTTCTCGGAGACTATTCAAGCTACAGTCTTCAAAGTTGGCCCAAGGATACTTTGCGGCAAGACCTTTCTAAACATACCAATTTCAGTGACCTCTCATAAAGGTCAAGGTAACAAGGGATCAGGAAATAAATCAAAAATAGCTATTTTGGGACATCATTTTTTTCTCAAATACTATTCACAATTTTAAACTCAAACTTGATGCAAAGATACCTGATGGTGAAACCTTTATACGTACACTAATTTGAATGACCTCTCAGAAAGGTCAAGGTCACAAGAGCTCAGGAAATAAATAATAAATAGGCATATTTTGACAAGAAATGTTTTTTTTTTCTTAATTACTATTCATAACTTCAAACCCAAACTTGCTACTATACCTGATGGTAAGACCTATCAATGCATACTAATTTGGATGACCCCTAGGAAAAGATCAAGGGTCACAAGAGGTTGACAAATATGTATAAAATGCCAATAATTGTAGTTATAATCTACATTTTTGCAAACTTTTCAATCAAATTTGGCACAAAGGTAGCTGATGCTAAGACCTTCTTGTGTATCCTAATTTAGTCGACTCATCGCAAAGGTCAAGGTTCACAGGGGTTTCACAGATGTGTGAAAACTGATCAAAATTTAAAGAAAACATGGATTTTGTTAGTGCAGAAGCCATACCTTTACTTATTGTCAGACATGTGTGGATCGGTCACACACGTGAGCCATAAGTGCTTTGCCTTTCTTGTTATTCGAATGTTACGCTATGTACGTTACTATAAATTGTAGACTGCTGCTGTGTCCATGTATGTCCGGAGGACTTCGTACAGCCACTGGTATTATCTTCTGCAAAGTTTACATTATACATAGTACCGTATATCTCAGAGTTTCTTTCGAGCTTGTCCAAGCTGACATCATCAACCCTCTCAGAGTTTTTGTGAAGCTTGTCCAAGCTGACATCATCAACCCTCTCAGAGTTTCTGTCAAGCCTGTCCAAGCTGTCATCATCAACCCTCTCAGAGTTTCTGTCAAGCTTGTCCAAGCTGACATCATCAACCCTCTCAGAGTTTCTGTCAAGCTTGTCCAAGCTGTCATCATCAACCCTCTCAGAGTTTCAGTCAAGCTTGTTCAAGCTGTCATCATCAACCCTCTCAGAGTTTCTGTCAAGCTTGTCCAAGCTGACATCATCAACCCTCTCAGAGTTTCTGTCAAGCTTGTCCAAGCTGACGTCATCAACCCTCTCAGAGTTTCTGTCAAGCTTGTCCAAGCTGACATCATCAACCCTCTCAGAGTTTCTGTCAAGCTTGTCCAAGCTGACATCATCAACCCTCTCGGAGTTTCTGTCAAACTTGTCCAAGCTGACACCATCAACACTCTCAGAGTTTCTGTCAAGCTTGTCCACGCTGACATCATCAACCCTCTCAGAGTTTCAGTCAAGCTTGTCCACGCTGACATCATCAACCCTCTCAGAATTTCAGTCAAGCTTGTCCACGCTGACATCATCAACACTCTCAGAGTTTCCTTTAAGCTTGTCCAAGCTGACATCATCAACCCTCTCAGAGTTTCCTTTAAGCTTGTCCAAGCTGACATCATCAACCCTCTTAGAGTTTGCTTTAAGCTTGTCCACGCTGACATCATCAACCCTCTCAGAGTTTCCTTTAAGCTTGCCCAAGCTGACATCATCAACCCTCTCAGAGTTTCCTTTCGAATGCTACGCTATGCACGTTACTATAAATTGTAGACTGCTTCTGTGTCCCTGTGTGTCCGGAGGACTTCGTACAGCCACTGGTATTTATCTTCTGCAAAGTTTACATTATACATAGTAACATATAATTATCTCAGAGTTTCTTTCGAGCTTGTCCAAGCTGACATCATCAACCCTCTCAGAGTTTTTGTGAAGCCTGTCCACGCTGACATCATCAACCCTCTCAGAGTTTTTGTGAAGCCTGTCCACGCTGACATCATCAACCCTCTCAGAGTTTTTGTGAAGCCTGTCCACGCTGACATCATCAACCCTCTCAGAGTTTCAGTCAAGCTTGTCCAAGCTGTCATCATCAACCCTCTCAGAGTTTCTGTCAAGCTTGTCCACGCTGACATCATCAACCCTCTCAGAGTTTCAGTCAAGCTTGTCCACGCTGACATCATCAACCCTCTCGGAGTTTCTGTCAAGCTTGTCCACGCTGACATCATCAACACTCTCAGAGTTTCCTTTAAGCTTGTCCAAGCTGACATCATCAACCCTCTCAGAGTTTCTGTCAAGCTTGTCCAAGCTGACATCATCAACCCTCTCAGAGTTTCTGTCAAGCTTGTCCAAGCTGACGTCATCAACCCTCTCAGAGTTTCTGTCAAGCTTGTCCAAGCTGACATCATCAACCCTCTCAGAGTTTCTGTCAAGCTTGTCCAAGCTGACATCATCAACCCTCTCGGAGTTTCTGTCAAACTTGTCCAAGCTGACACCATCAACACTCTCAGAGTTTCTGTCAAGCTTGTCCACGCTGACATCATCAACCCTCTCAGAGTTTCAGTCAAGCTTGTCCACGCTGACATCATCAACCCTCTCAGAATTTCAGTCAAGCTTGTCCACGCTGACATCATCAACACTCTCAGAGTTTCCTTTAAGCTTGTCCAAGCTGACATCATCAACCCTCTCAGAGTTTCCTTTAAGCTTGTCCAAGCTGACATCATCAACCCTCTTAGAGTTTGCTTTAAGCTTGTCCATGCTGACATCATCAACCCTCTCAGAGTTTCCTTTAAGCTTGCCCAAGCTGACATCATCAACCCTCTCAGAGTTTCCTTTCGAATGCTACGCTATGCACGTTACTATAAATTGTAGACTGCTTCTGTGTCCCTGTGTGTCCGGAGGACTTCGTACAGCCACTGGTATTTATCTTCTGCAAAGTTTACATTATACATAGTAACATATAATTATCTCAGAGTTTCTTTCGAGCTTGTCCAAGCTGACATCATCAACCCTCTCAGAGTTTTTGTGAAGCCTGTCCACGCTGACATCATCAACCCTCTCAGAGTTTTTGTGAAGCCTGTCCACGCTGACATCATCAACCCTCTCAGAGTTTTTGTGAAGCCTGTCCACGCTGACATCATCAACCCTCTCAGAGTTTCAGTCAAGCTTGTCCAAGCTGTCATCATCAACCCTCTCAGAGTTTCTGTCAAGCTTGTCCACGCTGACATCATCAACCCTCTCAGAGTTTCAGTCAAGCTTGTCCACGCTGACATCATCAACCCTCTCGGAGTTTCTGTCAAGCTTGTCCACGCTGACATCATCAACACTCTCAGAGTTTCCTTTAAGCTTGTCCAAGCTGACATCATCAACCCTCTCAGAGTTTTTGTGAAGCCTGTCCAAGCTGACATCATCAACCCTCTCAGAGTTTTTGTGAAGCCTGTCCAAGCTGACATCATCAACCCTCTCAGAGTTTTTGTGAAGCCTGTCCAAGCTGACATCATCAACCCTCTCAGAGTTTTTGTGAAGCCTGTCCAAGCTGACATCATCAACCCTCTCAGAGATTTTGTGAAGCCTGTCCAAGCTGACAACATCAACCCTCTCAGAGTTTTTGTGAAGCCTGTCCAAGCTGACATCATCAACCCTCTCAGAGTTTTTGTGAAGCCTGTCCAAGCTGACATCATCAACCCTCTCAGAGTTTTTGTGAAGCCTGTCCAAGCTGACATCATCAACCCTCTCAGAGATTTTGTGAAGCCTGTCCAAGCTGACAACATCAACCCTCTCAGAGTTTTTGTGAAGCCTGTCCAAGCTGACATCATCAACCCTCTCAGAGTTTCAGTCAAGCTTGTCCAAGCTGTCATCATCAACCCTCTTAGAGTTTCAGTCAAGCTTGTCCACGCTGACATCATCAACCCTCTCAGAGTTTCAGTCAAGCTTGTCCACGCTGACATCATCAACCCTCTCAGAGTTTCTTTTAAGCTTTTCCACGCTGACATCATCAACCCTCTCAGAGTTTCCTTTAAGCTTGTCCAAGCTGACATCATCAACCCTCTCAGAGCTTCCTTTAAGCTTGTCCAAGCTGACATCATCAACCCTCTCAGAGTTTCTGTCAAGCTTGTCCAAGCTGACATCATCAACCCTCTCAGAGTTTCTGTCAAGCTTGTCTACGCTGACATCATCAACCCTCTCAGAGTTTCAGTCAAGCTTGTCCACGCTGACATCATCAACCCTCTCAGAATTTCAGTCGAGCTTGTCCACGCTGACATCATCAACACTCTCAGAGTTTCCTTTAAGCTTGTCCAAGCTGACATCATCAACCCTCTCAGAGTTTCCTTTAAGCTTGTCCAAGCTGACATCATCAACCCTCTTAGAGTTTGCTTTAAGCTTGTCCACGCTGACATCATCAACCCTCTCAGAGTTTCCTTTTAGCTTGCCCAAGCTGACATCATCAACCCTCTCAGAGTTTCCTTTCGAATGCTACGCTATGCACGTTACTATAAATTGTAGACTGCTTCTGTGTCCCTGTGTGTCCGGAGGACTTCGTACAGCCACTGGTATTATCTTCTGCAAAGTTTACATTATACATAGTACCGTATAATTATCTCAGAGTTTCTTTCGAGCTTGTCCAAGCTGACATCATCAACCCTCTCAGAGTTTTTGTAAAGCCTGTCCACGCTGACATCATCAACCCTCTCAGAGTTTCAGTCAAGCTTGTCCAAGCTGTCATCATCAACCCTCTCAGAGTTTCTGTCAAGCTTGTCCACGCTGACATCATCAACCCTCTCAGAGTTTCAGTCAAGCTTGTCCACGCTGACATCATCAACCCTCTCAGAGTTTCTGTCAAGCTTGTCCAAGCTGACATCATCAACCCTCTCAGAGTTTTTGTGAAGCTTGTCCAAGCTGACATCATCAACCCTCTCAGAGTTTCTGTCAAGCCTGTCCAAGCTGTCATCATCAACCCTCTCAGAGTTTCTGTCAAGCTTGTCCAAGCTGACATCATCAACCCTCTCAGAGTTTCTGTCAAGCTTGTCCAAGCTGTCATCATCAACCCTCTCAGAGTTTCAGTCAAGCTT
>BTPG01000006.1:48110843-48153343 GCA_036245525.1 Semisulcospira habei
CTTGGTGAGATATAAATTTAGTGATTAGATACTGGGGTGTCATATTATTTAGTATTTTATGCATAAAGACGCATTTGTTTAATGTAAGTTGCTGACGCAGACCGAGAATGTTTAAATGTCTAAATTTGTCTGTGGTACGGATGGGGCGTCCATCTATCATTTTTACAGCTCTTTTGTATATGGAGTTTAACCTCTTCATGTGGACATCACTGCAGCCGTCCCACACTGTGGAGACATAATTAACGTGGGACTTTATATGAGCATGAAAAAACAATTTACGGGTATTTGTATCCGTTACATGTCTAAGATGGGACACCAAAAAATGTTTTTAGCATTGATCTTACAAACAGCATTTATATGGGTCTCCCAGCACAGTTGTTCATCAACATGTGTTCCTAAGAATTTACGCTCAGTGACTTGTACAACAGGTTTAGCGTTTAATTGTAATTGTAATGGCTGTAGTCGGCGTTGATGTTTTTGACGCGTGGCGATTAAGATACTCTTTGTTTTAGCTGGGTGAAGAACCATATGGTTCTGTCTACACCAGTCAGATACCTCATTGAGATTGCATTGTAAACTATGGCTAATGTCCGTCGCTTTTTTTTAAACCAGAAACATGAAGACTCGTATCGTCAGCAAAAAGATTACAATTAACGTCAGAATTAGTGATATGCAACGGTAGATCATTGATAAATAGTTTGAATAAAAGAGGTCCCAAAATAGATCCCTTGGGGACGCCGTATTTTACATTTCCTTGCTTAGAGTATCTTCCATCGGCGTACACCATTTGTTTTCTGTCTTCGAGATATGATCGGAAGAATGCTATGGCGGTTGCGTTCAAGTGATAAACTGTTAGCTTATTTAGGAGAATGTCATGGTCCACAAGGTCAAACGCCTTTTTATGGTCTAAGAAAACTGCTCCTGACACCAGGCTTTTATTGATTGATTCCAGCCAGCTGTCTACAATATGTGTCAGTGCTGACTGACAAGAATGTTTCGGTCTAAAGTCAAGGAGATGTTTTTGAATGTGTTTTTCAAGGGGTTTTGACAAAGCTGACAGACGGGAGATTGGACGATAATTATTGATATCTTCAAGATCTTTAGATTTAGGGATTGGGATTACCTTTGCTTCTTTAAGAAAGAGAGAGAGAGAGAGAGAGAGAGAGAGAGAGAGAGAGAGAGAGAGAGAGAGAGAGAGAGAGAGAGAGAGAGAGAGAGAGAGAAAGAAGAAGAAGAAGAAGAAGAAGCATTCTTATGTTTCAAAAACAATAAACATATCGACCTGCTCTGTGTTAAACCCTAATAATTAATTAAATAACTATTGATCTACCGGTTCATGTTATAAAGTTCTATTTCATTTATAATTTTCTTCTATCAATTGAAACAGTTAACAATATACTTCACAATTTAAATTTCGATAATTCTTAACAGAAACTGATACAATACGTGACTGGTGTTGTGATTAACATCGTGAATCGCTGTATGACCCGTTATGCAAGGTCAAGGTCACGGTGAACAAGAAACATCGTATCCATGTATGATAGTGTGAAGCGACCTTTGCTGTCCATAATGCTACTTTATTGGGTAGTAAATAGCAGTAAGTCATGAAAAGGTCAAGGTCGCACACATTCAGGGAAATTGTTCAACCCACTGACCTAAGCCTACATACTGTAGTTCTACAGTATAGCAAGGTCAAGGCTAATCCCTGTTACACATTAGCACGTCCTGTAGTTCTACAGTATAGCAAGGTCAAGGCTAATTCCTGTTACACATTAGCACGTCCTGTAGTTCTACAGTATAGCAAGGTCAAGGCTAATCCCTGTTACACATTAGCACGTCCTGTAGTTCTACAGTATAGCAAGGTCAAGGCTAATCCCTGTTACACATTAGCACGTCCCGTAGTTCTACAGTATAGCAAGGTCAAGGTTAATCCATGTTACACATTAACACGTCCTGTAGTTCTACAGTATAGCAAGGTCAAGGCTAATCCCTGTTACACATTAACACGTCCTGTAGTTCTACAGTATAGCAAGGTCAAGGCTAATCCCTGTTACACATTAACACGTCCTGTAGTTCTACAGTATAGCAAGGTCAAGGATAATCCCTGTTACACATTAACACGTCCTGTAGTTCTACAGTATAGCAAGGTCAAGGCTAATCCCTGTTGCCACCCTTCACTCATCAACTTTTCATCCATTGATGATTGCAATAACGATGAAAACAATTCTAACCCCAGTCCTTACAGCAGGAGATGGCTTGACCGTGATAATTCAAGGGTAGTGCCATATGAAGGCGCCAAGCTAATCTGGCATTACCCTTGAATTATCATGATCAATCCATCTCCTACAACTGGTACATAGTCGTTAGGCAACACCTCCACAATTTGAAAAATGGGACATTGGGGCATGAGAGGGTTAAGACCTTTGGAAGTACTAGTCTCAACAGACTGTAGAGAGAAATAGCATCAACACAGAATAACTCAGTTAAGACCTTTGGAAGTACTAGTCTCAACAGACTGTAGAGAGAAATAGCATCAACACAGAATAACTCAGTTAAGACCTTTGGAAGTACTAGTCTCAACAGACTGTAGAGAGAAATAGCATCAACACAGAATAACTCAGTTAAGACCTTTGGAAGTACTAGTCTCAACAGACTGTAGAGAGAAATAGCATCAACACAGAATAACTCAGTTAAGACCTTTGGAAATACTAGTCTCAACAGACTGTAGAGAGAAATAGCATCAACATAGAATAACTCAGTTAAGACCTTTGGAAGTACTAGTCTCAACAGACTGTAGAGAGAAATAGCATCAACACAGAATAACTCAGTTAAGACCTTTGGAAGTACTAATCTCAACAGACTGTAGAGAGAAATAGCATCAACACAGAATAACTCAGTTAAGACCTTTGGAAGTACTAGTCTCAACAGACTGTAGAGATAAATAGCATCAACACAGAATAACTCAGTTAAGACCTTTGGAAGTACTAGTCTCAACAGACTGTAGAGAGAAATAGCATCAACACAGAATAACTCAGTTAAGACCTTTGGAAGTACTAGTCTCAACAGACTGTAGAGAGAAATAGCGTCAACACAGAATAACTCGGTTTCTATTGAGCAGTGATAGGTAGGAATGGAGGGAGCTGGTTGCCAAGGCATCAATGTTGCCCCAACGGTCGGCAAGACTACGGGATAGATAGATAGATAGACAGACAGACAGACAGACAGATAGATAGATGTTAGGATGGTTTATCTCAAACAATGACATTCTTCGTGTGTTTGAAATCTATATCAAATGTAAATCCCGTCGTGTGAGTCAATTATTTGACCAAACTGTAAATGAATGATGAAAATTAAAATGGCTTTAAAGTGTGTTCTCTTGACTATTAAGCATTGGTAGCTGTGTTTTTATTTTCCTGTGTATAATGACACATTTCTGGGAAAGTACATTTCACAATGAGAACAGTACAGGTTTGAATGTGTATCTTTAAAGCGTCGAGAATAAAAAACCTTCTCGTTTCAATCAGATATTTTAATTTAATACAGAACAGGCACAGATCTTTCGAAATATCAAGTTCCGGGGTGGATGAAACGATGTCGTTTTGCAAGTTGGAATTATTGCTTCTTTTTGACACGGGGCCCAGTACGCCCTGACATCATCAAGCCAGTAATCCGCCTTGATATTTGCAGCAAGCGTAATGACATGCTGACAGCCTTAATTCTGACACTGACCTTGCCATTTGCAGCAAGCGTAATGACATGCTGACAGCCTTAATTCTGACACTGACCTTGCCATGACTGTGTCTGTTAACACCGTCAAGATTATGCTCTCCGTAGCGGTGTTTGTCGCGACGATTCCTGCAAGAGACATAACTCCCCCGTCGTCGCCAGGGCTCATGAGGATCTATGTCTCTTGCAGGGATAATGGCGGCAAAACCACTACCGGCAGCCAAACTGAGGTTTAGAAAGTATGTCTTTGTGTGTGTCACTGCCAACACAGAACCCCAACTACAGTCCATGCAGCCGATGCAGCCGATGCAGCCGACGCAGCCCATACAGCAAGCGACTCTCGTGCAGGCCCCGCAGGCACCATCCATGTTGGACAATGTGGCAGACCTTGCCGCATCACGCACGTCACATGCGGTGGATCCCAGGAAAACCTTGACGCAACCGCCAGGATCGCCCATGCCGTTAGGAGGCTTCGCCAGTCCACAGCCGGGAGGCTTCGCCAGTCCACAACCGGGAGGCTTCGCCAGTCCACAGCCCGGAGGCTTTGCCAGTTCACAACCGGGAGGCTTCGCCAGTCCACAGCCCGGAGGCTTTGCCAGTCCACAGCCCGGAGGCTTCGCCAATCCACAGCCCGGAGGCTTCGCCAATCCACAGCCAGAAGGCTTCAACGCGCCCGGACAGGGAGGGTATCCCCCCACGCAACCACAGGGAGGGTATCCCCCCACGCAACCACAGGGAGGGTATCCCCCCATGCCACCACAGGGAACATATCCCCCCATGCAACCACAGGGAACATATCCGCCCATGCAGCAACAAGGATATCCGCCTATGTAGCAACAAGTTGGAGGCATGCTGCAACAAGGATGACGTGACAAGTCACCGTGACATTACACGAAATAACCACCAAAAACATTGTTGACAGCAGCCATTAAACTTGACAACGATACCGGCCTTTGTTATCTGTAGTATTGGAAAAGACTATGCAAGACAATTCATAAAGTAAACGCAAAAAAAGAAAAAGAAAAGAAAATATAAAGGGGAAAAACCCAAACACACTTACGAAGAACTAGCAGAACACAGTTGTTCAAATGGTTTTGTTCTTGTTCTGTGTGATGAAGCTCTATGCTTGTGCATAGTGCTCACACAGTAGGATTAGTACGGTACGGTTTTTGTTAACGGTTTGTTGCCGAAAGTCCGTGTGGTGTTAGACGCACGTGAAATCTGTAAGACATGGTTAGCACGGGTCTTTGTAGTGAGTTCTGTTTAGTGAGTTCTAGGCGGAAGCTGTGACTGTCAGAGGTCTAGTTTGGTTAGTGCGGGCTGTTTTGTTGTATGGAACGGTTGTGTTCGAGTTACCTAGCCCGCATTCCAAGACTGAAGCCTAGATTTCAGGTATGTTTCTAAATGTAGCATTGATAGTTGTTTAGTTAAAGACAGTATGCGTGGTAAGATTAATGTGGTTGTATAGCGGTGTTCCGGTTTGGTTTAGTATAGTATATTTAGAATTCGGTGAAGTAACCGGTGTTTTTGTATACAGTTGTTTACCGAGTTAGATGACTAAAGGAATATGAAGTGTGTATGTCTAAGCCGCTAGGAATATAGTACGTGGTTGGTTAAGCATAGTCTTTTCCAGTGTATAGAGTAAGGTATAGCAAGAGTGTCGGGTAGGCTATAGTCTGTTTCAAGATAGTGACAGAGATATGGGGGTGATACGAAAATAGTTTATGAAGCACGTGTGTGTGTGTGAATGAACGTGTGGGTTATTTGTATCAGCCAGGTTACGTGACGTTTCTCATTGATCCAATATGTTGTGTGTTTAGCAAGTGTTACGTTGGGACTTTTGTCTATTCAGAGTTCTTGTAACGAGAGTGGAAGACGGACGCCGAGACGTCGAGTCGCAGGAGTGGACCTACGTGAGGTCATCCCTCCAGCTCTTCTAAGAGTGATCCTGACTGGGACCAAGACACCCAAGTCCAAGCGAGAACTGAGTGTACCATACGAGAACGGGGACGTCCGTGCCCAAAGAGACAGGACGGCAATACGCGTACGATGAAGGACTTTCACGCCTAGACGTGAGAAGGACCAACGTAACCAGTCAACAACATCAAACAGGTTGGAGACATTGAGAGACTAAAACCTAGCCTGGCCAAGATACTGTGATTTGAGTGTGTGATAGGAGAGCATTGTATATAGTTGATAGTTATTTAAGTCATTCTTTTTTCATTTATAGTGTATAAAGGTTACTTTAGAAAGGGAGCCCGTGTGTTGTGTTTTACCGCATGAATGCGCCCGTCTGAGTCAGTGGCGGTGTATGCGTCTGTTGCGTGAGAGTCTGTGCGTACGACTGTGGGCAAGTCTGCGTGCGTTACATTCTGTCATAGTGTTCCTTTCTCAAACTACTGCATTTCAAGCTGGACCATAGGTCCGTTATTATGACGCTACACAGCGGCTAAAGCTACAGTTTTATCGTATTGCATTGTAATGTGTTGTGTCACTTTGTGTTGTGTTGTGTTGTGTTGTGTTGTGGTGTTGTAAGGCGTCTCCGAGGCACTTAACAGTACAAAGTATCTGCTCGCGCCAGTGTTCAGTGGCCCTATCAGTGTTTTCTGCACAGTTGCCCTGTGTTTTCCGGAGAAAAATTGAACCCATCGCCGGCTATGTCTCCCAATTGCCTGAGTTTTCCAACAATGACAGTTTGTGTTTCAAGTCAGCCGCATTGTCGTACTTGAGCACGTGGAACTGACATACTGTGCGCTGGAACATACTGTGCGTGTTATTCGTAACGTTTAATACACAACAGCCATCATGCTGACTGCAATCATCACAGACTGTCTTACTGGGTACTGGGCGCTGGGTGCTGGGTGTTGGGTATAGGGTACTGCAGACCCCTAGCTAGCACGTTTCAGCGTGGCGGTAATGTCGGGTGCCCCTCCTCCCTCCTTTCCCCGCCATGCTGCCCCCTGCTGTCTGTCCGCTGCCCGTCCGTAATTCCGCTACCCGTTTTCTGCCCGACCCGCTGTCCGCCCTGCTGCCCGCCCTCTCGGCCTCCTTAGCGCCTTGGCCCTGCGGTGTTGCACCTCGTCAGCATCAAGGCTGTCAATCACTGTAAAGCTGACCACCGACCGCCTGGCCCGCCTTTTTGGCGCCTACATCTCCGCTCCACTACACTAAGCACGGTCGTCTGCTAGAGGCATAGATTCTCATTGCCGCTTGACGCCTGCGCATAAGATGTACAGCTGGACAAAAGAGGCTCATGACAATCTATGCCTCTTGCTGCTCTGTACCCGCTGAGACTTGACGACTGAGTGACACGCTGTTTTTACTAACAAGGTAACAAAAGAGGCGATAGGAAATGGCAGCTGACAATATACAGACGCCTGGCCTAACGTCTCTCTCCACAACATAAAAGAACACTGAATTAGCAGCTGCTATTGCTCCGGGACGCAGGCGACTTGTCTTCCGAGTGTTAGCTTGGATCATTAGTGCTTTGTGTAAGTAGAGTTCGGGCGGGGTCTCTTTATTATAGATTTTATGTATAATAGAGAGGAGAGAGAGAGAGTCCCCCCCCCCCCCTTTTGCAAGAGACATAGATTCTCATACACCACGAGAGTCACAGGGGCTCAGTACGGTGTAAATCGCTTGTAATAATATATTCATTCCGCTCCTACGGCCGCAGGGTCTCATGAGTCTGATACTAGATGCCGATTTTTGTGATATTGGGCGTTGGTCACACATAGTGCCGTAGGACGGTCAACCCAAATGAATGACGACATCGGCGTCTAAACAGTACACTGTGGATTTGAGACGTGATTCGCCTGCTCTAGATCGTAAAATCCTTTAGCTAAGTGTCAGAACTTTTTCAGTTACTGAATATAAAATTAATTAACATAAACATTAAACAATGTGCAGCAACAATACACTGGCGTTGAGCTCTGGCTTGCAACAATTAAACTACCTAAAATAATTTCACGATGAACCCTTGTGTTCCTACGATACCTTTGACTGCCACGGCGGGTCACCGCGCCTGTCACATTGACTTAAATCTGTACATAGATGAATCTCGTCATTTTTAACCTGTATATATGGTCCTTTTAACCATTTTTTTAGACTTTATTAAAGAACGTAGTATAGATTTATTGCTTAGGACTCTTGTTGTTTGTGGGTTGAGGGGCCTTGGTGCCTCTGACACTTCTTAAAATATAGAATTTATGTCGTGCGACCCTTGGTCACCGACTAAAAACGTCTTATACTTACTTTTACCCTCCCCAGCCCCCCCCCCCCCTTTTTTTTTGTTGCACCATGCCTAAATGCTAGTCCCCCATACCCTAGTTGGTCGCGAGGACAGTAAATTGGAAATAATGAATGAATGAATTAAAAGAAACCGCAGTAATGTACTCTCTCTCTCTCTCTCTCTCTCTCTCTCTCTCTCTCTCTCTCTCTCTCTCTCTCTCTCTCTCTCTCTCTCCCCCCTCTCTCTCTCTCTCTCCTCTCTCTCTCTCTCTCTCTCTTTGCCAAACTAATACTCCCTGATCACAGCTTAACTACTGACCAAAAATTGGCAGCCGTAAAAATTCTCATCATTTAAGATCATTTAACTTACAATAAGGGAATGGTTATGTTCAAGGCGTTAAACGATAAGCTACCCCGATATATCATATCGCTATTTACCGTCCAGTCATCAACATACTCCAGATCAAGAAAATCCCTTATTGTGCCGCGACCTAGAATTGATCTCTATAAAACGAGTTTAACGTTCTCTGGCTCTAGCCTTTGGAATGCCTTGCCTAGAAACGTCACATCAGCTACTTTCTCCTCGTTTAAGGTCAGCCTCATCAAGTACTTGTTTTTGTCAGCAGCACCGCCGTGACTGTGCACACATTGAAAATACTATTCTGATTAGATCATTAACTGCAGGTATCCCAGTTTTCGATGACTCAGTTTTATTCAGTACAGCTTGTGTGTAGCCAACTATTCATATGACTGACTGACTTAATGTCCTAAGCCGCGCGAGCGCGCGTGTGTGCATGTGCGTGTGTGTTTGTGTGTGTACGTGCGTGCGTGCGTGCGCGTGCGTACGTGTATATTAGAGACAGAGAATGGCGTGCGGAAACGTGCACGTGTATGTATGCGTATTAGGCTGCGTGTATTCCTATAACATTAACTAAACCTCACAACATGTGATTATGCCCGACCAGTACAGCTGGTAATTCCTACGTCGCTTCCCCCTTACAATTTTCTTTTCTATTAGCTTGTGTTTGTCAAGTTTTTTTGTTTGTTTGTTTGTTGTTTTTTCTTTTCCCTATTCAGTAGTAGAAAATAATTAGTGCGATAGTAATTACTCAGTAGATTAGTAACGGCAAGTTCGAAAAATGGTTGTCACTACCAAAACTTTTACTTTTGTCAAATAAAGGATCATTGTCATTGTCACTCATTGTCATTCTCTCTCTCTCTCTCTCTCTCTCTCTCTCTCTCTCTACTCTCTCTCTCTCTCTCTCTCTCTCTCTCTCTCTCTCTCTCTCTCTCTCTCTCTCTCTCTCTCTCTCTCTCTCTCTCTCTCTCTCTCTCTCTCTCTCTCTCTCTCAGAATCGCGCCTAAATCCTAACATCAGTGATGAGGCCGTTTCTATCCAGGACTTGACCGTGCTACGCCGTGATGCTGAATACACAGGCCAGACGGGCATAGCGGTGTATATTCACAACTCGATCAGCGCCATCGCCCGTCGGCGTAGGGACCTGGAATCACAAACGGTGGAATGTGTGTGGGTTGAGTTAAGGGCAGACAAAGGTAGTCCTGTGCTCATAGATAGATAGATAGTTACTGTTTATTGCCATTTGCCTTAAGAACATAAAGCACAGGAATGTGTGTTGGTGTCGTTACAATTACAAACATCACAGTCAACAAATAAAAAATAATTAATACTCTATCACACAAATCCAATGCCATACACACACTGTCAAAACTTTAAAACTTAAGAACTAATATCACAAACCAATGCGTATCATACACACCCACGCTCATCTTCCACACACACAACACACGCCTATTAGTCTAGGGAATCGAAATTAATTAAAGGTATATCGTTTAAAATGAAAGCAGAATATCTTAGAGTAAATGTCACTAATTTAGTGATCACAGTTGGGTATAAAACTGGTTAATATATATACATTGGGTACATCTACAGAAACCCAGCATCAACATTCCACTGGTTCCTTGACTTTACTGTTATGATGGATAAAGTAAAAAAAAAAATCCAGTGCTGAAATGTTGATACTGGGCGACCTTAATATTAATATGTTCTTGAATAACCCCGCCTGGGAGTGTACTATCTCTATGTTTGGGTTGAAACAGTTAGAACAGCAACCCGTGTTAGTCCTACTTCCTCCATCTTTATCGACCACATCTATACGACCAGTAAGTCAAGGGTGTTGGGAGTAGAAGTGCCCCAGATCGGGATTAACGACGTCATCAGTGACGCTACCATCACAGGATATTGAAAGTGAAATGGGGAGCATCTGCAGAGGACACAGCTGAAAGCCAACCAATGTGCAGTGTCGCTAAGGTCCGTGTGTATGAAATCAGGTCTGTTTGGTCTTGACCTACTTTTCGTTTGTCAAAGGCACCTAAATAATCAAAATGACCTACAAACATGAAAATAAAAAAAGTTCTTTATTTTTGGGTTAGCGGCCAAATTTACCAGATCAAATAGATATGGGTGTGTTCTTTATCTCTGTGTCAGTCACTGGAGCATAAAAAATGGTTTGAAAGTAATTCACATTAAATCAAATAAGATTTATTAAGAAAATGATGTGCACCGGACGTTTTGGTTCTCTAATGATTTTTTCGAGTCAAATTTCGTTTGAGGCAGTTAATAACATCATAAGCAATCCACACAACTTGTGTTAAAACATATCACAGGAAACTTGCTTCACAGAGCCGTGTGTCTAGTTTTGCTTATTTTCACCACTAATGAAACCCTGTGTCCAAGGTAGCCATGGGCAATAACTCATCCAATTTTTATGTGAAGGTAGCTCAGACAGTAGGCTGAACATCTGAAGTAAGCAACAAATAAAATGTTCTTGTTTTGCTGTCAGGGTGGCTCTTTGTTTGCGGGTACACTTACAGACACTTTTCGCGTTTTTAATAAAAGTCGGTACACTATTTCAGATACATGTTACATGTGGTGTGTCATGTCTGGCGGGTGCGCATTGGTATATCAGTCTGCGCGTCGAACTCTTGCGTTGCGTATGTGTGTGTGTATGTGTGTGTGTGTGTGTGTGTGTGTGTGTGTGTGTGTGTGTGTGTGTGTGTGTGTATTTTTTGCTTTTGATTAAAATTATTATTTCATTTTCATTCATGCACATATTAACTTTTTACTCCGATGTGTGTGTGTGCGTGTGTGTGCGTGCGTGCGTGCGTGTGTGTGTGTGTGTGTGTGTGTGTGTGTGTGTGTGTGTGTGTGTGTGTGTGTGTATGTGATGATGTATGCGCGAGCAAGGACATGATTGAAAACAGGTCTATGGCCTAATCATGTATCTTTGGAAAATCAAGTTTTATTCATTCATTCATTCATTCATTCATTCATTCATTCATTCTCTCTCTCTCTCTCTCTCTCTCTCTCTCTCTCTCTCTCTCTCTCTCTCTCTCTCTCTCTCTCTCTCTCTCTCTCTCTCTCTCTCTCTCTTTCTAGAATCGATCTCTACAAGACAAGTTTAGTGTTCTCAGGCCATAGCCTGTGGAACACTTTGCCTAGGAAAGTTACATCAACAACCCTTTCGTATTTTAGAGCCAGTATTTTCAATTACCTCACGTCATTATCGTAATACTTTCAATGCGACCCTATATTATCGAGTATGTGCGTGCATGCGCGTGTTTGTGTGTGTGTGTATGCCTGTGTACACGTTTTCTGTTGTTGTTTTGTTTATATATTATTCATTATTATTATTATTATTATTATTTTCCCCAATATTATATTTTCACAGTACATTCTGGGATTTTCAGACCGTTTGGCCTTGCACAGTGACTGGACGTCAATATCAGGCGTAGCACTGCAGCTAAACGCAGTAGAGCATGTTGACGTCACTGTAGACATAAAAAAAATTGTTAAACGACATAGCTGAGGCACTTCGTGTTATGGTGGTCCTTTTACGGTTGTTATCAGAAAAACCGAAAACGCTTCTGTAGACAAGCGAACCATGAAACCGGCAGAACATGAAACAGGGTTCGCAGGGTGGAAAAGAATATGATCAACCGTGAGTGGTGATGATTTACGAGCCTCGCTTTCGACATACAGTTCTATCTCCTCGACAGAGCCTCGGATCCAGAACTTGTGTGTCAAAAGCAGGCTCATAAATCATCCTCCCCACTCCCCCCACTTGAGGACTGTTGGTGTCGTATTCAGCCAGCAGTTCTGACCAACACAATGTGAAAGGTCAACATCAAGAACAAAAGTAAGTCAATATGACGTAATGACAGTGTGCGTTTTATTTTCAAATTTTACAAACGACAGAATAAATGACAATTTTGTGGAGTAATGTTGAATTTGATATGTAGGATTATGCATTTTTATATTAATAAATAAATGTGTCACCATGGATGGTGCTAAATAAAGTGCCTGCATCAAGTACATTCCATCTCTTATTTACACTCGTCTTTGGCACAACGTTAAGTACACCTTCCTCGCCTTGGTGTCTTGTGTGTGTGGAGTGTGTGTGTGTGTGTGTGTGTGTGTGTGTGTGTGTGTGTGTGTGTGTGTGTGTGTGTGTGTGTGCGCCTGCACGCCATGAGTATGCGCGCGCGGGCTTGTTACAAAATTTGGACCGTAATTTTTAAAGAAAGTGCAAACTTTATGAAGTCAAATTTATAAATTGAACTAAAAGGGGGTGGGTTGGCTTGAAGGGCTGTATGGGGGGGTGGGGGGGTGGGGGGTGGTGGAGGGTGGACTGGTGTTTGGGAAAGGGAACGTCAAAATGCACGAAAAATAACAAAGAAAACGAACAGATACCGGCAAACAATTACTGATTTCTTCTTCTTCTTGACGTCTTCTGCTTGCTCAAACTCTCCGATACAAATATCGCGTTGTGTTAGTCCTCCGTTGTGTACACACAAGTCCTCTCCCTTCAACACTCGGATACACATACTGTGTCGGGTTAACCCATTTAACCCGAGTCCCTACAGCAGGAGATGGACTGACCATGATAATTCATGGGTAGTGCCAGATTAGCTTGGCGCCTTCAGGCGCCAAGCTAATCTGGCACTGCCCTTGAATTATGATGGTCAATCCATCTTCTGCAAATGGTGCATAGTCATTAGGCAACACCTCCAAAATTGAGAAATGGGACCTTGGGGATAAAAGGGTTAAGCTACGCTTTCTCCAGCACGAATACGACACAAATACAATCAGAAGCCGATGCCGCACAGCAAGAAGCCGATATAGCATTGCAACTTTCGTTCACAGCGCGTGCTTCCATACAAAACGTGCGACATCCGAATTCCGCCGCTGTGGGAACCACTGATATAATGCAAAGATGAAAATGGCGCAAGAACTTTTGACGTATGACAAAATGTACGTCATATTTTCTGTCGGAACGCGTTCGACATCCGAAAAAATCACTCTCCTGAGTGAACAAACAGTCCTGTGGTATTCGTTTCGCAGTCCGATGTGAAATTAGGTGCTGCATCGGACACATGCAAACACACCATCGATGATAAAAAGGACTGGCACGAACTGTTCTGCTTCGGACCCGCTTCAGATTGGGCTCGTTGTCATATGGGATTCGTGCTTATGCAAACGTAGCTTTAGTCCTTTTCTGTCTCGAATATTCTGATACAAATATCGTGTTGTGATAGTAGTACACACAAGTGTCCGGGCCCACGTCAGTCAAACTGGTTTTCAGACGATTGAAAACAATAGAAATAGAAAATAGACAATAGACTAGACAAAAAGCAACTGCTGTCTGGTACACAAATCATCAGCGCAGAGACAACAAAAGTAGAAGTCGTATGAACAGCTAAATTAGTCGCAAATAAAGGGAATTATTTTTAAAAATCTAAACACAGTCTAAAACGAGTAATCAAATACACAGACAATGAAATAAATAACGAACTACCCAGGGAGCTGATGTCTATGTAACTGTTGACAGCAGTGTTTGCGTCATACACAGCACTTTATCCCCAGTGCAGTTGTCCCCCCTCCTGTCGTTCTTCACTGCCCTTGAGATGTCCGTCATCAGCCCGTGACCATCATCATCATAATCATCACGTTCCCATCTGACCATCATCTGTCATGACATGTCTGTAAGCCAACACAACCATCACTGGGAGTTGTCTGTCCTTTTCCTGTCTTTGACGGCCTTGTAGATGTCCTGCAGACCGCCGATCAGCACGTTGAGGTCCATGAGTACGATGCTGCCAAAGACAAGCACCATGAAGATCACACCCATGTAGCCGATGCCCTGTGCGCTGGGTCGTTCGTCGTCCACACTGACTTTCTTACGCCGTGTGCTGGACGTATTGGTGTGGTCCACATGCAGCTCCTGTGTCAAAAGCAGGACATTCGTGTCAACAGTGGGTCAGCTGACATTGTGGACATTCGTGTCAACAGTGGGTCAGCTGACATTGTGGACATTCGTGTCAACAGTAGGTCAGCTGACATTGTGGACATTCGTGTCAACAATGGGTCTGCTGACATTGTGGACATTCGTGTCAACAATGGGTCAGCTGACATTGTGGACTTTCGTGTCAACAATGGGTCTACTGACATTGTGGACATTCGTGTCAACAATGGGTCAGCTGACATTGTGGACTTTCGTGTCAACAGTGAGTCAGCTGACATTGTGGACATTCGTGTCAACCAGCTGACATTGTGGACATTTGTGTCAACCAGCTGGCATTGTGGACATTCGTGTCAACAGTAGGTCAGCTGACTTTGTGGACATTCGTGTCAACAATGGGTCTGCTGACATTGTGGACATTCGTGTCAACAATGGGTCAGCTGACATTGTGGACTTTCGTGTTAACAATGGGTCTGCTGACATTGTGGACATTCGTGTCAACAATGGGCCAGCTGACATTGTGGACATTTGTGTCAACCAGCTGGCATTGTGGACATTCGTGTCAACAGTAGGTCAGCTGACTTTGTGGACATTCGTGTCAACAATGGGTCTGCTGACATTGTGGACATTCGTGTCAACAATGGGCCAGCTGACATTGTGGACTTTCGTGTTAACAGTGAGTCAGCTGACATTGTGGACATTCGTGTCAACCAGCTGACATTGTGGACATTCGTGTCAACCAGCTGGCATTGTGGACATTCGTGTCAACAATGGGTCAGCTGACATTGTGGACATTCGCAGTGAGTCAGCTGACATTGTGGACATTCGTGTCAATCCTGGACCAGCTGACATTGCGGACATTCGTGTCAAAGGTGGGAGAGGTGACATTGAGGAACAGTTCTGGGACGGAGAGAGGGAAGGGTTTAGATGAAATTTCCATGCATGCGGATTACAACTCTTTTCTTGACGAAAACAGGGCCTATTTGTAAATATAATCAGAATACTTGCTGTTTTTATTTGCACAAGCCCCGCCTGTGAACATTAAATGAGAGATCTCTACAGTAATTATCAAAGATGTATAGTAAGTGGAGAAGGAGAGGTATAATATTAACAGTACATACTTAACACAACCTTTGAGGAAAAGAAAGACATGCAATATTACCTATACCATTATTACCTTAACAATCTGGTGCAACATTACCTCAACAATTAGGTGCATTATTACCTTAACATTCTGGTGCAATATTACCTTAACAACCTGGTGTAAATTGAGCTAAATCGACGTGTCTTAAAACGTAAATCAAAGAAAACTTCTCCATCAGCGCTTTCATTTAGATATAATAGTGAGTTGAAAATGCAGCACAGCAGACGATGGGGTGCGCCATGTTTGTGCTCTTGGTAACATCACAACACCACAACGCAGCAAACAGCCTCTGCACACTGCATCGCATTTGCATCCTCGCTATTAATACTCACAAACCAGATAGGTGAGGCTAGCGCTGGCTATTAATAGCCGCATAGCCTCTCCTGTCACATACACAGTATCTAATAGCCGCATCCCTCTTCCTTACAGACACGATTGCCCACCCGGTCGCCTGGGGACTGGTGGGTAGGTACTTTTAGTTCCAGGTCACCTGTCAGCCCCACGGTGAGTTTTTCTCTATCTGGGCATGTTTCGTCTACCTTGTCCATCACCTGTATTGCTTTTAAACTCCCTACTGTCTGCATGCTGTACTCTGATTGGAGTGGTTGCTAAATGGTCTTAGCTTATTAGGCCCATGTTAGGTTATTAGTATTGACCGCTGCGCATACTCATGTTCGTTATTTTTTTTCACAGCAGGCACGTCTGAGAAGCTGTGCGTCGGACGTTAGCATGTACAATCATCATCAACGTAGCGATTATTTCAGCACGAAGTACGTTTTACCGTGAATGTCGTGCGAAGATGATTGATGTGCCTTCGAAGCAGCCAAGTGTGAAGTGATCTTTGCAGATGAAATGAGACTTCTTCCATTCGTAATTGTCCACTTCCCCCCCCCCCCCCCCCCCCCCCCGGTAATATCCGTTCCTCAAGTTCTTTAGCCATGCTTGGCTAGGTTTCCGATTTTCGACAGACTTTTCCGGACTCGGAAATAAAAGCTCTTCTTCTCTTTGCCTTCGCCTTGCAAGTTAAAACAGCCGAAGGCTTTTCACTGTACCAGTATACTGACGTCACTACCAGCTAGAAATTCGTCTACTAAGGATGCGCGCGCATTAACATGTCACCCTTGATGAAAATGATGAAAAAAAGTGGCAAAGTCACAGTTCTGAATATTTGTATTTGAGGCTTCTGGGCCCATTTGTCGTCAGACTTCCTTTTCCGTGTAGCAATGTGGTGCACGGTGCAATATCACCTTAACAATCTGGTGCGATATTACCGTAACAATCCGGTGCGATATTACCTTAACGATCTGGTGCAATATTACCTTCACAATCTGGTCAATTTTTTCATCAATGGTCATGACGAGAGTCTCGGCCTCCAGGATGACAGGCGGCTGGTCACACTCACAGTAACACACCATGTCATCCCACACTGTAACACACAGTAACACACCATGTCATCCCATACTGTAACACACAGTAACACACCATGTCATCCCACACTGTAACACACAGTAACACACCATGTCATCCCACACTGTAACACACAGTAACTCACCATGTCATCTCACACTGTAACACACAGTAACTCACCATGTCATCCCACACTGTAACACACAGTAACTCACCATGTCATCCCACACTGTAACACACAGTAACTCACAGTAATTCTGTCACACGCTAACGCGCTGTAACATAGAGTAATACCACACCAGCTCACTCTGGAGCACGTAGCAACACACGATGCCATTTCACACTGTAACACACAATAACAGTATGTAACACACAGTATCACACATAGCATTCCACTCTGCAACACACAATAACACACCATGTCATTCCACTTTGTAACACACAATAACAACCTGTAACACACAGCAACACACCATGTCATCCCAGTCTGTAACACAATAACAACCTGTAACACTCTGTAACACACAATAACAACCTGTAACACACAGTAACACACTATGCCATCCCACTCTGTAACTCCCAATACAACTTGTAATACACAGTAACACACCATGTCATCCCACTCTGATAAGGCCCGCCACACCTGCCGGTTGCGTGCCCCGATTTTGAAGCCGATTCCGATCCGATTGCGATCGGATGACGTCATATCCGATCCGATCCCAATTGGCTGGGAATCGGGTGTCTAGAACCTGCTCTATTTTTCCGATCCGAATCGGCCCCGATTGTAAGCTTCAACCAATCAGAGCGCGTCTCGCAAAGCACCGGTTTCAGTTTGAAAATGGCGGAAGATCAGTACCACCTTCGTTGCCGATGTTTCGCCCGCCTCTACCCGAATATGATGCAAAACTGCTGATAATGCAAGCACATCATCATCACTGTCAAAACTAGCTGCCATTTTGCAGAAACAGGTACGACTTTGATCCTCGGTTCAAACCGGTCGGCTAAAAAAGTCGGGAAATGTGTGGCAGTGCACACGTTTTTATAGTCCGGACCGATCACCTAACGATTCGAAACTGCTCGGGAATCGGCCTCAAAATCGATCATGTGTGGCGGGGCCTTAACTCACACTCTGTAACTCACGATAACAACATGTAACACACAGTAACACACCATGTCATTCCATTATATGTTACATGCAACGGAAGATGACTAATGAAGATACAGAACGGTATGGCCTAAAACAGACCCTTTGGGCACACCATACTCGAAAAATTGTTCAGAAGAACAATGCCATTGACCTAGACTGTTTGTGTTCTTTTTGTAAGATAGGAGTTCAAAAACGAACGACCTGACGGGCTCTTATTGTTGAAGTATGCTGCAAGCGTTTAGGAAGATGGTACGATCGATAAGATCGAACGCTTTCCTTAATCAAAGAAGACAGCACCAGCCATTTTATTATCATTTATGCTGTTGACCCACGAATTCACTATTCGTGCGAGTGCAGTGTGGCATGAATGCTTGGGACGAAAACCTGACTGGTACTGACATAATGACTAACGACCTTTCTTCAAGAAATTCCAGATGTTTGTGAACAAGCTTTTCGTGAGGCTTCGAAAGATCTGAAAGGAAAGAAATGCGTCGAAAACTATTAATGTCAGAAGAATCGTTTGCTTTAGGAATAGGTACTACCTTTGATTTTTTAAAAAAGTTACTGACTTTGAAAAAGACTTTTTTAAATGTATACACAGATTAGATCATACATGTATGTAAGAGGTTCCACTATGAATGGCTGTGACAGTTCAACTAAATATTCATTTATACCATCCCTGCCAAAAGACGTCTTCTTGTTTAGGATGGAAATATATTTGCATACTTCGTGTACAACAATATCAAGGATGACGAAAGTATCATCTGGGGACAATCTTTGCTTACAAAACTCTGATAGCTTCCCTGGTGCAGAATATATCGACTGATCGCGGTTGTGGGAACTAAGTAAGTCTTTGGGGGCTGAGAGAACGTGGCTATTATTAAATTCCTCAGCAGAGAGTTTTTTTGTGGAATGGTGTTGCACTGTTTACGCTCGTTGTTGGTAAGCCTATTTAAGTGCTGTCCAGACAGAAGAAGGGTTTTTGTCTTCTTCTACTGTTTCGAGTCTACATGGTTGCCGCCCTTGTGTTGCAGGCCTGATGAAGGTCTTTTGACCGAAAGTCGCCTTAAGAAAATAAATGACAAGATGGGGATTTCATCCCAAAGTCTACCGTATTGTTTGGAGCTCAGATGCGTTTATCTTTTAGGAACATTCAGAGTTGTTCATATCTTTAGGCTTATTATGCTGATCCATTTTCCTCGTCTCTAAGCCAACCCCAGATCAACACACACGTCGGCGCACACAAATAAAGACGGACACGCGGCGCTTCCCGCCATTAGTACGCTCTGTGGGCTCGTGTAGCGACATAAATCCATCTCCTTCTACTCTAACCCCCCCCTTCTGATCCACACACACTGGCACACATAAATAAAGACGGACACACGGCGATTCCCGCCATTCATAAGCTCTCGGTGGGCTGGCGTAGCATATATATTCTGAGTGAAGAATAATAATAGCACGAGCAGCGAAATGACGTCACTTCAAGCTTCACGTCATGGTATCATTAGTCCGACGACGCCGTGTTCATAGTGACGACTCGATGTTATACGTCACTCATCGCATTACTAATATTTGATGTATCAGAGAATCAACTTTGCTATTTTCTTGCTGATTTTCACGCCAAAGTTAACAGGTCACAATTTGACCTAATCCTACCCCAGGGCCGGGATAAACAGCAGGCATATGCAAACACTGTTCATGAAATATTATGTCGGTATTAATGAGAAGACAGCTTTTTTTCGTAAAAGAAAAATTAAAGTTATGTCAGCTGTTTTTACAAATGACTCCGAAAAAGTAGTGCAGAACATTGTCTGATTTTCACACCATTAGGGCATACAGGTCACAATTGACCTAATCGTACCTGACAGCCGAGACAAACTGCAGGCTTATGTAAATACCGTACACGAAAAATCATGCGATTATTAATGAAAAGAATGGGTTTTTTTCGTAAAAAAAATTCAGTCGTTTTAAGATTAACCCATATAATTCGTGAAATTAATCCCCAAAACGCCCCCCCCCCCCACCCCATGAATAGAAAGGTCTTGTCATCAGCTACCTTTGTGCCAAATCTGACTGACTTACTGAAAAGTTGATCAAAACTTTGATAAAAACTACAATTCTATCAAAAACTGTCATTTTTCACATTTGCTGACCTGTGGCCCTCGAATTTTCCAAGGGGTAATCCAAATTAGTATGAATAAAAAGGTTTAACCAACAGCCATCTCTGTACCATGTTTGGGATTGAAGTTGAAAATAGTATTGAGGAGAAACATTTTGTGTCAAAATATGGCTATTATTGTCCCCTGTTACCTTGACCTTTGAGAGAGGTCACTGTTACGATTGTGGTTGTGTTGTCCTGTGAGAGCATACATGTGTTAATCGTAGGAAACGATCTGATATTTATTTGAGCTATCATGGTTACGATTCACGTACCTTTTTAGTAAGATTTTCTTTCGTTAGCGCGTTGAGCGGAATTCGCTTTGTTTTGATACGCTAAGTTTAACCGAAAGCTTCTAGAAAAGTCGCACGGAGAATAGCGGTCGATCTTTGTTTTGCGTAGATTCGCGGAGTATAGATTAGAACCTTCGAGCAGGTCGCTCTGTCTTGTGGCCGCGTACGTGTGTCGTCAGAAGAGTAAGAAACGTTTCGCTACTTTGTTTTATAGACGAGTCATAGTTGTTTACTGTTCGCGTGAAGTTGGCAGCCAGTCAGTACGCCGGTTTTTGAAAGATGGTGAAAGTTCTGGAAGATTCCGACTAGGTCGTGAACTGCCTACCATACTTTTGTGAGACGTCATTTTACACTGGGATTTGGGGCTGAATTGAGCAGCCGAATTTTTTGTAGCCTATTGTAGTTATTCCAGAAAATTCTTTCTTTATTAATATTTATGAGTTTCAGTTACGGGTTCCATTCTGATTGGTTGCGTTGTATGATTTTCTTGGATTATTCTGGACATTGGTTGTACTATAAAAGATTGGTGCTGTGAAACACATATATACATTGTCTTGCATTGTCAGTTGTAGAGACACACAGCGGTTTATCGTAGGTACGTGGCCCGTATAGGGTGTACATTGTGAGAGACACAGCGTAACGGTGTGGTGTACGTTGTATGAGAAACATTGTGTCGTCAGTGTGGACATTTGCAGAAGAGACTTTGTATCAGTATTGGTGCATTTGGAAATGCATTGTGTGGAGATCGTATCGCTGAATTAAAATATTGTTGGAACTGTTACTCCAGTATTGTCTACATCCTTAAGCCACGTGTGACGGGTTGCAGCTGAATGAAGTTTATTTAAAAGAACCTTACGTGCGTGCGTCATTGTGGTGTGTTTACCATACTACGACTACGACCCCACCACGTAACAGTCACTAAAATTGGTATGTTTAGAAAGGTTTTACACAAAGTGCCCTTGGGCCAAGTTTGAAGTCTGAGGCTTAAATAGTCTCTGAGAAAATGCCAACGTTAAAGTTTACAATGGATGACAGACGACGGACGACGGACACCGGACAGACGACGGATGGCCCATTACATAGACTCACGTTTGCTATTGCACGTGAGTCCAAAACTGCCTCGGGAAAATTCACATAAGGAAAATATCCGCAAGTTTCAAGCTGCTCCGTCCACAAACGCCGGCGCAAGTCGATGTCTCACACACATACACACGCACGCACGCACGCACGCACGCACGCACGCACGCACACACACACACACACACACACACACACACACACACACACACACACACACACACACACACACACACACACACACACATGGAAACAAAAGCCTCAGAGTGGGTTACCTAACATTTTATGTGAAAATGGGTTCCCATATTTCTATTTATTCTAGGGCTCTGGAATTTATGCGAATGTTTAGAACTCACCTTACAACTAAGCTCAATAACTTATAATAAAATAGACATTTTCTAGAAACAGCCACTGGATGGAGAAAAAATGGGTTTCTACCAATAAAGTGTTTGCCTCTCATACAAAAACTGGCATTACAGTGAAAATGGGTATGTACAGAAAATTAGGCGTCTGTAATCAGGTAAAGTTCATGGAATATTTAATACTTCTGTTTCACACTCATTTTTTTCAACCTAACATTTTAAACATTTTATTGTGCAAAATTAAATGAACACTGGCCCCTAACCTTTAGATTATGATTTTCACAGAGGAAATCTTTTAAACATTGCTACGTTTTTTCCTTCTGAAGCAAAACAGTTTATCATGGCATTTATGTGAGAATCAAGATAATGACTGTATTCTGGAAATTAAGGGACATTTTTTTAATTTGCTCTGGAGTTTGAGACAAACAGCAACAGAGCATTTTGAATATTAACCATTATCATTCGGAATACACCAGTGTGTGCAACAAGTGTGACTAAAATAGTTCAAGGGTAGTGCCAGAATAGCTATTCTGGCACTACCCTTGAACTAAAGCCGTTGGTCTATGTCCTTATCTGTAAGTACTGTAATGTAGCTTGCATATGGCAGTGTACAAATTTGGAGCTTTTAGCCTCAGTATGATGCAGGTTAAAAAGTGTGGAAAAATACGAAAGATAGAAAAAGACTCGGAGGAAGAAACTAACACTTAAAATGACAAAACAGAACACTGACATTAATTAATTAACTGACAACATAAGAAATCACTTGAAACTTCAGCCTTTATTAATCACATCAAAGGTGCATGCATATAAAACACAGTAATTGTTTGTAAACACTTCAAATCAAACAATCAAGAGCTTACTTACTTACGCCTGTCACCCCTCCCGGGTATAGGCCGTCGACGAGAGACCTCCAGCCACTCCTGTCCTGTGCGTCTCCTTCGATTTTACTCCAGGTGGTTCCCAGTCTCTTGATGTCTGCTTAGAGGTCTCGACGCCAGGTGTTTCTCGGCCTGCCAATCCATCCCCATCTTCTTCGCCCAATTTCATTTTCTGCTGTTATCTGCTCTGTTCTCTCCCAAAGTCTGACGTTGCTGATCTTCTCTGGCCAGTGGATTTTCAAAATTCTTCTAAGGCAACTGTTTATGAAGATCTGTACTCTGTTGACTGTGTTTTTTTTTTGTCAATCTCCAAGTCTCTGCTCCATGTAGGAGAACTGCTTTTACGTTGGAGTTGAAAATCCGGACTTTGGTGTGTTGTGACAGCTCTCTGGAACTCCACACTTTTTTCAACTGGAGAAAGGCTGCTCTGGCTTTACCGATTCGTGCTCTGACATCTGCACCAGTGCCGCCATTTTTGTCTATGATGCTCCCAAGATAGGTGAAGGACTCCACCTCCTCCAACGGGGTGCCAGCAAGCAAGACTGGTTCTTCCCTGGTTGCGTTCAGCCTCATTGTCTTTGTTTTCTGTTTGTGGATGGTGAGGCCCACTTGGGACGAGATGTCAGCAAGCCTCATGGTCTTGTCCTGCATTTGTTGATGAGTGTGGGACAGTAAAGCCAAGTCGTCTGCAAAATCGAGGTCGTCAAGCTGTGTCCACAGTGTCCACTGTATTACACTTCGTCTGTGCTCTGTGGTCCTCTTCATGACCCAGTCTATGGCCAGTAGGAAGAGGAACGGAGACAGCAAACACCCCTGCCTGACACCGGCTCTGACCTGGAGCTTCCTGGTGAACTGCCCTTCGTGGATCACGCGACATGTCATGCCATCGTAGCTGCTCTTGATCAGGCGGACGAGCTTTGTGGGTACACCCTAGTGTCGTAGGAGTTTCCACAGAGTCTCTCGGTCCACGCTGTCAAATGCTTTCTCGTAATCCACAAAGTTGACGTACAGCGGGGAGTTCCACTCCAGAGACTGTTCCACGATGATGCGGAGAGTGGCAATCTGGTCTGTACATAATCGGGTTTTCCTGAATCCTGCTTGCTGGTCTCTCAGCTGGGGGTCAACGGAGCTCTTCATTCTCTCCAGGATGATTCTGTTGAAGACCTTTCCTGGTACTGACAGCAAGGTGATTCCTCTGTAGTTGGAACACTTGCTGGGGTCGCCTTTCTTGGGAAGCTTGATTAGGTACCCTTCCTTCCAGTCAGCCGGCATCACCTCCTCTTACCAGATCTTTCTCTACTGTTGTCTCTAGGTCTGCTTTCAGAGACTCCGCTGGGATGCCATCTGGCCCTGCTGCTTTGCCGTTCTTCAAAAATGCCACTGCTCTTCTGATCTCTTCCCGGCTGGGTCTGTCTCTGCTGGCTGGATGTCTGGGGGGTCGAGTGGGCTGGGTCTGTTCAGTAACTCTTAAAAATACTCGGCCCATCTGTCGAGTTGGTCTGCTCGGTCTGCAATAGGCTTGCCTTCTTTGTCGTTTACTGGTCTTTCTGTATGGCCATACTTGCCCGACAATCTTCTGGTAATGTCGTAGAGCTGTTTCATGTTGCCGCTGCCTGCTGCCTTTTCTGCCTCTGCTGCCAGGCTGTCTGTGTATGCCCTATTGTCTGCACTGATACTCTTCTTCACCTCGCGGTTGGCTTCCGAGTATTCCTCCTGTGCCCTTGCGTTGGCTGCTCTCGTGCGACTGTTATTGACAACTGCTTTCTTCTGCTTCCTCACCTATCTTCTTCAAGGTCTGTGCCGACAGCCAGTCCTTGTGATGATCTTTCCTGAACCCTACAGTGTCTTTGCAGGTTGAGTTCAGCGCCTCTCTAACTGCCTTCCACTGCTGCTCTGTGGTGACCTCCTCCTCTTCATTTACTAGCTCCTGTAGCGCTTGAAACCTGTTGGACAGCACCAGTTTGAACTCTTCTCTCACTCCAGTCTCTCTCAGGAGGCCTACATTATAGCGCTGTCTTCTTGTTGTCTCTGTGCGGCTTTTCTTTAGCTTGAGCTTTATTCTTAAGGTGAGCAGATGGTGGTCTGAGGCGACATCTGCTCCCCTCTTCACTCGAACATCTTGAAGGGATCTTCTAAATTTCGTGCTAATGCAGATATGGTCTATTTGGTTCTCTGTAGTATGGTCAGGTGAGACCCAAGTTGCTTTGTGTATTCTTCTGTGTGGGAAGATGCTGCCTCCAATGACAAACGTCTACAAACCTCTCCCCGTTCTCACTCATCTCCCCTAGTCCCTGTCTCCCCATCACCTCTTCGTATCCGGTGTTGTCCTCCCCTATTTTGGCATTAAAATCGCCCATGGCGATGGTGATGTCTCGCTCCGCACATTTGTCCACAGCACTCTGGAGTCGGTCATAGAACTCTTGTTTCTCTTCCTCGTCACTGTCATTAGTGGGCGTATAACACTGGATGAGGTTCAGCTTGAGCTTTTTCTTGGTTCTAAAGGATGCTGTGATAATTCTTGGCCCAAGAGGTTCCCAGCCCATCAGCGCTCTCTGTGCCACTGGTGACAGCATGAATGCTACTCCTTCTGTATGGGGGGCATTCTCCTCTTCGTGACCTGAATACAGAATCATCTCCCCACTTAACAGCCTATTCTGGCCAGTCTGCGTCCATCTGGCTTCACTGATACCTAGCAGGGAAAGGTTGTACTTTTGCATTTCCACTGCTATCTGGGCGGCCTTGCCGCTCTGGTACATGGTCTTGACATTCCATGTGCCCATGGTTGTGTCCCTGGATAGAGAGAGGCGGCTCGGTCCTGTGGCTTCCGAAGACTTCCGGCTTTCACCACAGGACGTCATAAATCTTCTGGTAGAAGAACCTTCCTCCTCCAGGAAAGGAATTGCTGTTTGTCTTTTCGTCGACGTTTTTTGTAGCTATTTCCTTATTTGCAGGGTGGGGAAGCTACCCCCACGCCCAACCCCCTTACTAGGAGGACCAGGGGTTTTCTGTCGGGGTCACCTTCCCTTAGACCATGTTGGTTCACGGCACCTTATTTTATTCGGTGCACCCCTCTCGCGAGGGACCCCCTATCCACCACCCAGGGGACGCGCCTCAACGCCATATGGTCCCAGCGCGAGGAAACAATCAAGAGCAGTCAAACCTTTTTCTGGCAACTTTGTGATGAGGAAAACTAGTTCTTGCCTTCGGCACGTAAAGGGTTCCAGCGACTTCTGTGCCTCTATACATAAAATGGAGAAATATACTGAGTTCTAGCAAGTGCGACAATAAAGTTTAGCTGAGTTGGTATACCTCGTCCTGTGCCTAGGTTAAACGCACCAGCGGTGCTATTGTTGCTATTTTGGCACCAGACCGGTCGCTCTGACCGGTCTGGTGCACCCGATCGGTTTAGAGCGTGTGCTTTCTGCACCTGTAATGGGCAACCTCGGAGAAAGAATCACGTGACCGTCGTTTGATTGCTGCAAAATAACATGAATAAAGAATAAACCCTTTCCCATATGCAATCCAGCAACAATGCATCCATCCTTATGCTAACACCACGAAACATTACGCTATTTGGCAGACTTGAAAAATAGCTTTATTTCCTCAATGGTGGTGATTTTGCGACATCTGCGTCGTTTGCGGCAGAAAGCACCGTCATAGTTGAAGTTCGAGAGATGAGCGCACTACAAGTACAATGGACTTGATTCAGGGGCGTGAGGCATGACACAAGCCTCAGCCATCTCTACACAAAACTGGCGTGTTAGGGGAGGTAAAAGGCGCTAAAAGTAAAACCGGAAACGAACCTTTTTTCAACTGCGACCACAATCTTCCGCGTGAACGTACGCGACCACACTACAAGTGCAGAAGCCTACCTGCACGTGCAGTTCTCGTGCAAAAATAGCTACACTGGCGCCGCTGGTGCGTTTAACCTAGGTAGAGGCCGAGGTATACCAACTCAGCTAAAGTTTATGCTTCCTGTGACTTTTGATAGAATGCATAGTATGCAAAGTGTACTTTATAGTAACAAAAAAGTTACAGACATTTCCAAAATGATCAAGGCGTACATCAGATAAAAACAAGCTATACACACTGAAACCAAACCAATAATAACACTCTTGTAATAAATAATTTGTTGACAATGGTTTTCTTATCTTATTATTGTCTTTCATCCCGAGCCGCTGTTTAGTTGCAAAGGTAAATGTTATACAGTATATCATGCCCATTTCATTTAAGAGCACCCCCAAGCGTAAGTATTGAGCACAACCTTTAACTTAGATGCTCACTGCTACGGTCGCCTGCTTCTATTATTTTGTTTCGTTACAGATAATAGAACCTCAAGATTTTAACAAAAGCTTTTTTCTTTAATGAAAGGAATTCGTCCTATAACACCATTAAAAGGCCAATTTGTCATGCGATTTTGTTGCCTTTTCTGATATGTGTGATTGTGATTGAAAGTAACTTCACGGAGAACACCTGCACTGTGTGTGATGCGTAAGAAAACAAACATGCCGCGAGTGTGTTCTCTCGGAGAATCTCAATTCATTTCTTTTGTAACATTTTCAGTCTGTTGCGGATGTAATCCTTAATGTTTGTCCAGCGTCTATGTCTACGTGCGGGCTCTTCTGCGATTGCCTGCTCTATCTCGGCCTTTCCAGGAAGTTTGTTCACGACGAGGTGTGTCTTGAAACGAGTTTGAACAGCTTTCTCTTCAGCTTTTCCCCATGATTTCCTTGAAAATCTAGCTTTCTTTCGAACAGGAGCTGACGCAGTACTGTCATCATCAAAACTATCTAGATTTTCATCAGGCTCTGGACGTCTTTTGTCTGTCATGCTCATTGATTCCTGTGCATGTGTTGCTGACTTGGTACTTGCTTCATTCACAGGTGCTGTTTTCCCTGAGAACTCTCTGCAAGTTTCTGGTGTGTCTTCATTGTTAAAGTCAATCTCTTCATCGCCCAGCTCAGCTCTAATGCAACTTTCAAAATCTGTCATCCCATTGTTAACTGACAGAAGAATCTTTGCCACTTTTGCCTTTTGAAGGACGTCTTGAGGTTGGCGGTAGATATGGGCGATGTATCCGAATATTATGACCAAGAAAATCTGCCAGCTGATCCTCATCCAACCCTGAGATGGCCATTGAGTGCGCCAAAGTTGCGACCTGCTTCCGTAACTGAGTAAATGTGAACATAGCTGGGTGTGACACTTGTGCTTCTAGCGCATGTTCCTTCAGAACATCATGGCCTCTGTAAGGCCTCTGACCAGAAGGTGTGGTAAAGATGTACTGGGAACCAGCGGGAGCTGGCACTGATTGCCTCTTTTGAAGAACTCTGTCCACAGTTGTCATCATCTTCTTTGTCAGCAAAATGAGAACACTCCTATTAAACTTGCCTCTGATTTCCACTTGCTGAAAATGATTCACTATTTTCTTCTCAACCTCTGTGAGACCTTTCAAGATATCTTGATTGGTGATCATTCCAATCTTAGCATTTGGGAAGTCTGATACCTTCATTCTCTGAAGTTCTCTCCCCTCGTTTATGGTTAAAAAGTGATATAACACACAGAGTTGCTTTAACCACTGTCGGATAATTTTCCGAAACCATCATTGTCTCAAGCAGCTCTTGTACTTTCGTAACATCTTCACATGATGGGTTCAGCTTGGGTTTGTTCATGGTCATTTTCCCGACCGACTGGGCTGCTGTAGCTGACACACAATCGTACCAGTCCCCGGTAAAGACAGAGTCAAATCACTCTGCCTCAGAGAGCTCTTGCCACCACCTGTCATCTGAACCATGCCTAAGCTGTTTCGATGCCTGTGACTGTTTGATCCGTGAACAGTTTTTCAAGGCATGGCCTATGCGCATTGCGAGATTGCCTTTTTTGAACTGATGTGTGTCCTCATCAAATTGTGCTAGCTCTTTTACAGCCAGTACAACATGATCAAAGCTAGCTAAATTGATCACAGCATTCAAACTTGAGATTTTTATTTCTGACATCACTCTGAGAATCTTTAATAGGTTCCCTAACTCCCGCGTTCTGGAGCTGATTTGTCCAGCCGTGTGTTCTTGAACTGATGTCCCTGCGGTCAAATAATCTCTTTCCATACTCAAGAAGCAAGGTGTCAGTTGTGATGAGACGGCTTATCTCATCATCTCTCTGTCTGGCTAATACCTTATGATAGAAGGAAGAGCCAATGTCTAAAGGTATTGGAAGCATTAGCCTCCCACATCGTGCCGCCTCACCTCTCTTAGCGAACTGAAACTCTCCTGGTTTCTGACAACAATGTTTTGAGTGTACAGAGATCAGCTTTCTTTGATAGAGCCCTTTGCAATGGCTACAGGCGAGATGGTCTTCAGCGTTACAACTGTTGTTGCGATACTTAGGAATCAAACATCCTGGTTTCTTTTCAAGAACGGCAATGTTATGCATGTAACCACCCTCATCTTGTAGTCTGATCTATGCTTGACGTCTTTGCTTTGTCCTTTTTTTCATTGACAAAATTGTATCAACTTCTGCCACATCTGCATGGACATCTTGTAAATGCATGCTCACTTTCAAGAAAAGCTTGCTACAAAATTTGCACGCATGTTTCTTGTCCCATTTGTACGTTCCTTTCCTTCTCTGTGACACGTGCACACCTGTTTCTTCTGTAAGCGCTCTTTCCCCACCCCCAACGTCATGTTCCTTCTGCCTATCCACATTCTCATTGCCACCCCCTAATTCAACAGGTTCCGCACACTGCACCTTGCTGGTACTTGCTTCACTGACACCTCCCCACCCTGAACCTACCACACTGAAATCTAACAAAGTAAATACAATACTGTCTGTGTCAGAGTTCCCAGAGATTGATGTAGACACAGTCTGAATCCTGTGAGCTCGAGCGAGGAACTCCTTGTCATCACTGTCCTTGTATTCCGATGAGCTTGCACTCTCAGGACCATCCCAGGCTCCATATGCCAACTGGATAAAGAAAACAAAAAGCTGCATTAGGACAGAAATAGCACAATTTTGGTTTAAGGCCTTGCAGAAGAATGGAGTAATCCCGTGTGTGACCGATTTACCTATGTGTGACCTTGGTGACAAAGGCTGGCTTCTGCAACAGCAAAATCCATGTTTTCTGAAAATGTACGCATTTATTTTCACACATCTGTCAACCCTTTGTGAGAGGTCACTCAAACTGGTACGTTTAGAAAGGTCTTGCCACAAAGTATCCTTGGGCCAAGCTTGAAGAATGTGGCTTGAATAATCTCCGAGAAAATGCCACTGTTAAAGTTTATCACGGACGACGGACGGACGGACGACCAGTGGCCCAGAACATTAATTCACTTTTGCTTCGCACAAGCCAATAAAATGAAGATGATCATAGAATCACTTACCAGTTTGTAATTGGGGGCATTCCCCTGCCGTCTATGCACCCACCTACCAGACGCACCCTTTCCGGCAGAGGCTGGGCTATCCTTCTGCTGCTCAGGCAACTGACTAATTTTGTTGGCCTGGTCATGTGCCTGGAAGGGGCGTGCTTGTCCACTTGCATAGACCCCGATGCGTTTGGACATTCTGCTGCCATCTGGCGCTGGGTGTGTGCAGAAAGTCCTGAGTGTGGCGAAAATAGTGCTGCAAACATGTCAAATGCATCCATGTAAACTTGACATTTTGGATAAGATGTACATAATTACTGCAGTATCTTTTTTGTGTGAATGTAATTTAATCAGACCATGTAAAACCTTTAGTTACTTTGATAAAAGAAAACCACAAATTACTGAACCATCAGTTCACGTATCCGCGCAACATACCTTGTACTATTAATATCATTGTGCTTGTGTAGGATTAGCCCTATGTACACATCTGTGTATATACGTGCCTGTCTCTCTAGCTCTCTTTGTCTACATTCTGATGTCTGTGGACCGATCACTAACCCTTCAGTGTAATAGAAGCTCCCTACACCTATGCTACCCGCAGGGTGAGGAAGGCATATCTGGAACAAATCTGAGACACTCTTGCTCTTGGCATGAACAGGTACGTCCTTGGCACTGAAGAGGTTAAGAGAATCCTCATTCGCCCAGCCACCCCCACCCCATCCCCCCACTCCCAACCCCCACCCCCACCTCCCTACCAACAATAACTGGTAATACAGTAAAAAGCGACACTTTGCACAATCCGAAAAAGCTGTTGATGGAAGTCTGTTCTTGGAATCACGAGACAGTTTTGCGTACGATGATTGAAATACACGCTGAAAACTGCGGCATTTTCGTTGTCGGATTGAGAGCATCTAAGTTAAATAACTACGCTGAATAAGTACACTTGGGCGTGCTCTTATATGAAATGAGCATGAAATACTGTGTAAAATTACCTTTTTTTTAACCTCCTCGGGACGAAAGACAATGGTGGTTTGCCAAGTAGCAAACAGCCAGGGGAAACCACTCACTACATGTCACTGCGCAGTCGACCAATTAGGTATCAAGTTATTTATAGCTAAGCAAGGTGACGTCACAGACACTCGCTTCCGTGACAACACACTGACGGAGTGCGTTGGAAACACAAAACATTATGTAAAACACTCAAAATGGGGACATCCAATTTTGATACTTTATTTTTTTCTGACTTCTTAATGAAAGATAATGCAAAAACAACCCTCAGAAAAAAACGGGTGCCTGACTTGGTCACCCAGAATTTGACACACACCCATTTTCCATAAGGATGGTAAAGAAAGTAACCCATTTTAGGGGTTTTGTGTGCACACACACGCGCGCGCGCGCGCGCGCACACGCACACGCACACGCACACGCACACACACACACACACACACACACACACACACACACACACACACACACACACACACACACACACACACGCGGCGTTTGGCGCAAAAAGTGCGTTCTCCAGCAAGGTTTGCGTAGCTTGACGTGACGTCATTTTTATCTTGTTACTTCTTTGCCAGGATTTGGGGCCCGCCTGGCCATGACGTCATATGCATGCTGTGGAACGCGCCCCGCCCCGCCCCGCCCCGCCCCGCCCGCCCCGCCCCGCCCCATTGCAAAGTGTTTCCATTTTAACCCATTTAGCCCCGACGCCCTACAGAAGGAGATGGATCGACCATAATTCAAGGGTAGTGCCAGAGTAGCTTGGCGCCTGAAGGCGCCAAGTACTCTGGTAGTACCCTCGAATTATCATGGTCAATCCATCTCCTGTAACAAGTACATAGTCGTAAGGCAACACCTCCACAATTACCGAAATTGGACCTTGAGGCTAAAATGGTTAAATAGAAAGAACAAAAAGGAAAAGAAGGTGAGTGGACCAAGAGAAGGCGGAAACACATGCTCCAGCAAACGGGAAAACAGCCGTGTGATGCTGACCAGGGTCACCCTGCAACTAACAAGTAGTGAACACCACCCAAGTCCCCCAGGTCAGACCAGGGTTCGGAACGTCCTCTGAGGACTACTTTACACATTACGGGAAATATCCACTGTGATAGTTCAAGGGTGCTTCCAGAATAACCTGGCGCCACACTTGAACTTTCCTCGTGCATGTCTATGCATGTTCTTGTAGCGTGTGCCGAGCGACACTCACCGTCTTGTCCAGCACCTGTGCAGTTTTCATCCACGGGTTGGCCGCTGTCAGACACAGTAGGGGCCAGCGCGCTCTTCCAGCCTACCAGAAAGACAACGTCACTGTTGCCGTCAGATGGCCGTACACAGTACGCACAAGGCCACTTGGCAGACATCGGCCGCCATTGGCCTGCGCCTCACCCCTTCCCTAATCTCCACCCTAAAGCCCAGTAATTCCCTGCAATTTCCCTAATTTGTACCTCCATGCCATTATCTAATCTCTACCCTAAAGCATTGCACCTCCCCACCCCTTCCCTAATCTCCACCCTACAGCCTTGTCCCTTCCCCTTTCTTAATCTCCACCCTACAGCAGAGAGAGAGAGAGAGAGAGAGAGAGAGAGAGAGAGAGAGAGAGAGAGAGAGAGAGAGAGAGAGAGAGAGAGAGAGAGAGAGAGAGAGAGAGAGAGAGAGAGAGAGAGAGGAGAGAGAGAGAGAGAGAGAGAGAGAGAGAGAGAGAGAGAGAGAGAGAGAGAGAGAGAGAGAGAGAGAGAGAGAGAGAGAGAGAGAGAGAGAGAGAGCAGCACATAGATGACAGACATCCGCTGGGAGTGCCTCACCTCCAGTACAGATCTTAACGTAGGCCGTGAAGTCCACCTCGGGCTGGAAGTACTCCAACTGCAGCACGAACTTGTGACTGGTGGGCGTGAAGTGGAGGAGGCACTGTTGGCTGGCCAACTATATGGACAGAGACAGCGATCAGATGGATAGTATTTCCTGGACTCAATCCGGCTGCAGTGCGAACTTGTGACTGGCGGGCGTGAAGCGGACGTAAAAAGGCTGGCTGGACAGTACATGGCTTCCACGCTACATGCGCGACAGTACATAAAGGGCATGCGCATTGTCTATCTGTTGTACTAGACTGTTGTACTCCACACACATCAGTACATGCGCGGCAGTACATAAAGGGCATGCGCATTGTCTATCTGTTGTACTAGACTGTTGTACTCCACACACATCAGTACATGCGCGGCAGTACATAAAGGGCATGCGCATTGTCTATCTGTTGTACTAGACTGTTGTACTCCACACACATCAGTACATGCGCGACAACACATCAGTACATGCGCGGCAGTACATAAAGGACATGCGCATTGTCTATCTGTTGTACTAGACTGTTGTACTCCACACACATCACTACATGCGCGGCAGTACATAAAGGGCATGCGCATTGTCTATCTGTTGTACTAGACTGTTGTACTCCACACACATCAGTACATTCGCGACAGTACATAAAGGGCATGCGCATTGTCTATCTGTTGTACTAGACTGTTGTACTCCACACACATCAGTACATGCGCGACAGTACATAAAGGGCATGCGCATTGTCTATCTGTTGTACTAGACTGTTGTACTTCACACACATCAGTACATGCGCGACAGTACATAAAGGGCATGCGCATTGTCTATCTGTTGTTCTAGACTGTTGTACTCCACACACATCAGTACATGCGCGACAGTACATAAAGGGCATGCGCATTGTCTATCTGTTGTACTAGACTGTTGTACTCCACACACATCAGTACATGCGCGGCAGTACATAAAGGGCATGCGCATTGTCTATCTGTTGTACTAGACTGTTGTACTCCACACACATCAGTACATGCGCGGCAGTTCATAAAGGGCATGCGCATTGTCTATCTGTTGTACTAGACTGTTGTACTCCACACACATCAGTACATGCGCGGCAGTACATAAAGGGCATGCTCATTGTCTATCTGTTGTACTAGACTGTTGTACTCCACACACATCAGTACATGCGCGGCAGTACATAAAGGGCATGGTCATTGTCTATCTGTTGTAGTAGACAGATGGACGTAAACCTCCGTGTGATAACAGTACAGTGATCTTTGGTAGGTATGCCGACCACTGTCACATGCAGACAGCCGGCTGTTGGAATTTTTTGTCAACGTGACGTGTACGTGTACAGACAACACACGGCACTGGGATCACGTGACCAGCTTTCAGCGTGTTGTCTTTCTCCCTGTGCAGATCACGTGACCAGCTGCTTTTGGGTTTATAAACATGAATCTCATTTAAAAAAACGCATAATCAAAAATAATTCTAAAAATGATATAACAATTGTCCCACTGATGCATTACCACCTTCCCCCACCTCCACCTCCCCCCCCCCCCCCCGACTGGACAAATTGGACGCCATACAGCTGCAAAAGAGGTAGATCCGCATGAGCCTACGTTGTCGCGGGAGTTCTTGAAGATCTCTGCCTCTTGCTGACGCCACTTTGTATCCATGTTCCTGGGATGGCTGAGGACAGTGTGTCAGTGTGTCAGACAGTGTGTCAGACAATGTGTCAGGCAGTGTGTCAGACAGTATGTCAGTGTGTCAGTATGTCACAGTATGTCACAGTGTGTCAGACAGTGTGTCAGACAGTGTGTCAGATAGTGTGTCAGACAGTGTGTCAGACAGCGTGTCAGACAGTGTGTCAGACAGTGTGTTAGCACGTCAGACAGTGTGTCAGACAGTGTGTCAGACAGTGTGTCCGACAGTGTGTCAGACAGTGTGTCGGACGAAGTACATGTCAGACAGTGTGTCTGGCATTGTGTCAATGTGTCAGACAGTGTGTCAGTGTGTCAGTCAGTGTATCAGTGTGTCTGACAGTGTGCTAGACAGTGTGTCAGGTAGTGTGTCAGTGTGTAGTGTGTCAGTTAGTGTGCCAGTGTCAGACAGTGTGTCAGACAGTGTGTCGGTGTGTCAGACAGTGTCAGACAGTGTGTCAGACAGTGTGTGTTAGTGTGGCAGATAGTGTGTCAGACAATGTGCCAGTGTGTCAGACAGTGTGTCAGTCAGTGTGTCAGTGTGTCAGACAGTGTGTAAGTGTGTCAGTTAGCGTGCCAGTGTGTCAGACAGTGTGTCAGACAGTGTGTCGGTGTGTCAGACAGCGTGTCAGTGTGATAGACAGTGTGCCAGACAGTGTTTTAGGTAATGTGTCAGTGTGTCAGACAGCGTGTCGGTGTGTTAGACAGTGTGTCAGACAGTGTGTCAGACAATGTGGCAGACAGTGTGTCAGACAGTGTGTCAGACAAGTGTCAGATAAGTGTGTCAGATAAGTGTGTTCGGACAGTGTCAGTGTGTTAGACAGTGTGTCAGTGTGTCAGGTAGTGTGTCAGACAAGTGTGTCAGCTAAGTGTGTCGGATAAGTGTGTCAGATAGTGTCAGTGTGTCATACAGTGTGTCAGTGTGTCAGGCAGTGTGTCAGTGTATCATATAGTGTGTCTGTATGTCATACAGTGTGTCAGGCAGTGTGTTAGACAGTGTGTCAGACAGTGTATCAGACAGTGTGTCAGACAGTGTGTCAGACAGTGTGTCAGGTAGTGTGTCAGACAGTGTGTCAGTATGTCATATAGTGTGTCTGTATGCCATACAGTGTGTCAGACAGTGTGTCAGACAGTGTGTTAGACAGTGTGTCAGACAGTGTGTCAGACAGTGTGTCGGTCAGTGTGTCAGTCAGTGTGCCAGCCCACCTTGTAAGAGAAAGCCCAGCACTCTCCTGAATTCACTCCTTCAAAGCCGCTGCGACACAACTTGGCACAGTCTCCCTCAGTTGACGCTATCGTTGCGTTGAGGACAGAGTCGGGGTCGTTGTCGATGATCCTGCTGTCCATGTACGGCTGGAACCAACACTGGCCTGGGGAGGGCAGAACAGCGACGTCAAGAATGTACGAGCAGAAGGAGGAAAGTGAAGAACACTTCACACATTCTGCCCCAGGACCCAAATCCCCAAATGTTGAAGTCGCCCTCTGAAGGACGGTATTACAATTCTAGAGACAGATCGAGCGTGATAGTTCAAGGGTGGTGCCAGAATAGCTTGGCGCCTATGGGCGCCAAGCTATTCAGGCACCACCCTTGAACTATCATGCTCGATCCACGTCTGGCGGTGGTGTGTCGGGGCTGAATGAGTTAACGTGTGTTTGATTTACAACGCAGGGCAAAGGACATTTAAAATTATAGTTTTTCATCTTTTCAAACGAGCGCGGCGTAAAGCGCCCCAGCCCCTGAGCTACTGAACTTACACAGGCCAAGGGCCAGTTGCATGAGCGAGCTTAGTCCTGCACCAGCCACTAAGCAAGGTGCGCCGCTATAGCGAGTTGAGTGTTGTGCCGCTATAGCGGAGTGAGTGTTGTGCCGCTATAGCGGGGTGAGTGTTGTGGCGCTATAGCGGGGTGAGTGTTGTGGCGCTATAGCGGGGTGAGTGTTGTGGGCTATAGCGGGGTGAGTGTTGTGACGCTATAGCGGGGTGAGTGTTGTGTCGCTATAGCGGGGTGAGTGTTGTGGCGCTATAGCGGGGTGAGTGTTGTGCCGCTATAGCGGGGTGAGTGTTGTGCCGCTATAGCGGGGTGAGTGTTGTGCCGCTATAGCGTGGTGAGTGTTGTGGCGCTATAGTAGGGTGAGTGTTGTGCCGCTATAGCGGGGTGAGTGTTGTGACGCTGTAGCGGGGTGAGTGTTGTGGCGCTATAGCGGGGTGGTTGTGTTGTGCCGCTATAGCGGGGTGAGTGTTGTGACGCTATAGCGGGGTGAGTGTTGTGCCGCTATAGCGGGGTGAGTGTTGTGACGCTATAGCGGGGTGAGTGTTGTGGCGCTATAGCGGGGTGAGTGTTGTGCCACTATAGCGGGGTGAGTGTTGTGCCGCTATAGCGGGTGAGTGTTGTGGCGCTATAGCGGGGTGAGTGTTGTGGCGCTATAGCGGAGCACCTTGCTTAGTGGCTGGTGCAGGACTAAGCTCGCTCATGCAACTGGCACCAGGAGCAGAGCTAAGCATAGACCAGGAGCTAACGAAAGGTTCCTGGGGACAAGTTCTCTCGAGAAGTTCGGCCACACATGCGCCTGTCTCAGCTTATGTCAGTCCACACCGATTGTCTCCGTCGATTTGCTGCGCGGAACAGCTAGTCTGGCACAACTGTAGAACTATCAGCTAGTCTGGCTCCACTGTAGAACTATCAGCTAGTCTGGCTTCACTGTAGAACTATCAGCTAGTCTGGCTCCACTGTAGAACTATCAGCTAGTCTGGCTCCACTGTAGAACTTTCAGCTAGTCTGGCTCCACTGTAGAACTATCAGCTAGTCTGGCTCCACTGTAGAACTATCAGCTAGTCTAGCACTACTCTAGAACTATCAGCTAGTCTGGCTCCACCGTAGAACTATCAGCTAGTCTGGCTCCAATCTAGAACTATCAGCTAGTCAAGCACCACTCTAGAACTATCAGTTTATTGTCTGGCAAAAGACTAGCTGATCAGCTGATAGCTTTAGGGTGGTGTCAGACTAGCTGATCAGCTGATAGTTCTAGAGTGGTGCTAGACTAGCTGATAGTTCTAGAGTGGTGTCAGACTAGCTGATCAGCTGATAGTTCTAGAGTACTTCCAGACTAGCCGATAGTTCTAGAGTAGTGCCAGACTAGCTGATAGTTCTAGAGTGGTGCCAGACTAGCTGATAGTTCTAGAGTGGTGTCAGACTAGCTGATCAGCTGATAGTTCTATAATAGTGCCAGACAAGCTGATAGTTCTAGAGTAGTGCCAGACTAGCTGATAGTTTTAGAGTAGTGCCAGACTAGCTGATAGTTCCAGAGTAGTGCCAGACTAGCTGATAGTTCTAGAGTGGTTCCAGACTAGCTGATAGTTCTAGAGCAGTGCCAGACTAGCTGATAGTTCTAGAGTAGTGCCAGACTAGCTGATAGTTCTAGAGTGGTTCCAGACTAGCTGATAGTTGTAGAGTAGTGCCAGACTAGCTGATCGTTCTAGAGTGGTGCCAGACTAGCTGATCCGGTGATAGTTCTAGAGTGGTGCCAGACTAGCTGATCAGCTGATAGTTCTAGAGTGGTGTCAGACTAGCTGATAGTTCAAGATTGGTGCCAGACTAGCTGATCAGCTGATAGTTCTAGTGTGGTGTCAGACTAGCTGATAGTTCTAGAGTGGTGTCAGACTAGCTGATAGTTCAAGATTGGTGCCAGACGAGCTGAGCAGCTGATAGTTCTAGAGTAGTGCCAGACTAGCTGATAGTTCTAGGGTTCTAGGTTCCAAATGCCGAGAAGAAGGCAGTGCGAGATGTAGTTGCACTCACCATCGTCACGCTGGCAGATGTACGGCCGTTTCTCGCTGCACTGTGCTGACGTCAGGTGGAAGGACACGTCTGCCTTGAAGCAGGAGCCAGTGCCCGTGTCGCTGACCACCGGCAACGGTGATGAGGCCACGTAGGCCTCGCAGCCCAGCCACTTTTTGCCCTCTGTGGAGTGACGATAAAGGCCCGACCACACGCCGCTGGTACTGGCACTGTGCACATAAGATGGTCAGCACTACACACGCGCTACATGCAGGATGACGATGACTCTGGCGTAATGATGACGGCGATTATCATCATTATCAGCGAGGTTTCGTTTGAGTGCGAACGACTCCCAACGAACGAGAGCCAGGGATACCCAAACAGTAATATAAGTATGTTGTAGGCCTACACTCATTCTACACCAAGACCGAAATCCCCAAATTTTGAAGTCGTCCTCTGAAGACTGCGTTGCAGTGCAGGACACAGATCGACCATGATAGTTCAAGGGTGATGCCAGAATAGCTTGGCGCCCATAGGCGCCAAGCTATTCTGGCATCACCCTTGAACTATCATGGTCGATCTTTATCTTGCTGTGGTGTGTCTGGGGTAGAATGAGTTAACAGCCCGACGGCAACCAGACTTTCTCAGAGTGCGTGCGTGCGCTGCTTGTGAAAAACAAAAACCCAACCTAACCCTATAAACACAGACAACGCTCAAAACATCTCCAAGAGGATAGACGACGATGTATGCCTCTCGGAGATGTTTGGAGAGTGGTTTGTGCTTATGGTACACATTGGTTGTCTGTCCGTCATTTTGCTCTCGTTTGTGGTTGGAAGTCGTTTGTGGTTGGAAGTCGTTTGTGGCTGGAAGTCGTTTGTGGTTGGAAGTCGTTTGTGGTTGGAAGTCGTTTGCTGGAAGTCGTTTGTGGCAAACCAAAACTTCACTAGTCAGGCGATGTTTACAACGAACGACTCCCACAACAAACGAGAGCGAAGTCATGTCGGCTAGCCAGAGCCCACCATAAGCACAGACAACACTCCAAACATCTCCAAGAGGCACAGATCCTCATGAGCCCTCTGGGCTCATGAGGATCTATGCCTCTTGGAGATGTTTGGAGTTGTCTATGCTTTTGGTACAGGTTAGTATTCCGTCTTGATCTCGCTCTCGTTTGTTGCCGGCAGTCGCCTAACTAGTGATGATGGTAACCAGGACGGCGACAGTAAAGACAGTGAGGAGCGTGAAGCGTGCAGTGACTCACACGGTGTGCAGGCTGCTGTCCCAGTGCTTGCTGTCCACATACGTCACGCTGTTGTTGGTGTCCGTGAAGTCAGTCAGCGTGACCAGGGTCCCCCCGTAACTCTCACACATCGCGCGCGCCTCGTTCCACGTGGCTGACCGCGTGTGCAGGTAGTACACGACACGCGAGGATGGCCACGACACGCACGGAGCACATAACACTGGAATAATAATAATAATAATAATAATAATAATAATAACAATTAAACAATAACAATGACAGTTGCAACAACAACAATAACAAGATGGGACCCCTGGGGGACTTGGGTGGGATTAACTACTTTTTAGTTCCCAGGGTCACCCTGGTCAGCCCTACAGGGTGGATTTTCTCCTCTATTGTGGGGCATGTGTTTCTGTCTACCCTTGGTCCATTCACCTGTATTTTCCTTTTTAAAACTCTCCCTACTGTCTGCGCTGCCTGTAGCTCTTGATATTGGATGTGTGTTGCTAAATGGTCTTAGCTTTATTTAGGCCCCATGTCGTAGGTTTATTTAACGTATTGGACCGGCTGGCGACATACATTCAATATTCTGTGTAGTGTTTTTTTTTTTTTCACAAGCAGTGCGGGCACGTCCTGAGAAAGTCTTGTTGCTGTCGGGACGTTAAGCAATGTACAATCAACCAAAGTTGTTCTTATTTTCAAGCTTATCCTTCTGATCCATCTCCTTCTGCCCTAACCAATCCTCTGATCCACACACACTGGCACACAGAAATAAAGACGGACACACGGCAGTTCCCGCCATTCGTACGCTCTGTGGGCTGGCGGAGCGATAGCTATTTTGAAGAAGAATACTAGCACGAACAGCGAAATGACGTCATAACATCATTAGTCCCACGACGCCGTGTTCATAGTGACGACTCGATGATATACGTCACTCTTCGCAGCACTAACATTTGACGTACTAACTCACTCAGCCCGACGCACGTAATTCCCAATTTTTGGAGGCGTCATTTAATGACTGCACCTGTTGCAGGAGATGGATCGACCATGATAATTCAAAGGCAGTGCCAGATTAGCTTGGCGCCGACAGGCGCCGAGCTAATCTGACACTACCCTTGAATTATCATGGTCGACCCATCTCCTGCTGTAGTGCGTCAGGGCTGAATGGTTTCAGTGTGATTGGGTAAGTTGTTCCAAAGGTGTGTGGTGGATGGGAAGAATGATGATGATGATGATGATGATGATGATGACAGAACTTTATTGCCATATTTTGTAATAATACATTAGGAATATCGTTGCGGTGCTGCGCAACATAAAAGGAAGAACATTAAACACATCCACTTTGGTATCAGTTTCAGTCCACTTAATCAAATTTCAAATACAACGATTTGAATTCCAAGAACTTCAGTAGCTCGCTTGAGCTTGCCCTAGCACCACGTGAATGTTCTGTGTTTACGTAAAGTGCGTGAGTGAATGCGCGTGATTCACGTGAGCGAGCTTGTGGTTCAGTCGCGGCGGCGCTTGAGCGATTTTCAAATTGGATAAAGCGCCTATTTAATGCGCTTATTATTATTATTATTATTATTATTATCAAAATATAATTAAGCTACTCACGTGCACACACACACACACACTCACACACACACACACACACACACACACACACACACACACACCCCACACACACTCACACACACACACACACACCCACCCACACACCCACACACCCACCCACACACACACACACACACCCACACACACACACACAAACACACAGACACACACACACACACACACACACACACACACACACACCCGTATGCCTTAGTAACAATTTTGGTCTAAACATAAAGGCAATAAACACGATTTCACAGTAACACAAATCACATAGAACATATCGTAATATAAATGATGCTTTGTACAGTTCAGTTTTATAATGGGGGGACTTGGCGTGACGAACACTTTGCTAGGCCAAAACGAAATCTATACATTGTCCAAGCTCAGCGGAAATTTCACCTGCAACCCCCTCTCACGGTCGAGTAATTGTACGGTCAGCAAGACTCATTAAAAACAAGTTTCGTCGGAACATCGTGCTGTAACAACCACGCAACTGAAATATTGACAACCGGCCTATATTATTTCCTAGTTCCTCATTATGCAAATGAACCCAGTGCGTGAAAGACGCCAGTGTAGAACGTCGGCTCGCTGTTGGCACGCGCACGTCCGTGCACGGGCCAATAGCGAGCCGACGTCTGTCCGAAGACCGCCAAGAAAGGGAGACGGAGTTGGATTATTGTTAGTGCGTGCATTAACCGAGAAAGAGCCGTGCATTGACCTGTTCAGCAGGTATTGACTCTGCTCCGTTCGATTTGTGTCATTCGTTCCCATGGACCCATCGTCCCGGCTTTCTCTTTGTTCCGCACGGGTTGCTCACTTGTTTGTTGCTTTTTCCCCGGCCGATCTATCATCAGGCTGATCCCCCCCCCCCACCCCCACCCTCTTTCCTGTTATTGACGCGTCTGTTATGTGGAGACGCACGCTTGGCTGTTATTTGCGGACGTCACACAGCCATGTATCACTGGACTCCGCATGCCCGCTTCACGCACAGCGACAAGCGTGGCAAGTGACACTTTTGTCACAGTTCATGGGTAGTGGTTGCAGAAGCTCAAGACTGACGCCTGATTAATCGTGATTGCCAGTCTATCGTTGTTAGGACGAAATCCACAAATGCTCGAGTAGTCCTCTGAAGAAAAAAAAACTGTTTTATAATTCAGGAGACAGATCGACCATGATAGTTCAAGGGTGGTGCCATAGGCGCTAAGCTATTTTGGCGCTGCCTTTGAGCTGTCATGGTCTGTCGATAGTGTAG
>BTPG01000006.1:48158343-48253343 GCA_036245525.1 Semisulcospira habei
ACACGCTTCTCATACTGTTCAGTGTCACACGTGGGGAACACGCTTCTCATACTGTTCAGTGTCACACGTGGGGAACACGCTTCGCATACTGTTTAGTGTCACACGTGGGGAACTTGACACGCTTCTCATACTGTTCAGTGTCACACGTGGGGAACACGCTTCTCATACTGTTCAGTGTCACACGTGGGGAACACGCTTCTCATACTGTTCAGTGTCACACGTGGGGAACACGCTTCTCATACTGTTTAGTGTCACACGTGGGGAACACGCTTCTCTTCAGCACCAATAGCGAAACGTCTTACGGCCCACGACGGTCACAGCCGATGTAGGCCCGATGACCATTGTTTACTGGGAGCGTACGGAATAAACGGATACAGTACAAATGTCACATACAGTGTAAACGCATCTCTCGTCCCCGCGACTGTGACTGCGAGTGATTGTGGCGATAGCGGACGTGACGCGGCTGTGACTGCGAGTGATTGTGGCGATAGCGGACGTGACGCGGCTGTGACTGCGAGTGATTGTGGCGATAGCGGACGTGACGCGGCTGTGACTGCGAGTGATTGTGGCGATAGCGGACGTGACGCGCTGTGACTGCGAGTGATTGTGGCGATAGCGGACGTGACGCGGCTGGGACTGCGAGTGATTGTGGCGATAGCGGACGTGACGCGGCTGTGACTGCGAGTGATTGTGGCGATAGCGGACGTGACGCGGCTGCGACTGCGAGTGATTGTGGTGATAGCGGACGTGACGCGGCTGTGACTGCGAGTGATTGTGGCGATAGTGGACGTGACGCGGCTGTGACTGCGAGTGATTGTGGCGATAGCGGAAGTGACGCGGCTGTGAGGCGGAAAGTAACAAAGGCTCCACAGGGACTGGCACTTACAATGAAGACAGATCGATACCCCCACACACAACCGTCACTTGTTTCAGGCCCTTCACGCTGCAAAAAACACACAGTGTGGCGGGGTGTTAGATCCTGGGACCGTGCGTGAACATCTTGCCTACCCTTCCACCTTCAAGTGCCTGTGGGCGCGGACTGTCCTTGAGTGCCTGTGGGCGCGGACTGAGTTTCTGCAGTCTACAATCATTCAACACAAAAAAAACCATCTCGTTGCCCCAGGAACATGGATACAAAGTGGTGTTAGCAAGAGACATAGATCCTCATGAGCCCCCGCAACTGCGGGGGCTCATGAGGATCTATACCTCTTGCAGCTGGGTGGTGTTTATATTGTCTCGGCACTGAACGGGAGGAAACAGAGCGTGACGAGGGTTTGGTTCTTGGCTCGGTAAATCGATCTAAGCCTACCTTTAGTTTGAAAGGCTGGAAGTAACTGGTTTCCGAACAATCGAACTTTTACCTTCCTTGTAAAAACAACCGAAGCAGTCACCTTATCGTTACCATTCAGTTAGGCACATACGGCTTAGTGAGGTTTCGTTTGCAACAAACGACACCCAACAACTAACGACAGCGAAGTCACAGCGGATGGCAAACACAGGCAACACTCCAAACATCGCCAATATAGCATAGAAGTCAAGTGTACTATACTGCCATTCTTAGACAGACCCATTCTCAAACTGTTTGATTCATAGTCACAGAGAGAGAGAGAGAGAGAGAGAGAGAGAGAGAGAGAGAGAGAGAGAGAGAGAGAGAGAGAGAGAGAGAGAGAGAGAGAGAGAGAGAGAGAGAGAGAGAGAGAGAGAGAGAGAGAGAGAGAGAGAGAGAGAGAAAATGATCCTTTATTTGACAACGGTAAAATGTTTTGTAATAAGAACCATTTTTCGAACTTGCCATTGCTAATCTATTGATTAATTAATAGAGAAGAACAATGTAAGAGGGAAGTGAGATAGGAATTACCAGCTTTACTGGTCGGGCATAATCGTGAGGTTTAATTAAGGTACTATTATAAGAAAACACGCAGCCTAATACGCATACAATACATACGCATGCACGTTTCAGCACGCCACTATCTGTTTCTAATATACATGTACGCACACGCACGCACGCACACACGCACACACACACGCACGCACGCACGCACACACACACACACACACACACAAGCACACACACACACACACCCACACACACACCCACACACACACACCCACACGCACACACACACACACACACACATACACACACACACACACACACACACACACACACACACACACACACACACACACACACACACACACACACACGCGCGCGCCCGCGCTTGTTCGGATTAGGACGTTAACTCACTCAGTCATATGAGTAGTAGCTACACACAAGCTGTACACTGAGTCATCGAAAACTGGGATACCTGCAGTTAATGATCTAATCAGAATACTATTTTTCAATGTGTGCACAGTCACGGCGGTGCTGCTGACAAAAACAAGTACTTGATGAGGCTGACTTTAAACGAGGAGAAAGTATCTGATGCCGTGACGTTTTTAGGCAAGGCATTCCAAAGGCTAGAGCCAGAGAACGTTAAACTCGTTTTATAGAGATCAATTCTAGGTCGCGGCACAATAAGGGATTTTCTTGATCTGGAGTATGTTGATGGCTGGGCGGTAAATAGCGATGTGATATATGGGGGTAGCTTATCGTTTAATGCCTTGAACATAACCATTCCCGTATTGTAAGTTAAATGATCTTTCAGGAGCAGAATTTTTAAGGTTGCCAATTTTTGGTCAGTAGTTAAGCTGGAATCAGGGGGTATTAGTTTGGAGAGTTCAATCTATTCAAATTGAGAGAGAGAGAGAGAGAGAGAGAGAGAGAGAGAGAGAGAGAGAGAGAGAGAGAGAGAGAGAGAGAGAGAGAGAGAGAGAGAGAGAGAGAGAGAGAGAGAGAGAGAGAGAGAGAGAGTACCTGCGAACACTCCCATGACGGCTGGGATGGCTGTCTGTGTTGCCCGCATGATACAGTATCTGGTGAGGACACCGAGGATGACACGTGGCCTTGAGGGCAGAATCGAACCCTCAACCTGTTATGTAGAGTTATAGTTTAGTTCTTGCCGCTCAATCCATACTCACAATATGTGTCCAACACCTGTGGTCTGCTAAATGCTCATTTCTTACCGTGCCACAGTCAAGATTGTAATGTAAAACTTCAAGCGTGATGAAACTTAAAAATATCACCACCATCATCAGCAACAGCAACAACCACAACCACAACAAAAGAGGCACACGTGGAAAGCGATGATGAATGCGAAAAATCAAATAATTCATAAAATGACGGCCTCATGTGCCCCTTCCCGGTGCGCCTTCCCGGTGCCCCTTCCCGGTGTCAGAAACACGATCTTAACGCTTACGAGACGTGTCGCATCCTGATTCGCGGCCTAAGGCCGGGAATGTGGATGCGACACGTCTCAAAAGTGTTAACCTATTCAGAAGCACGATCTGAACCCATTCAGTCCGGATGCGCTACAGCAGGAGATGGGACTTGACGACCATGACATTTGAAGGGTAGTGCTAGATTAGCTTGGCGCCGTCCGGCGCCAAGCTAATCTGGCACTACCCTTCAATTGTCATGGTCCATCCATCTCCTAGTGCATAGTCAGCCGTGGGGTTAATTGGGTTAACTCATTCAACCCCAAGACCGAAATCCCCAAATTTTGAAGTCGTCCTCTGAAGACTGCGTTGCAGTGCAGGACACAGATCGACCATGATAGTTCAAGGGTGATGCCAGAATAGATTGGCGCCCATAGGCGCCAAGCTATTCTGGCATCACCCTTGAACTATCATGGTCGATCCATATCTTGCTGTGGTGTGTCTGGGCTAGAATGAGTTAAAGGCAGTCCTTACTGAGGCACTGAAGTAAAAGCTCACAAAGTATGTAAATAGAGGGCTGTCCCGGGCCGGTCCTTTCATATATCTCTCCAATACCAGCACTAGTATCACTAACATCCGTTGTCAAGGTCTGCTTGCTTACCGCTTGTGGAAACCACAGGCAACTGACAGAAGCGTGGCTTTTTTTTTTTTTTTTTTGGTCAAACTGAGCATCGAAACTGAAAACAGGTCAGTGTTGGTAACGCGACGAATCACTCTGCCGCACTATCAGAAATGTTTTGTTTACACCCACACTATATTTCCACAGAGCTGGCGCGTCTGAAATGATTGTCTCTGCAAAAAGAACGTCGCTATGCCTAAACAGCCAGTGAAAAGAACCGTCTCCTTTGAAAATTACCCTTTTCTCTCACTCTTTTTTTGTTTGTTTTTAACTTACTGAGCTCCGAGGTCGAAATTTACAAATTTATGATTTGTCCTCCGAAGTCGAGGATACAGATCGACCAAGATAGTCCAAAGGTGGTGCCAGAATAGCTTGGCGCCCGGAGGCGCCAAGCTATTCTGGCACCACCTTTGGACTATCGTGGTCGATTCATTTCAGAGTTGAACAGGATAAAGCAGTTTTGTAAAGAGCTGACCAATTATACCCGAGTGTATAGGCCAGGAACATTCACCTGCTTGTCACCTCAGCTAGCCCTCTGTCACCGGCAGCCCTGGTTATTGTCACACACCGGCGGTACGGTAACTGAGTTCCACAATCGATGCGCAGCCAATAGTGTGTGGCGCTCTCTACACTTCTCGCTGTCAGACGCACGTCTCGGGGACTGAGGCCGGCACACTGTGTATGGCCAGATGAACAACGAGCAACGGCGCACACACACACTACCTCGTCTCGCACAGTCAACTGCGCAGGTGTAATAGAAGTCACGTGATAGGATCATAACAGATTAATTCAACACTTCAGCCTATGAACGGCACCATGGCCGCACGAATGAGGGGGTTAACGGCCTAGAAATACGGGGAAAAGTGCGCACGGCAAGTGCAAAAGATAGTGGCATAATCTACCAGCCAGAAATACGGGGAAAAGTGCGCACGGCAAGTGCAAAAGATAGTGGCATGACCTATTCTTTCTTTCTATCTATCTATCTATCTATCTATCTATCTATCTATCTATCTATCTATCTATCTATCTATCTATCTATCTATCTATCTATCTATCTATCTATCTATCTATCTATCTATCTATCTATCTATCTATCTATCTATCTATCTATCTATCTATCTATCTATCTATCTAGCTAGCTAGCTAGCTAGCTAGCTATCTATCTATCTCTCTCTCTCTCTCTCTCTCTCTCTCTCTCTCTCTCTCTCTCTCTCTCTCTCTCTCTCTCTCTCTCTCTCTCTATCTATCTATCTATCTATCTATCTATCTATCTATCTATCTATCTATCTATCTATCTATCTAAATCCCGTAGTCTTGCCGACCGTTGGGGCACCACTGATGACTTGGCAACCAGCTCTCTCCATTCCTCTCTGTTCTCTGCCATTCTCAGCGAATCGCCCAGCTTCAGTCCTGTCCACTCTGATATATTGTCCTCCCATCTTTTCCTCTGTCTTCCTCTCCTTCGTCCTCCTTGCACAGTGCCTTGCAGGATTGTTTTGGCAAGCCCTGCTGAACGCGTGACATGCCCATACCACTTCAGTTTGCGTTTTCTCACAATGGCTAATAAGTCTTCATAGGGCCCGATGGCTTGCCTGATTCTGCTTCCCACTTCCTCGTTTGTGATGTGATCTCTGTATGAGATGCCAAGTAGCCTTCGAAAACATCTCATTTCAGTGGCTTGTATCCTCCTTTCAAGGTCTGCTGTGAGGGTCCATGACTCGCAGGCATACAAGAGCACACCAGTCTGATCTTGGAGCAGAGTGTGATGTTTCTGTCCTTCCATATGGTCTTCAATCTTGTCAGTGCTGTTGTTGTCTGCGCAACCCTGGACAGTATTTCTGGTTTTGATCCCTCATCTGTCACAATGGCTCCTAAGTATTTGAATTTCTTAACTGTTTCCAGTTTTTTGCCTCCAACCATGATTTCAGTGCCAATGCCACTGGCGTTATTGGTCATTCGTTTGGTCTTCTCTGCACTGATTTCCATCCCATATGCAATGGCTGTATTATCCAGCTTTTCCACCAGCTGAGCTAGCTCCTTCTCTGTTGCTGCAAGGCCATCAATGTCGTCCGCAAAGCGCAAGTTCGTGATTGTTCTGCCTCCAATACTGACAGTTCCTTCATGATCTTTCAGAGCGTCCGTCATGATTCTTTCCAGGAAGATGTTGAAAAGAGTAGGTGAGAGCAAGCAGCCTTGTCTAACTCCAACTGTAGTCCTAAACCAGTTTCCTATTTTGCCGTTGAAGCAGACTGCGCTAGTGGCCTTGTTGTACAGGTTTGCTATGACTTTGATCAGGTTGGCATTGATGTTGTATAGCTTCATGGTGGACCAAAGGGCTGCATGCCACACCCTGTCAAACGCTTTCTTAAAATCCACAAAGACATGATAGAGGTCCTGCTGGTGCTGGAGGTATCTCTCACATAGAACTCTCAGGTTGAAGATCTGCTCAGTTGTGCTGCGCCCTGGTCTGAAGCCTGCCTGTTCTTCAGCTATGATTTCCTCTGCCTGTGGCTTCAGCCTGTTGAGTAGGATCTCTAACATGACTTTGCTTGGGTGGGATATAAGACTGATCGTGCGATAGTTCTGGCATTGATGTAAGTTGCCTTTTTTGGGTAGAGTTATTATAAGTGATTGGGTCCATGGCGTGGGCCAATCCCCTGACTGCCAGATCTTATTGCAGATTGTTAGTAAGGCGCTTATCGTGTCTTCTCCCCCTTCTTGCACCAGCTCTGCAGGGATGTTGTCTGCTCCTGCTGCCTTCCCTTTTTTCAGCGACTTCACTGCAGCCTCTACTTCTTCTCGGAGGATGGGATAGTTGCCATTGTTGGTCACGGGTGGGTTGACAAGTATGCCTGGGTCCCCTGCAGCTCGGTGCTTGTACAAATCTGAGCAGTACTCTGTCCATCTCTTCAGTATGTCTTGGTCTTCCGTAAGACAGTTCCCTTCACTATGTTGAATGATCGAGGAGCGTCCTTGTTTTACACTGGTCAGGTCTTTCATTAGCTGGTATGCTTTTTTGCTATTATTTTTGTTCAGATTTTCTTCTACGTGTTTACACTGATCTTCAATCCACTTATTCTTTGCCTTTTTCATGCTTTTCTTGATATCCTGGTTACTTTCCCAGTATTGTTTAGCTCCTTCTACCTCTGATTTCTTTTTCTTTAATTCTCGACGCTTGTCACATAGAATGACCTACCAGCCAGAAATACGGGGGAAAAGTGCGCACGGCAAGTGCAAAAGATAGTGGCATGACCTACCCGCCAGAAATACGGGGAAAAGTGCACACGGCAAGTGCAAAGATAGTGGCATAATCTACCAGCCAGAAATACGGGGAAAAGTGCGCACGGCAAGTGCAAAAGATAGTGGCATAACCTACCCGCCAGGTGAAAACTTGAATGTCTAGGGCGTTGGTTGGAAGCGATGACGTGTGACGAGAACCGGTTTTGTTATCTACCGTATTAAAATACAGAAGACTTTGACATGGTCCTGGTCGGAGCGCGTTCCGCAGAATGCACATGATGTGCTTGGCGTGCGGACCCCGAATTCTGGCAAAGAAATAACGAGATAAAAATGACGTCACGTCTAGATAAGCAAACCTTGCTAGAGAACGTACATTTGGCGCCAAACGGCGTGCGTGTGTGCGTGCGTGCGTGTGTGTGTGTGCGTGCGTGTGTGCGTGCGTGTGTGTGTGTGTGTGTGTGTGTGTGTGTGTGTGTGTGTGTGTGTGTATGTGACAGCGACTAGAGCCCGCATTTGTGGACAGACAAGCTTGACACTGTAGGATATTTTCCCTACGTGAATTCTCCGGAGGAAGTTTTCTGGATTTTCTTAATTAACAAGAAAATGGCCGATTGACAAAACAGGATGATCCGCATTTGAGTCCGTAATTTTTCTAAATTAAGTTCAGATATTAAATGAGTTCGTAATCCAGCGTTGTACCTCTTCAACTTTTTGAATAATTCATTTTTGCAAATTTTGGATCCAGTATATACTCCCACCAAACAGTCAGCCCTGGAAGAGGCTGTGTGGAACAAAACAGTGCCTTTCGGATGAGTGACGTCAAACATCAAATTCGTCACACGGCATCACGGGATTAGAGATGCCATGACGTGAAACTTACAGTGACGTCATTTTGCTGCTCGTGCCATTCTTCTTCTTCAGAATTCCTGTCGCTACACCAGCCCACAGAGCGAACTAATGGCGGGAGGCGCCGTGTGTCCGTCTTTATTTGTGTGTGCCGGTGTGTGTTGATCAGAGGTTGGGTTAGAAAGGAGGGAAATGGATCAGTTAAAAATAGGAACAACTCTAAATGTTCCTAAAAGAAAAAGACATGTGAGCTCCAAACAATTAGGTGGACTTTGGGGTGAAATCCTCAACTTGTTTCTCATTCTGATGATACAGGTTTTCTTGAAGGGTAATGCACTACGCATAATGTCACCGGGCCGATCTCGGCCAATGTTGGCCCACTGTACGCCATCGGCCCGGTGACCCTTGTCTAGTGATAGTCGTTGTGAGCATAGACCCACATATGGGAACACAAAAACTGATGATAAACCCAACGCCATTAATATTTTGAAATACACATAAGCGTTATTCGACGAAAAACTAATTCTGTACTTCTGTATGCTGGGTCTAATTCCAGTGGCGAAACACACGACTGTTCCTGGCGTGTGTTGACGTGTGAAATATTGATGAGCATAAGGTATATATATACCCAACGTCTTGTTTGTGAATCGGATAAAATCGATGGCGACTAGTTCCACTTTCGGAAAAAAAAAACAGTTGTCCTTTTCCCCGACTATATGTACTTACGTGAGTAGCGAGCAGTGCATGTCAACACATTTATAGCGTCAAACCTGTCAAATATACAACGTGCATCTTGACACCTGCCCTGTAAATGTACGTACAGTCTTATCTCTGAAATCTTTGTCTGTTCAACGACCAAAAACCCGAAACCTTGCAAGGAGCATGGATACAAACTGGTCTCAGCAGTCGCGACACACACTGGTCTCAGCAGTCGCAATACAAACTGGTCTCAGCAGTCGCGATACAAACTGGTCTCAGCAGTTGGGGGGGGGGGGGGATCATGCGGATCACTGCCTCTTGCTGTTTGTCTTTACTCGACAGTCAAGGGGTTAAACGGTAAGTCGGTGAGCAAAATACCGGAGAGGAAAGTGGCAGCATTGTTGAGGCAGGTATACCGGTTAGTATTGGGAGATTCTGATTGTGGCGGCGAGTACACCGGTTAATATTGGGAGATTCTGATTGTGGAGACGGGTATATCGATTAGTATTGGGAGATTTCGATTGTGGAGGTTGGTATACCGGTTAGCATTGGGAGATTCGGATTGTGGCGGTCGGTATACCGGTTTGTGTTGAGAGATTCATATTGTGGATTTAGGTATACCGGTTAGTATTGGGAGATTCCAATTGTCGAGATTGGTATATCGGTTAGTTTTGCGAAATTCTGATTGTGGAGGTAGATATACCGGTTAGTATTGGGAGATTCTGATTGTGGAGGCATGTGTACCGGTTAGTATTGGGAGATTATAATTGTGGAGGCATGTATACCGGTTAGCATTGGGAGATTCAGATTGTGGAGGTTGGTATTCCAGTTTGTATTGGGAGATTCGGATTGTGAATTCAGGTATACAGGTTAGTATTGGGAGATTCTGATTGTGGCGGCAGGTATACCGGTTAGCATTGGGAGATTCTGATTATGGAGGCAGGTATACCTGTTAATATTGGGATATTCTGATTGTGGAGGCAGGTATACCGGTTAGCATTGGGAGATTCGGATTGTGGCGGTTGGTATACCTGTTTGTATTGAGAGATTCTGATTGTGGATTCAGGTATTCCGGTTAGTATTGGGAGATTCCGATTAAAATAATAATAATAATTACGGTATTTATAATGCGCTTATCTTATAATAATTATAACTCTAAGCGCGCACTCACAACTCGCACACGCATGCGCACGCTTTAGACAATTGTGGAGGTTGGTATACCGGTTAGTATTGGGAGATTCGGATTTTGAAGGCAGGTATACCAGTTAGTATTGGGAGATTCTGATTGTGGAGGCAGGTATACAGGTTAGTATTGAGAGAATCGGATTGTGGAAGTTGGTATACCAGTTAGTGAGGAGATTAGGATTGTGGAGGCAGTTATACCGGTTAGTACTGGGAGATTCGGATTGTGGAGACGGGTATACCGAAAACACCCACATATTCGACACAAAGCAAACACATAGAAAACATTCAGCAAGCAGAAGGCACTCATGTTGTCAGTCGCTTGTTGGACACTGTGATGAAACTCAATGCTCACGCATAGGGTTCACACAGAGGGTTGGTATGTTACGGTTTTGTCAGCGGTTTGTCTTGGGACAAATATTCCGTGCAGGCACGAGACCACGTGCAATCATAGGGAAACGTTTTGCACGGGGGTTTTAGCGAGAGTTCAGGCGAACAGATCTGTAGGGATAGTGGCGGTGTATGCGTCTGTTGTGCGAGGTTCTGTACGTGCGACTGGAGCAAGTCTGCGTGCGTTACAGACACACGAATAAAGGGGTCGCCTCAAAATAGTCTGTGCTAAAAACGGTGGGGGTAGCATATTCTCCACTGTCATCACACACTGCATAACAGCCATACAGTCGTCACACACAGTACCGGTCACCACACTCAGCTTTCATCATTTTCACCTCATTTTCACTGACAATGTACAAATCGAAACCCGAAAAATGCGAAAAGTGAAACTTTTTTAAAAGACGTGAAACTTCAATTTATTACAAAATAATACAACCTTTCTCGGATTCCCATTTTGAACACAAGGTCTGACCATTCAATATTTTGTTCTGTGAGCCATCATTGCAGAAACATTGTCAAATCGAGTTTTGCTATTTTCGTGACGGACCTTTGTAGTCGTTAACAGGCTGAGACAATGCCATGGAAAGGTTTATTCCAGAAATTTGAGTTTCGTACGAAAGAAAACTTAATTTAGCGCGAAACATTACAATATATTGAAGAATAGCCTGTAAGCCGAATTATTTACAGCTATTAAAAAAACACAACAAGAATGGCAAGCCCTCAAGGCTCACGTACATCCGATCCACACAATTCCCATGACGTTTGACCTTTTCGAGTACAGGGATGAACCAGATTAGTATACACAGAAAGGACTTATCATCAGTTACCTTTCTCCCAAATTTGGTTGAAAAGTTTGCAAAAATATTGATAATAACTACAATTATTAGCATTTTGTACACATTTGTCGACCTGTTGTGACCCTTGACCTTTTCAGAGGGGTCATCCAAATTAGTATGCATATATAGGTCTTACCATCAGGTATCTGTGTAGCAAGTGTGGGTTTGAAGTTGTGAATAGTAATTGAGAAAAAACATTTCTTGTCAAAATATGGCTATTTTTTTAACCTATTTTCTGAGCTCTTGTGACCCTTGACCTTTCTGAGGGGTCATTCAAATTAGTATGCAAAGATAGGTCTTACCATCAGGTATCTCTGTAGCAAGTTTGGGTTTGGAGTTGTGAATAGTAATTGAGAAAAAAACATCGTTTGTCAAAATATGACGATTTTGGAACTATTTCTTGAGCTCTTGTGGCCCTTGACCTTTCCGAGGGATCAACCAAATTAGTATGCATAGAAAGGTCTTACCATCAGGTATCTTTGTACCAAGTTTGGGTTTGAAGTTGTGAAAAGTATTTGAGAAAAACATTTTTTGTAAAATATTGCGATTTTGGACCTATTTCATGAGTCTTGTGACCCTTGACCTTTCCAAGGGATCAGCCTAATTAGTGTGCGTATAACGGTCTTCCCATCAGGTATCTTTGTACCATGTTTGGGTTTGAAGTTGTGAATAGTATTTGAGAAAAAAAAAACCGATGTCCCAAAAACAGCTATTTTTGATATTTTTCCTGATCCCCTGTGACTGACTTTGTGAGAGGTCACTGAAATTGGTATGTTTAGAAAGGTCTTGCCGCAAAGTATCTTTGGGCCAAGTTCTAAGACTGTAGCTTGAATAGTCTCCGAGAAAATGCCAGCGTTAAAGTTTACCACGGCCGACGGCCGACGGACATACGACCACTGGCCCAAAACATAAACCCTCTTTGCTTCGCACGTGAACCAAAAACCCACCCAATGTCTCGTTTCTTTACTCAGAAAAGCTTTATACAAAAGCAAATCAAGCAAAACATTTTTTTTCATGTGGTGTTTTCTTAGCCATTCTTAGCCAGCTGAACAAAAATACCAGTAATTTACAGAATAAATAATAATAAATAATTACGGTATTTATAATGCGCTTATCTTATAATAATTATAACTCTAAGCGCGCACTCACAACTCGCGTACGCATGCGCACGCTTTAGACGACTCACGTACCACAAGTAGTGAAAATACATTACGACAGTCAGCTTGGGGTGGGGAGTATGGTGATATAGTGCTAGAACTGTTGAAAGAGGTGAGTTTTGAGGTCGGACTGGAAGGAGGAGAGAGAGAGTGTTTCTGACGGAGAGAGAGTGGGAGAGTGTTCCAGGTGGATGGACCGTAGACGGAGAAGGAGCGGGGGCCGAAAGTGCTGAGTTTGGTGCGGGGATGTGGAAGCGGAGAGGGTCGGAGGCGGAGCGGAGGGAGCGGGGAGTAGTGTAGGGGTGAAGTAAGTTGAAGAGATAGGCAGGAGCGTAATTGTTCAGGGATTTGTAGCAGAGAAACAGAATCTTGTTTGGGATGCGTTGGGGGATGGGGAGCTAGTGAAGAAGTTTGAGCAGGGGAGTGATGTGGTCTGATTTTTCCTTTCTGAGGACGAGGCGGGCAGCATTGTTCTGGACGCGCTGGAGAGTGAAAGTGGTGGAGTGAGGGAGGCCGGAAAGGAGAGAGTTGCAGTAGTCGATGCGAGATAGGATGAGAGAGACAGCAAGTTTGGTGGCAGCTTCGGTAGTGAGGTATTTTCTGATCTGACTGATGCGGCGGAGGTGGAAATAGCATGCCTGGGCCGTGGCGGAGACGAAGCTGGTCATGGAAAGAGAGGAATCGAGGATAACGCCGAGGTTTTTGGCCGAGTCAGAGACGGAGATGGGGGTGCTGTCGAGTTGGAGGTGGAGGGAGGGAGGGAGCTGGGAAAGTTTCTGGCGAGTGCCTACCAGCATGGCTTCCGTTTTGTCGTCGTTCAGTTTGAGCTTGTTTGCTGTCATCCAGTTTTTCACGTCTTCGTAGCAGTCAGCCGTACGAGTCAGTAGTGACTGAGCGTTGTCGAGTTTGTCTTTGTCTAGTAGTTGTGAGTCGTCAGCGTAGAGGTGGTGGTGTATGTGGTGAGACTGGATGATATTGGACAGGGGAGAGGTGTAGAGTGTGAAAAGGACCGGGCCCAGGACGGACCCCTGTGGAACTCCGCAGGAGAGCGTGACTGGGTTCGAGCAGACGCCGTCGATGGTACGGACTGCTGTCTGTCGGAGGGGCAGGAGAGAAACCAGGAGTGAGCAGAGTCAGTGATGCCAAAGGAGTGGTGAAGGCGGTGGAGGAGGATATAGTGGTCTATAGTGTCGAAGGCGGCAGAGAGGTCGAGTAGCGTAAGAAGGGAGATGTTGCCCGAGTCGGTGGAGAGAAGCAGGTCGTTTAGAATATGTAGGAGGGCTGTTTCAGTGCTGTGATGTTTGCGATAGGCAGACTGGAACGGACTGAGGAGGTTGTTGTTGGCGAGGTGGAGGTTAAGCTGGTTGAGAACAACCTTCTCGAGAAGCTTGGACAGGAAAGAGAGATTGGAGACTGGGCGATAGTTCTTGAGTTCGTTTGGGTCGAGGTTGTGTTTTTTGAGGAGAGGACGGACGATGGCGGACTTGAAGATATCGGGGACGGAGCCGTTCTCTAGAGATGTGTTGATGATGTCGGTAATGAAGGGCAGAAGTTTTGGAAGGCCGTCCCGGTAGAGAGAAGCTGCGAGGGGGTCTAGTTCGCAGGTTTTGAAAGGCATGGACTTTATGGTCTTGAGGACTTCATCCTGAGAGACGGGGCAGAAGGACGAGAGGGGAGTGCCGGAAATGGAGGGGGGGGGGGGGGGGGGGGGGGGGAGGGGGGTCCGGGAGGGCAGGGCGGAGAAGGCAGAGTGTCGAGTGTGTTGCGCAGAGTTTGGATTTTGTCGGAAAAATAGGTGGAAAAAGCGGACGGGAGTTCTTCTTTGCTGTGTGTGTTGGGGAGAGGAGAGTCTTTAGAAGTGCCTAGGAGTGAGTTCATGGTAGCGTAGAGGGTTTTGGAAGAAGTGGATTCCAGGATTTTGTTTTGAAGGTGTTTACGTTTGGAGTCGGAGATCATTCTGCAGACTTTGGATCTGGTTGTTTGTAAGATCTGTCTGTGAACGGTGAGGTCGGATGAGCGCCAGCGGCGTTCCCTTGTCGGCGCTCACGCTTGGCATCAGCTATGTCGTCAGTGAGCCAGGGTCGGTTGGGTATGGAGCAGGTGGTGACAGGGGCTTGGGTGTCTAGAAGTTTTCGAAGAGAGGAATCGAAATGGGATGCAAGATCAGGAGAGGAGGCGGGATGCAAAAGAAGGTCGACAGCTTCGTCGAAGAAGCTCTCAGAAGAGACAAAAGGATTGACAACAGTCAGATCAAAAAGAACAGTAACAGAGAAAATTTGTAAGGTAGATTAGGGAAATTACCCCTTCCTATTACGTATTACTTTGAATGACGTCCATCTCACAAAATGACGTAGCTCACGTAATGTCTGTGTCTTTTGTGCAGATGTGCGCGTGCTAAAGGGAAAGTTTGACTTTACCTCAGACAGGATCTAAATGGGTTATCCAATCTGTGGAAAGCTCAGGTGGCACTCCTCTTCCTGAGCCGAGTACACACGGCCGGGTAGAACACATTCATTCTTATGAATTTAGGAGGGTACTCGTGTAAGTAAATAATTTCTCTCAAAGAGGTGTATCAAAATTCTCTTATCTAACTCACTCTGCCCCAAGACCGAAATCCCCAAATGTTGCGGTTGTCCTCTGAAGACTGCATTGCAGTGCAGGACACAGATCGACCATGATAGTTCAAGGGTGATGCCAGAATAGCTGGGCGCCCATAGGCGCCCAGCTATTCTGGCATCACCCTTGAACTATCATGGTCGATCCATATCTTGCTGTGGTGTGTCTGGGGTAGAATGAGCTAAGAAAGTATTGTGGAAAAACCTGGTGCACACACATTGCAAACGCGCAGTACCATTGACTTGGCCTGGTGCTTTAGCATGGTGCACAGGTTGCAAAGGCAATGGCAGACCATGGAAAATAAAGTGTGACACCAAAGAACGGCAAAAACGTTAAGAGAACCGAAAATGAATCAACTTTATGCGCAAAAACAAAAACTCAAACACTGTTTGAACGTCAAGAAGCTGATCTTCCTGTGCAATAGTATGACAGGCTTTGGTCACGTCAATTACTGTCCCGTTCTTTCCTCACGCCGCGTGCAAGGTCAGAATAATAATAATAATAATAATACTAATAATACTGTTGCCTCAACTACCGTTGTCATGTGACGTCAATACATCACACTGGGCCCTTACTAGGATAGTATTTTCCAGCGCACTCAAGCAAAGACAATACATTATTGTATAACATTATTGTATAACATTATTGTATAACATTATTGTATAACATTATTGTATACTGTATTGTCTTTGACTGAAGCACGTTGTATGGAGATATTGCGGTAACGTAGCTTACTTTCTTATGACCAGAATGGAAATAAAAGATTTAAAAATTTATACCATTCACAGAAAATTATCAATCTTTGCAAACTTATCATGGCTTGTTTGAGCAACATTCCTTTTGAAAGATCGTTTCATGACATTTTTTCATAGCAGTTTGATAACGTCTGGATGGGCATACGAATTTGGTAACGTAAATTATTTGAATTTACAGACAACGGAAAAAACCGCTTGGTTTTGAGTTTGGATCAAATGGTCAGTAATTTGAATTCTGTATTCTATATTGTAAACCAGTGTCAATCAGATCATGTCTCAATATAAACCAGTGTCAATCAGATCATGTCTCAATATAAACCAGTGTCAATCAGATCATGTCTCAATGTAAACCAGTGTCAATCAGATCATGTCTCAATGTAAACCAGTGTCAATCAGATCATGTCTCAATATAAACCAGTGTCAATCAGATCATGTCTCAATATAAACCAGTGTCAATCAGATCATGTCTCAATGTAAACCAGTGTCAATCAGATCATGTCTCAATGTAAACCAGTGTCAATCAGATCATGTCTCAATGTAAACCAGTGTCAATCAGATCATGTCTCAATGTAAACCAGTGTCAATCAGATCATGTCTCAATATAAACCAGTGTCAATCAGATCATGTCTCAATGTAAACCAGTGTCAATCAGATCATGTCTCAATGTAAACCAGTGTCAATCAGATCATGTCTCAATATAAACCAGTGTCAATCAGATCATGTCTCAATATAAACCAGTGTCAATCAGATCATGTCTCAATGTAAACCAGTGTCAATCAGATCATGTCTCAATGTAAAGACTGCGGCAAGCCACAGACACGCGGTTTCCATATTTGTACATTTTAGGTGAGAATGAGTCTCTGCACAACGTCATACCAGCCATAGTCATGACACACATCATACCAGCCATAGTCATGACACATCATACCAGCCATAGTCATGACACACATCATACCAGCCATAGTCATGACACACATCATACCAGCCATAGTCATGACACACATCACACCAGCCATAGTCATGTCACACATCATACCAGCCATAGTCATGACACACATCATACCAGCCGTAGTCACCCCACACAGCATAATAGCCATAGTCACCCCACACAGCATAATAGCCATAGTCACCCCACACAGCATAATAGCCATAGTCACCCCACACAGCATAATAGCCAGTCACCCCACACAGCATAATAGCCATAGTCACTACACAGCATAATAGCCATAGTCACCCCACACAGCATAATAGCCATAGTCATCACACGCAGCATAATAGCCATAGTCACCACACAGCATAATAGCCATAGTCACCCCACACAGCATAATAGCCATAGTCATCACACGCAGCATAATAGCCATAGTCACCCCACACAACATAATAGCCATAGTCACCCCACACAGCATAATAGCCAGTCATCACACGCAGCATAATAGCCATAGTCATCACACGCAGCATAATAGCCATAGTCACCCCACACAACATAATAGCCATAGTCACCCCACACAGCATAATAGCCAGTCATCACACGCAGCATAATAGCCATAGTCACCCCACACAGCATAAAAGCCATATTCACCCCACACAGCATAATAGCCATAGTCACCCCACACAGCATGATAGCCATAGTCACCACACGCAGCATGATAGCCATAGTCACCCCACACAGCATAATAACTCGTAGTCGACAGAGTCATAAACCACTATGGTTAAAGTTAATGCCCTCTGAACGTTTTTTTTTTTTCAGAAATTGTTATCCAGCTCGGTAGAAATCTGTAGTATACATTTATTGATGAATTTAAACACACAGTTTCAGACAATTGTGAATTTACTTGTCTTGAACACGTCATTTGCATGCACATACACCCTACCAAACTGTAGACAACAGTAAGATCTATCTAGCCACATACACTTAAACAAATTATGCCAAGGTCATTCGATGTCAAACAATTGTCAGTTTCGAGTTTTTAATGTGTAGTCTTCTAATAAATGGCCTATATGCCAATATAAGAAGATTTAATAAAGATAAAAGATATCAGTTTTATGGCTGCATTTGCCTGATTAATTATTAATGCGTGACCTTGACCTTGATTATTCATGCGTGACCTTGACCACAGAAGGTCAACAAAGCCTCCAATGTGGCCATATTGTGTAAATGCTGTATTTTTCTTTTGTTTCTTTGAAATCATATTAACAATAGTGCATCCAGTACAGAAAATAGTAAGGGAAGATTACATTCATACCCTGCCCGTTAGATGGTGTGTACACCGGGATCACCCTGTCTGTGTGTTTGTACGTCTGTGTGTATGTGCCTGTCTGTTGAGACACTTCTGGGAGCGAAATCTACGAAACCACTGCTTTGATTTCTTTCAATTTTCACTTGCTACTAGTGCTAACTTCATATATTTCTCAGTACTCAAAGCAAAGGACATACCTTTATGGTCAAGGTCACAACCGCCATATACATGTATACATTTGAAACACTATGGACAATATCTCCCATATCTTTCAGCTGGTTTGATTCAAATATTTGTTTGAGCTCTTCGATGCAGCAAATGTTAGAAAGGAAAATCCCACATGCCCTTCAAGGTCAAGGTCACGACAATCGTTTTCGTTTAAAAAAAGGTTCCGTTATTCTCTTGAACTTATGGATCCAGTTTAATCAAACTGTATTGATTGGCAGAAAAGTGTCCCGATGCAAACTTCTGTTCTTCACCTATATGTGAAGGTCACGGTGGCCACATTTATTAATGGTCTTTTGGCCCAGTCCTCGTACATCACCGACTTTTTTCGAATTTGGGTTGATGCGAGTTCTTATTTTTGTCTAACGTATTGAAAATACGGTAGACTTTGAAATGGGGCTGATCGGAGCGCATTTCGGAGCATGCACACGACGTTTTTGGCGTGCGGGGCAGACATTCTGGCAAAGAAGTAACAAGATAAAACAAATGACGTCACGTCTAACTACGCAAACCTTGTTAGAAAACGTTTTTTTGGCGCCAAAGCGCCGTGTGTGTGTGTGTGTGTGTGTGTGTGTGTGTGTGTGTGTGTGTGTGTGTGCGCGCGCGTGTGTATGTGTGTGTGAGCGTGTGTGTGTGTGTGTGTGTGTGTGTGTGTGTGTGTGTGTGTGTGTGTGTGTGTGTGTGTGTGTGTGTGTGTGTGTGTGTGTGTGAGCAACTAGAGCCCGCGTTTGAGGACGGACAAGCTTGACATTGTTTAGGATATTGTCCCTAAAAAAATTATCTCAAGGCCTTTTATTCGATATTTTGATTAAGATGCTCATTCGCGAGAAAATGGCCGTTTCACAAAAACCGGTTGATGCACACTGGAGTCCGTAATTTTTCTTATTTTTACTAGATATTTTGCATATAGCTAGATAAAGTTAGAGGTGGTCAGAGGTAGTCAGAGTTGGTCCGTGCAGTCAGCATTCAGACCCAGGGAGTCGACAGTCAGGTGGATGTAACCACTCGTCTGGTTCATGTAGTCGCGTTTCTAAGCCCGTCACTCTGAGCACGGGTGCACCCCAAGGTTGTGTTTTGTCCCCTATGTTATACTCTCTTTTTACCCATGATTGTACATCAACGGATAACTCCCTTACAGTTAAATTTGCTGACGACACCACTGTTGAAGGTTTTATTTTAAACAACAATGAAACAGCATACAGAGAGAGAGAGTAGATGAACTTGTTGGCTGGTGTTCTGACAATAACCTTGACCTGAATGTGCCCAAAACGAAAGAGATGGTCATGGATTTCAGGAAAATCAAAAGTGACATTGTTCTCCTCACTATTCATGGTAGTCATGTTGAAATTGTTGATTGTTTCAGGTTTCTCGGCACCCACATCTCAAACGATCTTAAATGGGAGAAAAACATTGATTCTTTAGTGAAAAAATCACAGCAAAGACTGTATTTTCTCAGACGTCTTAAAACGTTTGGGGTCAGCAGACAAATTTTGACCAACTTCTACCGGGCAGTTATTGAAAGTCTTTTGACCTTCTTCCTGACCACCACACAGAAAGAGAGATCCAAATTAAACAGAGTAGTAAACACTGCATCGAAAATCATTGGTATCGATTTGCCCTCGTTAGAGTCCCTCTTCCACGAAAGAATGCTAAAAAAGGCTAGATCCATCCTCCGAGATGTTTCCCACCCAGCCCATGAGTTGTTTGAGATGTTGCCATCAGGGTGCCGTTACAGAGTGATCGGAACACGCACGAGTCGTTTTAAAAACAGTTTTTACCCATCTGCTGTCCAGGCTTTTAATGATGCAAACAAACGCCAAAGCTCACCCATCCGTCCCACTGTTTAATGTAATATATATATATATATATATATATATATATATATATATATATATATATATATATATATATATATATATATATATATATATATATATATATATATATATATATATATATATATATATATATATATATTATCAAGGAAGACTCGAGAAAAATGGCAAAGTCCGAAGCGCCCGTTATAAAGGAAAACCTCGGAAAAATGGCCGAGTCCGAAGACTCCCAAAAAATGGCGAAGTCTAAAACGTCCTTTGATATTGGGAAGCCTCGGAAAAACGACAAAGTCCGAGACGCCCGTTATCAGGGAAGACTACCAAAAAAATGGCAGTCTGAAGACTCAAAAAAAAAAAAAATGGCTAAGTCCGAAGCGCCCTTTGTAAAGGGAAACCTCGGAAAAATGGCAAAGTCTGAAGCGCCCGTTACAAAGGAAGACTACAACAACAACAAAAAAACCCCGGCAGATTCGGAAGACTCAAAAAAAAAAAACAAAAAAACAAACAAAAAAAAACAACAACGGCAAAGTCCGGAGCGCCCGTTATAAAGGAGAGCCGCCAGAACAGCAACTGTAGAGTCGGTTATCCAGTCGTGGATACCGCTCAAATCCACCTATCTCCGCAGACCAGGTACCAACCACACCGCCATCTAAGCCAAAGGCCGACCGCAGCGGGAGCTTTTCGCTAGCCGAAAAGCTGACGGGTAGCGGAAAGTCGCTCGCCCGACCAAAATCATTACGTGTTACAAAATGGTGAAGCACTTTTCCATGCGATAGAACATTACTTTCCCAGCTGAATACGCTTTTGTAAACTCTGAGACTGTTACCAACACTTAGAGCACTTCAAACACTATATTGTTGCAAAAACCTCTTGCAGATGAAAAATCGTACTTTTACAAGACTACGTAATTAACAACCCAAATCAAATCTCCTGTCAAGGGAAAATACTCCGCAGTAACCAGCTGTCTGCCACCGTAGCCGAGCTCTGGAAAGAAGGGAAACCGACACTAGGCGACTTGCGGTCACTGAGTACAACATCTGGCCTTTGTCTAAACGTTCTTCCGTGTTACACAGCCTGGCCTCTTACTACTGGCGGTAAATACACACTAAATTCCGGTCAGGCTTGCAGGAGACAAAAATAGCTGAACTATGCAGTAAGCCTCAGTGAGCACACTGACTACACAAAAAGAAAAGAAAAGAAAAAATAATATGATAAAAAAACGTGTACAAGGCATTTTTACCACATATATATATATATCTTGGCTTGACTTCGCGAACGAAGATTCTATAGGGCTTGCCTACGTCGTCTGCAGGCATTTTCGTGGCTGCGGAGGCCAATCCGGGACAGGCAGGTTCGACCGCAGTGGCTGCAGGGGAAGGTCTGGTCAGGGTTCTGAGTTACGACAACTCTGTTTTTTCTTCTGAGCCGCTTGTCCTTAAGGTTAGCTCTGCGAGAGTCCTCAAAGGAGACGGCTGCCTTGTGAATGGTGGAGCGCCAGGTGTCACGGTCCGCAGCAAGCGAAGACCACTGGCGGTGGTCGATTTGGCAGGCACTAAGTGACTTCTTGAGACCGTCTTTGTATCTCTTCTTTGGTGCCCCTCAGTCTCGGTGTACAGTGGACATATATATATATATAGTATATATATATATATATATATAGTATATATATATATATATATATAGATATATATATATATATATATATATATATATATTATATATATATATATATATATAATATATATATATATATATATATATATATATATATATATATATATATATATATATATATATATATATATATAGTAATGTGTGTGTGACACTATGCACACTTTCTTAAAAGCAATTTTCTGGGATTTTGTGTGTACTTTTTGGTCACATATAGATTTAATGGGGTTTCATGGCTAATTAGGATGTCAGTCCCAATAATATTTCAAATCAATTCACATGAGTCTGAGGTAGATATTCCAATACCCTCGCCATTTTGAACATTGTCCATGGCAGACAGAAGTGGTCTGGCTGGGCTACTTTGCCAATTTTTGTTGTTTCTGTGTATACTTCCTCTTAACGATTTGTGGTGTTCATTTTTTTCTTTGGTATTCCTTGTGCGTTTTTGTAAATATTGTCCTTGCTTTTGTATTGGCTTTTCTGTTGGGAGAGACAGGTTGTCATACATACTTTCAGGCTGTATTGTTCTGGTCTATGCTGATAGAACTGAAGTGGCTAAGGGCTTACTATAGCCCACCCATGCCTGTACTTTTCATATATTTTATGGATAGGAGAGTATCGTTTCGTAGCATGAATTGTAGAGGCCTCGGAGATCCGAAGAAACGGGATGACGTGCTGCATCTTTTGAGAGAAAAAGAATATAGCATATGCTTTCTACAAGAAACTCACTTTACGGCGAAACAAGAGCATATCATCAGGGCGAAATGGGGCTATCAAGCATTTTTTAATTCTTATGCATCAAATGCAAAGGGTCTGGCTGTTATAATTAACAATAAGTTTGGTTTAAACACCTTGTCTTGTATAATGACCCTGAAGGAAACTACATGATTCTTAAAGCGCTTGTTGTTGAAACTGTGTACTTGCTGGTTAATGTGCACGGGCCAAACAATGATTGTCCAATTTTTTATGAACAGTTGAAAAGTAAATTATGCGAATATGGGGATGTTTCTATGATTCTGGGAGGTGATTGGAATATGGTCTTGGACCCTAAGCTTGATTATCATAATTACAAGCGCACAAATAATCCACTTGCCAGAGAAAAACTACATGAGGTAATTGAAGAATTTAACTTGATAGATATTTGGAGAGAAATGCATCCTAATGATACAATATTTACGTGGAGGAGAAGAAACCCCCTTCAGCAGGCACGCCTGGACTTTTTTCTTATATCGGACGCAGCTGCACATATGGTAGTGGCATCAGGGATTAATGCATTATACAAATCCGATCACTCTGTTATCTCTTTTGCTATCCAGTCGAGAAATGGCAGTTCTGATTCCTATAGTAGACATGGCCGTACTTTTTGGAAGTTTAATACCTCCTTGTTAAAGAATGCAGAGTATGTAACAACTAACATCAGTGAAAAAGTGTATTTATGAAACAAAATGTCAGTACGCACATCTGTTGTACCGGCATGAAGTTATCGATCACATCCCTTCTCCCGATCTGCAGCTTGTAATTAATGATCAGTTATTTTTTGAAACTCTTCTTGTTCAGGTTAGGGGAACTACAATAGCTTATGCTTGTCACAAGAAGAAGGTAGAAAACGAACGAGAAAAATGGCTGCTCAACAAAATTGAAGCTATGGAAAATAGTCTGAGCCAGCATAATCAGGGAGTTTTAGAGACTTTACAGCAGGAGTTGTATAACATTAGGGAACGGAGGATGGACGGGGTTCGAATTAGAGCGAAAGCAAGATGGATAGGAGACGGAGAACAAAAGTCAAAATACTTTTGTGGGCTAGAAAAAAGACATTACACGAGTAAATTTATGAAGGTTATAGAAAACAACAATGGAGAAAAGATAACAGATCAGGTAGAAATTGCGAGGGAAGTGGAGGAGTACTATAGGGCATTATATAAAAACAGAGATTCAGATTTACATGAGGTTGACTCCTCAGATTTTGACAACTGTCTTTTTCGAAAGTTGTCAGAAGAACAGAGAGACAACTTAGAAGGCTACATAACAGAGGAGGAGGCTTTGCGAGCTTTAAAGAATATGGAAAATGGGAAAAGTCCAGGAAGTGACGGCTTCCCAGCGGAATTTTTCAAATGTTTTTGGAAAGACCTATAGGGTCTTTCTTAGTGAGGTCTATCAACGAGGGTTACGACCATGGGTGAGGGTCTTTGTCAGTCACACAAAGACATGGAATGATAACTCTTATTCCTAAAGGGGAAAACCTAAGCAATATTTAAAAAATTGGCGCCCAATATCCCTGCTTAATGTCAGTTATAAAATTGCATCCGCATGTATCGCCAATAGAATAAAACAGGTTCTCCCTTGTATAATTCATGAGGACCAGAGTGGTTTCATCTCCGGTAGATCAATCTCCGACAATATTAGACTTCTGTATGATGTACTTCATTATACAGAGACATTTAAGAAACCTGGATTGTTGTTGCTCATCGATTTCGAAAAAGCGTTTGACTCTGTTTCTCACTCATTTATTCAGAAAGCTTTAAAAATGTTTAACTTTGGCTGTGGCATCACAAAATGGGTGGAAATTTTTTATAAGAACAGTGAATCTTGCCTGATTGTGAACAGCCAGGTGTCTGGTCGCTTCTCTGTGGATCGTGGTTGTAGACAAGGGGACCCCCTCTCACCTTATATCTTTTTAATATGTGTTGAACTATAAAGTTGAGGAATAATAAGAACATTTCAGGTATAAAATGCAAAGAACATGAATTCTTAGTCTCACTGTTTGCTGATGATATGTCATTGTTTTTGGATCGGTCACAAAAATCATTTGATTCTGTCATCCTAGAATTGGAACTTTTTGCAGTTATTTCTGGGCTAAAAAATAATTTTGAGAAGACTATTGCTGTTTGGATTGGCAATAATAGGTTTTGTCTTACACGCTATGCCCCAAATCTAAACATCTCCTGGAATCCAGATACCTTCACAGTGCTGGGAGTGACCTTCTCTACAGAACTGTCTGATATCATACTCCTGAATTATAAACAGAAACTTGTAAGAATGAAGAAAATTGTAAAGCAGTGGAAATTCCGAAATTTAACCCCTGTTGGAAGAAATGTTGTTTTCAAGTCCTTAATTCTTTCAATTTTTACACACCTCTTCATCTCTCTGCCCTCCCCAGGGAGTGTAATTCTCAAAGAAATTAATAGTGCGATGTTTAACTTCATCTGGGGAGGGAAGAGAGATAAAGTGAAAAGAACCACAGTTTTCAGACAGTATGAAGAAGGAGGGCTCAAGGTAATTGATATTGAAGTTTTTTACAAAGCACTTAAGGTCACCTGGATTCGGAGAGTGCTGTCTTCGGGCAGTAACTGGAACCTTTTACTCGCATCTTTGCATGGTAATATCAAACAGTGTGAGGTTTTTGGTGGTTACATCCTAGAAAGTTTAGAGATAAAAAACTCTTTTTGGAAAGAAGTGGCGGCAATTTTTAAAGAATGCCATCATCTTTTCTGTCCCGCAAGTATTGATGCATTCAAAAGCGAACCATTGTTTTTTTAACCCACGACTTCTGAAAAAGGATACTTCGAAATCTGTCGACAAGTGGGTTTTGAAAAATATTTTACAATTGGTGATGTTTTTGATGATAATGGGGACATTATTAGCTTCGAAGTTTTTTGTGAAACTTTTGGTGCAGATGTCTCTTTTCTCCAATACTGTAGTAGAACAAGTGCTATACGAAAATACAAAAGAAAAATATTACGAATATGGATCGATGCAGTTGATGTAACTGATTTGGGTACACCTTTGGGTGTTGTCTTTAAACATAAAAAGGGTACAAAAGATATATACAACGTTTTCTTCAATAAAATGACACCACCTACGTATATTGAAAAATGGGAAAACAAATATATTGACCTAAAGTGGAGAGCTATATTTGTGCATGCCATAACGGTCACACAAGACACCAAATTACGCTGGTTTCAGTATAGAATTGTCCATAGAATACTGACAACCAATGTTTACCTGCGCTATAGACAGTTAAAGGATTCAAACCTTTGTACCTTTTGTTCACTCTCTAAGGAGTCTATTGAACACTTATTTTTTGAGTGCACAGTGGTGCGTGTTTTCTGGAACAAATTACTGAACAGACTGAAAGAAAAATGTGCTCATTGTGACAATTTTGAACTCTGTACACAATTAGTTGTGTTTGGGGTGAAAAAAGGGCTGCGGACAGACCCAGTTCTTCATTTGCTCTTATTAATGGCAAAGTTTTTTATTTACCGCTGCCGTTGTTTGAATAAGCAGCTGAACCTTTCTGTTTTTTTTGGCAGAGTTCCAAAACAGATACTGTACCATCATCTTTTCTGTCCCGCAAGTATTGATGCATTCAAAAGCGAACCCTTGTTTTTTTAACCCACGACTTCTGAAAAAGGATACTTCGAAATCTGTCGACAAGTGGGTCAAATACACTTGTAAGACTGCATGATCATAAAGTATAACAAGTATTGATGCATTCAAAAGCGAACCATTGTTTTTTTAACCCACGACTTCTGAAAAAGGATACTTCGAAATCTGTCGACAAGTGGGTCAAATACACTTGTAAGACTGCATGATCATCGGTGTACAGATTACACATGCCAATCACTCAGTATAAAAAGCGGTGTGTACTAAGCACAGTGTCAACTGGACAAGCCCACCCAAGAATAAAATCACCATGTTGACAATTTTGACAATGGAGGTGTTCTGGTGTCGGTACAAAATTCCCTATGCACCGCTTTTTATACTGAGTGATTGGCATGTGTAATCTGTACACCGATGATCATGCAGTCTTACAAGTGTATTTGACCCACTTGTCGACAGATTTCGAAGTATCCTTTTTCAGAAAAGAGTCACCCTAGAAGAGTCAAACATTTTTTTTTTCAAACAAATCTTTAAAAAATATAAAAAAGTAATAAAAGTAATATAAAGGGCTTTCCCAGCGACATCGGTAACCACACATCTGAAAGCAACTGTTTCAGACTTTTTTAATTGGGAATTTTCTTAACTCCACGACTAAAGGAATGACACCTAAATGAACAATTTTCGGGACTTCAAGGAATTTTTTTAATGTGGCTGGAAATTTGTATTCCCGCATTCCACCCTAGAAGAGTCAAACATTTTTTTTTCAAACAAATCGGTATCACAAAATATGTATTTACTGTCAGAAACAAACTTAGCCTTTTTACACGCCTGTGGCTACCTTATTTGGACTTTGTGTAAATAATTAATTTTATGTTACCTTTTTTGTTACTCTATGTAGACTGCAGTTGATTTCAGTTTGGCCTGCTATGATTCACAGTTACTTCCTGCTGATTTTTGACAACTATCTGTTTACCAATACGTGCATGCAGACCCACTCACAAAACAAATTCCAGGAACAGTCTCTCTCTCTCTCTCTCTCTCTCTCTCTCTCTCTCTCTCTCTCCTCTCTCTCTCTCTCTCTCTCTCTCTCTCTCTCTCTCTCTCTCTCTCTCTCTCTCTCTCTCTCTCCACAAACACACAATAATTTAATTAACTTATTATTATTATTTTTAACATTTAAATTTATTATCAGGTTGTGTATGTATGATTTTTTAAATTCTTTTTGTATTCGTGTTGTACTTGTTTGCGATTCATATGTGTTCATGTCACTAATCTTGAAAATTTTTCAAAAATAAAAAAATATATTAAAAAATATAAAAAAGTAATAAAAGTAATATAAAGGGCTTTCCCAGCGACATCGGTAACCACACATCTGAAAGCAACTGTTTCAGACTTTTTTAATTGGGAATTTTCTTAACTCCACGACTAAAGGAATGACACCTAAATGAACAATTTTCGGGACTTCAAGGAATTTTTTAAATGTGGCTGGAAATTTGTATTCCCGCATTCCACCCTAGAAGAGTCAAACATTTTTTTTTTCAAACAAATCGGTATCACAGAGATAGGTACATCTCTTATGCCTGTACCATTAGTAATGATCAACAAACAAATAAGAGATATCAAGAGTACAGGGAATTTTGTACCGACACCAGAACACCTCCATTGTCAAAATTGTCAACAAGGTGATTTTATTCTTGGGTGGGCTTGTCCAGTTGACACTGTGCTTAGTACACACCGCTTTTTATACTGAGTGATTGGCATGTGTAATCTGTACACCGATGATCATGCAGTCTTACAAGTGTATTTGACCATATTGTCCAGTCAGCGCTGTGGTGGTCCTGGCTATGTGTCAAGTTTCCCTCATTTCTGCTCATTGCTGAATTAGCACGGGCCTTTATTACAAAACCGTAAGTGGTTCTAGATTTCTTTCTGCTACAAAACCAACACCTGAGAAGTGATCAACTAAACTAGTAAAGACTGTCTGGTCATTTTAGCTGATTTGAGCAAGTTCACCTTTTACAATTGACACCTTAATAATTATCAAGGTGGCCCATAACGTTTGGCGTTGTTATATATATAACATTTAAAACAAAACAAGCAATAAAAAAAAAAGTTTGGTACTGCAGTAATGGCTTCGTGACGTTTGGCGTCAGGACGTTTCCACACAGCAAAGGGACAGCAGTGCGGTAGGCGACACGCCCCAAAACAAGTAGCTGAGCTGCAGCAGGTGGAACATCGCTTCGTGTGATTCCTGTAGCGACGCGCCCCGATTTAAAATGTTTAGAATTGTTGCGATTTGTTGTGGCGTACTGAAAGTCGCGCTCTCTTCATAGATAAATCGCCGTTGAATCGCTCCATGGGGCGGGGGGGGGGGGGGGGGGGGGGGGCGGATACAATTTTGTCGCGCCGGCCGCTTTTTCCTGTCGCACCACAATCGCGCCGTTGTCGCGTCTGGTTTATAGAAACATTCTGCATTCCTATGTTCGCGATTTGTGACGGTTTCGCCGCTGCTTTCCCGTCGCTATACGGAAACACCCCTTTAACTCATTCGAGACGAACGGCATCCGGATACGCGGCTTTAGCTGCGTATCCGGATGCAGTTCGTCTCCGTCAAATGAGCCTCGTATGAATGAAGACTATCATGCTGCAGAGTGATTTGCTTTACTCGAGACACCTTGAACCCATAAACGAATTTAATTATGTTGTTTATAGTACTCTGTTCTGTCGGCCAGTGATCAATAAACGAAGAAATAGACTGCTTAGAAAAAGAAAAAGAGAGAAAATATTTTTAATCCCTTAACTCATTCTAACCCAACACCGAAATCCTTAAATTTTGTTGTTGTCATCTGCAGACTGCATTGCAGTGCAGGACACAGATCGACCATGATAGTTCAAGGGTGATGCCAGAATAGCTTGGCGCCCATAGGCGCCAAGCTATTCTGGCATCACCCTTGAACTATCAATAATAATAATAATAAGCGCATTAAATAGGCGCTTTATCCCAATTGAAAATCGGCTCAAAGCGCCGCCGCGAACTGAACCCAACAAGCACGCTCACGTGAAATGGTCGATCCTTATCTTCCTGTGGTGTGTCTGAGGTAGAATGAGTTAAATGATATTGACGATACCGCTGGGTGGAAAAGACGTGTCTTTTTCCTGGAGCGGTACCGGCCCTAGCAGTCAAGGGATTAATGTGTCTAAATATTAAAATAGCTACTTACTGGATTGTCGATGCCGTAAACTGTTGGATGATAGGCGGAGGTCAGGCAGCTTTTGTCGGAGTGATGTCAAAAAGATTCAATAATAACTTTTTTCGTAAAAAAAAAGTTATTTTTCAATGAAAAAATGTCCTTCTTCACTGTTTTGTTGCGGAGCAGCAGATGCGTGTTGCCCTCAGACTTGCTTCGTTACGCCTTGCCTCTCGTGCTGTTCGTGCGTGCGTCCCTTCCCGCTTCGGTTGCTGTGTGTCTGTCGGTGATCAACAGCAAAAGGACCAGTCCAGATCTAGCGTCCTATTATAGTAAAACGTAACTCGGATTGCTTTACCTGTTAGCTCCTTTTGTTTCACATGAATGCTGCTGAAAAACAAACACGTAAAAACAGCAAGAGATATATTATCCCCATGCGCCCCAGCCGATGCGGAGGCTCATGGGGATCTATGTCTCATGCATATCATCACAGTGAGAATACTCTAGCGTTGAACTGAAATTAGTCTGTGCACACGTCAGAACGTAGGTGTTAGAACCACAACAGACTGCGCGTTGTACAACCCCCGCTTTCCACGTGATCACAGGTGTTAATGGTCCAGTTAGAAGGCTTAGACCTTTATGGGCCCCCAGCAAGCTGCGGAAGCTCGTGAAGGTCTATGCCTAGATGTGTTTATAGATTGATTACCCTGCGGGAGTGAGAGAGTGATATACCATGCGAAGAGGTGTGTCCACGAGGTTCTGCTGTGATATGAAAGCCGGCCATACAATCCTTCACACTTACCGTGCATGTTGTCCAGCTAGCCCTTCACAGCTGGAGAGGCTGACAAGAGCGATCACGGTCACCAAGCAGTTACATGGCCTTTTGAGAATCTGTGTCTCTGGCATAAAAGAAGGGGTAGACTGGAGGACTTTTTCCGATCAGAAGCTAGCCATTGTCTACACCCCGGATGGCTGAGGCACTTTTGCAAGCTGTCCCAGGTTAACCGCATCACGGCCAGGGCGCGACGAGCGAACACCCAAAAATGCAAAAGGCTTCATTCGTGTCCGTGTCATTACGGCAGATTCGGTTAACACATTCGCGGCCAGCCACATCCAGATGCGGCTGGCAGGGAATGCGTTAACCTATTCAGCGCCAGCTGACGCAGACTGTGTTGAACACTCTTCGTCAATGACAGACCACAGAAAACTAGATGTACAAAGAACTTGGATTCAAAGTAGCGTCAGCAAGAGGCATATATCGTCATTCGTCATTAGCCCCCCCCCCCCCCCCCCACACCTCCGCACTCCACCCCCACCTGGATTCAAGTAGCGTCAGCAGGCAATCGCATTCGTCATTAGCCCCCCCCCCCCCCAACTTGGATTCAAAGTAGCGTCAGCAAGAGGCATATATCGTCATTCGTCATTAGCCCCCCCCCCCCCCACAACTTGGATTCAAAGTAGCGTCAGCAAGAGGCATATATCGTCATTCGTCATTAGCCCCCCCCCCCCCCCCCACAACTTGGATTCAAAGTAGCGTCAGCAAGAGGCATATATCGTCATTCGTCATTAGCCCCCCCCCCCCCCCACAACTTGGCATTCGATCGTCCCCCCCCCCCCAACTGGATTCAAGTAGCGTCAGCAAGAGGCATATATCGTCATTCGTCATTAGCCCCACCCCCCCCCCCCACAACTTGGATTCAAAGTAGCGTCAGCAAGAGGCATATATCGTCATTCGTCATTAGCCCCCCCCCCCCCCACAACTTGGATTCAAAGTAGCGTCAGCAAGAGGCATATATCGTCATTCGTCATTAGCCCCCCCCCCACAACTGTGGGGGCTCATGAGGATCAATAAGTCTTGCAGTTGGTTGGGTTTTGTTCTCATTTTCTCGGCACTGAACGGGTTAACCCTCCAGTGCACGCAGATAGTGTTCCTGAAATCGTCTGACACACGATGTTTTTATTGTTTATTTCCCTCTTTGTTTAGAAACAAAATCAAACTTTTAAAACTTTTTTTTTTTTTTAACTTTTATTTTAATTTTTTTTTAATTTAATTTTTTTTTGTGTGAATAAAAATGAATGAATGATACTTTATTTCTCAAGGATGGAAACAATATGCGCACAGGCCTCTTTTCGTGTTTGTCCTTGCTAAACTACAACATTTAAAACAACATTAAAACATGTTAACAGCACAAACAAGCTGCTACACCCACAGGTCACATGTGTTAAGCCCGTTCTTAATTGGACGCACCTTTGATCGGCAAACGTAGATCGGAGAAGATCGACGATCTATTGGTTTGTTTCTTAATTGAGGTTGAACAAACCTTAACGAAGCTAGGCGAACTTGAGCAAACTAGGTTCGCCATGGTTCTCTTTCTTAATTGAAGTGCTTGGTTCGGCAGAAGTAGGTCTGCGAAGGTGTTCAGAATGGCTGGCGTAATGCCGCTTCGCGATTGGCAGATTTGTGTGTGTGTGTGTGTGTGTGTGTGTGTGTGCTCCAGGCAGGAGGGATCCGACAAACAGCGTTGAGCCTCCCACAAATCAATAATAAAAAAAATGGTCTTGTTCTTCGCAAGAAAGGGAAATATGGCACACGTCCGCCATGGTTGTTGGATCGGTAACTGTCTTCTTATCTCCAACACAGAAGAGGGTAAAGGTTTTGACCACTCGGAGAAAAGGATCGCTTTGGATTGCTTAACATGTCATGCGATCTTTTTTTCGACAGCGAACTATGGTTTGCCGAGGTTCGTGAACTACTTCAAACTAGTTCGTCGTATATGAAAAGAAAAGGGGAGACTGCCAGTGCTAATATTTTAGGAAGGTTACAAAGTAAAGTAGATAATAGCACTGTCAGGGGAGAGAAGTGTGCATGATCGACCAGTGATCATAGATCTACTGTGGCCAAAGCACACACACAAAAAAAGAAGATAGGATAGAGAGGGGGCGCTAAAAAAGTGACTGAAAGCAATGAATATGGAAGCCCCCCCCCCCCCGAAGGGGGGCGTATCACATATCCCACTGTTCCAGCCACTCAGTGCATGGAAATTTAAATCTAGGTCCCCCCAAGGGGGGGTCCAGATATTTAGGCGGTGTGGACAGCTGTTTCGGTCTTGGCGACCTCTTCAGCACACCATCGGCGATACTGGAGGAGGCAGGAATTTCTGCCTACCTGCAAAGACAACCACATTTTACTGTGGTGTCTGCAGGGGCATACATTCCATGCCACCACCTAGAGCCAAATTTCCATGCACCCTAAAAGAGAACCTACCAAAAGGGGGGAAGGGGTTGCAGTCGATATTGTAGTAGTAAATGAAAAGAAAAGGGGAGACTGCCAGTGCTAATATTTTAGGAAGGTTACAAAGTAAAGTAGATAATAGCACTGTCAGGGGAGAGAAGTGTGCATGATCGACCAGTGATCATAGATCTACTGTGGCCAAAGCACACAACAACAACAACAAAAAAAAAGAAGATAGGATAGAGAGGGGGCGCTAAAAAAGTGACTGAAAGCAATGAATATGGAAGCCCCCCCCCCCCCCGAAGGGGGGCGTATCACATATCCCACTGTTCCAGCCACTCAGTGCATGGAAATTTAAATCTAGGTCCCCCCAAGGGGGGTCCAGATATTTAGGCGGTATGGACAGCTGTTTCGGTCTTGGCGACCTCTTCAGCACACCATCGGCGATACTGGAGGAGGCAGGAATTTCTGCCTAAATATCTGGACCCTCCTTGGGGGGACCTAGATTTAAATTTCCATGCACTGAGTTGCTGGAACAGTGGGATATGTGATACGCCCCCCTTCGGGGGGGGGGGGGGCTTCCATATTCATTGATTTCAGTCACTTTTTTTGCGCCCCCTCTCTATCCTATCTTCTTTTTTTGTGTGTGTGCTTTGGCCACAGTAGATCTATGATCACTGGTCGATCATGCACACTTCTCTCCCCTGACAGTGCTATTATCTACTTTACTTTGTAACCTTCCTAAAATATTAGCACTGGCAGTCTCCCCTTTTCTTTTCATTTACTACTACAATATCGACTGCAACCCCTTCCCCCCTTTTGGTAGGTTCTCTTTTAGGGTGCATGGAAATTTGGCTCTAGGTGGTGGCATGGAATGTATGCCCCTGCAGACACCACAGTAAAATGTGGTTGTCTTTGCAGGTAGGCAGAAATTCCTGCCTCCTCCAGTATCGCCGATGGTGTGCTGAAGAGGTCGCCAAGACCGAAACAGCTGTCCACACCACCTGGACCCCCCTTGGGGGGGGGGGGAACCTAGATTTAAATTTCCATGCACTGAGTGGCTGGAACAGTGGGATATGTGATACGCCCCCTTGGGGGGGGGGGGGGCTTCCATATTCATTGCTTTCAGTCACTTTTTTTTAGCGCCCCCTCTCTATCCTATCTTCTTTTTTTGTGTGTGCTTTGGCCACAGTAGATCTATGATCACTGGTCGATCATGCACACTTCTCTCCCCTGACAGTGCTATTATCTACTTTACTTTGTAACCTAGTTCGTCGTATCTTTGGATCGTCCAAATAAGAATCAACCTGGTTCGCCCGAGATCGCGAACTCTAGATCGTCAGAGTTGGCGAACAAATGTACAGGTAGGTTTGTCCAATTAAGAACAGCCTTTACATTCCGATATAAGTTCAAAAGTCGCTGAAGGTTACGTACACACACACACACACACACACACACACACACACACACACACACACACACACACACACACACACACACACACACACACACACACACACACACACACACACACACACACACACATAAATTGACAAGGTCGGGGGGGGGGGGTGATGGGGGGCGACTGCGTGCTTATGATACAGCTACCCTTGTGTAGGAATATAGTGTACAGGCAAAACACTACAGAGAAGAGAGATAATAAAAACTAACAAGTGCAAAACGGAGGACCACAACAATGCGTTATAAAAAGGAAATCATTGACATGGCTTTTTTGGACACATTATCTACGTTTCTTTTGCTTTGAGATGTATTTAAAAGCTTTCGTTCTAAACACTAGAAGATGTCTCGTTTGCTGTATATGTGGAGGAATGAGTTCCATAAATAGGCATCCAAAGACTGGATTTAATCAAGTCAATTCGGGGCCGTTCAATGACGAGACTGTTCCTCGAAGTGCTGTAAACCCTTTCGCTTTCAGTGAAAAGCTTAATCAGTTAGAGGGGGGCTTTCCCGTTCAGTGCTTTGTGCATAAGTACGCACTTATTTAAATGAATAATAATAATAATAATAAGCGCATTAAATAGGCGTTTATCCCAATTGAAAATCGGCTCAAAGCGCCGCCGCGAACTGAACCCAACAAGCACGCTCACGTGAATCACGCGCATTCACTCACACACTGTACATAAACACAGAACATTCACGTGGTGCTAAGGTCAAGCCCAAGCGAGCTACTGTAGTTTTTGGAAATTCAAAATGAAGGTGTTGATGTAAAGGAAAGAGCCCTGTTGCCTGAAGCTTTTCCTCCAAAGTTAGAGCGGGGATTGGGAGGATCAGTTTAACTGCGCGCTTGTATAGAGAATTAATCCTTTTAAGATTAGCCTCCCTACTGCCGTCCCAAATAGTAGATGCGTAGTCAATGTGAGGTTGTATGTAGGAGTTGAAAAACAGCTCATGTGTTTTAGTATCAATGATAGATTTTAATCTTGACAGTAAAACAAGTCAAGGTTCCTTAGCTCTCGTGTTCTTCAAGTGGCGATTAGCGACCACTACCCTGTGTGCTGTAGTTGGGCTCTGAAGGTGGACAAGCCATGTCGTAAAAACCAGCATACCACTATTCATTACAGGTCGTTTAAACATTTCAATCGGGACGCGTTTCTCGCCGACCTGAGCGGAATCTCTTTTCAGTCAGTTTATAACTATGATATTCCTGAAGAAGCGTTGGCCGAATGGTACAGATTGTTCCTTTGTGTACTTGACCAGCACACGCCACTAGGTGAGAAGAGAGTCAAACACGCACAGTTACCTCAGTGGTTAAGTAAGGACATTAAAGACGCCATGGCCCTCCGAAATGAACTGAAGCGGAACAAAGATTATGCTGCCTTCCGCAAGCCGCGTAACCGCGTAAAGTACCTGGTGCTCGAGGCCCAGAAAAAACACTTCCAGCGCTTGATGGATAATAAAACTGATACAGTATCTGTCTGGCGAGCCCTCAATGCCTTTACCAAATCACGTCAAACACCACCATGTACTTCTATACCTGCTGATACTTTTAATCAACATTTCCTGTCTGCTGCCGACTCACTTTTAAATAAAAGTACTAATAACCTAAACAAGCCGACTATTTCTGTAAAACTTAAACATTTTTGCGACGAGAGACTGGCGCGAAACGACTTTTTTAGTATTCCGTACTTAACTGTTTACGACGTAGGCAAGTCTATTAGTCAGCTGAAAAATAAACGCTCCCTTGGTCATGACGGTATTAATAGTTTCTTTTTAAAACTGTCTGTCCCCTATGTGGTTGAATCTTTAACATTTATCTACAATTTTATAATCCACCAAGGTACTTTCCCAAGAAGCTGGAAAATAGCTAAAGTCATTCCGCTGCCTAAAACTAAAGACCTCACTGATCCCAACAAATTCAGACCAATTTCATTTTATAAACTTTGTCAAAGCTTATAGAAAAACATGTCCACAGGTACCCGAGTCACTTCCTGGAGACACATAACTTGATTTATCCGTTACAGTCAGGCTTCAGACCCCGCCACTCTTGTCACACGGCTCTGTCTCATCTGACCAATACCTGGCTAACTTCAATAAACAATGCTGAAATGACCGGTGCGGTATATTTAGATTTTTCTAAAGCTTTTGACTTAATCAACCATGAACTGTTGCTGTTGGCATACCACATATACACAGATTCCGCTGCCTTCTTTAAATCTTATCTAAACAATAGATCTCAGTATGTTTTTGTCAACGGTAAGCGTTCCTCAGAGGATGTCATTAAGCATGGAGTACCCCAGGGGTCTATTTTAGGCCCTCTCTTATTTTTAATTTTATTAATGACTTGCCTTTGTGTCTCTCACAATCAAATGTGCGATGCAATTTGTTTGCAGATGACGCTACTCTCAACGTGTCGTCGGCAAAAATATCTACAATTAATTCTTCTTTGCAACATAGTCTATTAGACGTCTCAAATTGGTGCAGAGACAACTACATGATACTTAACCCATCTAAAACAGAGTGCATGCTAATCACTACACGTCAAAAGTCTATTAGACGTCTCAAATTGGTGCCGAGACAACTACATGATACCTCTATTGGCTTGACTTCGCGAACGAAGATTTTATAGGAGTTGCCCACGACGTCTGCAGGCTTGTTCGTGGCTGCGGAGGCCAATCCGAGACAGGCAGGTTCGACCGCAGTGGCTGCAGGGGAATGTATAGACAGGGTTCTGAGCTGCGGCATCTCTGTTTTTTCTCCTGAGCCGCTTGTCCTTAAGGCTAGCTCTGTGAGAGTCCTCAAAGGAGACAGCTGCCTTGTAAATGGTGGAGCGCCAGGTATCACGGTCCGCAGCAAGCGAAGACCACTGGTGGTGGTCGATTTGGCAGGCACTAAGTGACTTCTTAAGACAGTCTTTGTATCTCTTCTTTGGTGCCCCTCTGTCACGGTGTCCAGTAGCAAGCTCGCCGAACAGGGTGATCTTTGGTAGGCGATGATCCTCCATCCTGGAGACATGCCCCGCCCAGCGGAGCTGTGTCCGCAGCAGCAAAGCCTCGATGCTCACAGTTTCAGCCTGTTCAAGGACCTCGACGTTGGTGACATAGTCACTCCAGTGAATGCCCAGGATGGTACGCAGGCAGCGCTGGTGGAAGCGTTCGAGGAGTCGTAGTTGGCTGCGGTAGAGGGCCCAGGACTCGGAACCATACAGCAGGGTGGTGAGGACGACAGCTCTGTACACGCTGATCTTGGTGCCTGTTTTCAGCTGTTGATTGTGCCACACCCGCTTGAAAAGTCGCCCGAAAGCGCTGTTCGCTTTTGCCAGCCTGCTGTCAAGCTCCTTGTCCAGCTTGGCGTCCGACGTGATAATGCAGCCAAGGTAAGTAAACTGGTGCACTGACTTTAGTTCAGACTCGCCAATGGTGATGTGAGGAGGGCGATACACTGTCTTGGGTGCCGGCTGATGGAGGACCTCTGTCTTTTTCAGACTGACCTCGAGTCCAAAGAGCTGGGCAGCATCTGCGAAGCAAGACGTGATGCGCTGCAGGGCTGTCTCTGTGTGTGCAACGAGGGCAGCATCATCAGCAAAAAGCAGCTCACGAATCAGTTGGTCTAGGGTTTTCGTGTGGGCCTGCAGTCGTCTGAGGTTGAACAGGCTGCCATCGAGACGATACCTGATGTACACTGCATCGTCATCATCGAGGTCCACTGTGGCCTGCTTCAACATCATGCTAAAAAAGATGGTGAAGAGGGTCGGTGCCAACACGCAGCCCTGCTTTACGCCGTTGAGAATAGGGAATGGTTCTGAGAGGTCATTGTTGAGTCTGACCTGGCCTTGCTGGTCCTCGTGTAGCTGGACAATCATGTTGAGGAACTTTGGGGGACAGCCAAGTTGCTCCAGGATCTGCCACATGCCTTGCCTGCTCACAGTGTCGAATGCTTTTGTTAGGTCGACAAATGTTACGTACAGCCCTTTGTTCTGCTCGCGGCACTTCTCCTGTAGGTGTCTCAGCACAAAGACCATATCGGTGGTGCTCCTGTTTGCTCTGAAGCCACACTGGCCCTCTGGGAGGTGGTCTTCAGCGATGGCAGGTACCAGCCGATTCAGGAGCAGCCTTGCAAGGATTTTCCCAGCAATGGACAGCAGGGTAATTCCCCGATAGTTGGAACAGTCAGACTTCTCGCCTTTGTTCTTGTACAGGGTGATAACGACTGCATCACGGAGATCTTTTGGTAGTGTTCCTTCCTCCCAGCAGCAGAGAAAGAGGTCATGGAGCTTGTTGTGCAGTGCTGTGCCTCCATGTTTCCAGATCTCTGGCGGTATTCCATCAATGCCTGCTGCTTTGCCACTCTTGAGCTGGTGGATGGCTGTGAGGGTCTCTTCAGCGGTGGGCGGTTCGTCCAATTCAACCTTTACTGGGAGGTGTGGGATTTGTAGGACGACTGCTTCTTGAACAGTGCGCTCAGCGCTGAAGAGGCTCTGAAAGTATTCCGAACAGCGGTTCAAGATGGAGGTATTATCTGTGAGGAGTGCCTGGCCATTCGCGCTTCGCAGGGGACTTTGTACCAGGTGCCTGGGGCCATACACTGCTTTCAGTGCTTCGAAGTACGCCTTCCGGACGAAGGCAGCCTCCAAGAACTTGGTGCTAGGGTACACCCTCTGCTGGTCAGGCAGGCCTGCATCAGAAAGACGGCTTTCAGGCGTGGGTTTCATGGTCAAGACATCCATTGCGACTAAGCTGGAAAACCTACCAACGGGTCACTCAGACCGCATCATGTCCATGCGCCTCCCACTGAGACACCAGCAGCACGTCACCCTTCTCAGTGTGTACTCCCCAACCCTCCTGGCAGAGCCTGCTGAAAAGGACAAGTTTTACACTGACCTGCGCAGCCTCCTACAGAGTACCCCTGCAGACGACAAAGTCATCATCCTTGGCGACTTCAACGCCAGAGTGGGCCAAGACTCTGAAGCCTGGAAAGGAGTCCTCGGCAAGCATGGCGTGGGGAACTGCAATGACAATGGCCGCCTACTGTTGGAGTTCTGTGCGGAGCAGCAACTGGTCATCACCAACACTACTTTTCAGCAAAAGGACAGTCGAAAGACCACCTGGATGCATCCTCGCTCCAAACACTGGCATCTTATCGACTATGTCCTAGTGCGTCAGAGGGACCGCAGTGACGTCCTCCTCACCAGAGTGATGCCCAGCGCAGAGTGCCACACTAACCACCGCCTTGTCCGCTGCAAACTCAGGCTCCACTTCAAACCAAAACCCAAGAAATGGGGCCCCCCCAAGAAAAAGCTTGATGTTGCCAGCCTTCAGCGTGACGATGTGAAAGCTGCCTTTCAGACAGATTTACAGCGCAGGCTCAAAGACACAGCGGACCCAGTAGACTCCTCCCCTGAAACACTTTGGGAACAACTGAAAACTGCTATTGCAAAATCCTCTGCAGAAGTCTTGGGTTTCGCCAGAAAGAAGAACAAAGACTGGTTTGACGAAAACGATGTAGAGATCCAGGAACACCTAGCAAAAAAAAAAAGAGCCGCCCATCAGGCCCACCTAGCCCAGCCTTCCTGCCCTGTGAAGAAGTCTGCCTTCCGCCTCGTCTGCAGCAGTCTCCAGCGCAAGCTCAGAGATCTCCAGAATGAGTGGTGGACCAGACTTGCACAGAGGACCCAGCTTTGTGCTGACAATGGTGACTACAGGGGCTTCTACGAAGCACATGATACCTAACCCATCTAAAACAGAGTGCATGCTAATCACTACGCGTCAAAAGTCTATTAGACGTCTCAAATTGGTGCCAATACAACTACATGATACTTAACCCATCTAAAACAGAGTGCATGCTAATCACTACACGTCAAAAGCACCAGCTAAACCCACCGCCACTTAGCCTTTCCCATAACTGTGAGCCGATTAAACAAGTTAAGGAGCGCCGGCTGTTAGGCGTCATTATAGACGATCAATGGACATGGCATGCGCATGTAAACAGTGTGTGCAAAATTGTGTCCAGAAATCTATTTCTCCTTTCAAAACTTATTTACTTTACGAACTCACCAACTAGAAAACTCTTCTTCAGCGCTCACATCCAGTCCCACATTGACTACGCATCAATAGTCTGGGACGGGTGTAGTGATGCGTGCTTAAAAAATAATGAGGCTTAATTCCCTCCACCGGAGGGCAGCCAAGCTAATTCTTCCTAATAGCAGATACAGCACTGACGAGCGACTTAGGGCCCTTGACATGCTTCCGTTACTTAACCTCTTTCTGTTCAATAAGGGCGTGTTAATGTTTAAAGTCCGAAAATCCAAAACCCCGCGGTACGTCTCGGATTTGTTTAAGGATGCTAACACACCATATAAGACATCAAGGAACAAACTGTCAGTACCTAGGCCACGACTTGATATATTCAAAACTAGTCTGTCTTACTCATGGGCCAAACTGTGGAACTCGTTTCCGGCCATTAGTACCGAGGCATCTTCATTGTCCACCTTCAAAGCAAGACTATTCCGGCACTTAATTGAGCCGCCGAACAAAGCGCACGCGACTACTGCGTTCTGAATAATGACTTATCAAACATGCAAGAGTGTGGGCGCGTGTGTATGTGTGTGCGTGCATGTGTGCGGAACAGTGTGTTTTGTGCATATTTGTTTATGCTGGTGTGTGCGTGCATGTGTGTGTGTGTGTGCGCGCGTGGGTGTGTTTGTGTGTGTGCGTGTGTGTGTTTGTATGTGTGTGCGTGCATCTTGCGTGCATGTATGTGTGTGTTGGGTTAGTCAGGAGGAAGTAAAACGTCTAGATAATCTTGACGTTTATGCTTACAGTTTTGCGTTCAATTTACTGAATGTAGTCTTATCAGTGTGCAATGTATACTATATGTGTGTTTATTATGTAGTAGTATTTCATGTACCGTGTGTAATGCATATTAGCCAGACGTGGGTCGGGACTGTGCTTCGTCTGACGCGGGCGTTGGTTGAAGGCCCCGGACATACATCACGATACCACGCTTGTCCCCGGCCTTTAATCCAATGTTTGAGCCGTAACTCTGATTTACGTACTTCCGTGTGTGTGCGTGTGTGGGTGTGTGCAAGCGCGTGCGCGTGCGTGTGCGTGCGTGTGTGTATGTGTGTGTGTGTGTGAGTGTGTGCAAGCGCGTGTGCGTGCCGGCGTGCGTGCGCGCGCGTGCGTGTGTGTGTGTGTGTGTGTGTGCGTGCGTGCGTGTGTGTGTGTGTGTGTGTGTGTGTGCGTGTGTGTGTGCGTGCGTGTGTGTGTGTGTGCGTGCGTGTGTGTGTGTGTGTATGTGTGTGTGTGTGTGTGTGCGTGCGTGCGTGTGTGTGTGTGTATGTGTGTGTGTGTGTGTGTGCGTGCGTGTGTGTGTGTGTGTGCGTGTGTGTGTGTGTGTGCGTGTGTGTGTGTGTGTGTGTGTGTGCGTGTGTGTGCGTGCGTGTGTGTGTGTGTGTGTGTGCGTGTGTGTGTGTGTGTGTGTGTGTGTGTGTGTGCGTGTGCGTGCGTGTGTGTTTTCATGTAGTTTGTAGCAAGGACAAGAATGAAAAAAGGTCTGCGCACCTATTCTTTTATCCTTGGAAAATAAAGTTTCATTTCCCCCTTCTGCCCCTTCCCCCTTCTGCCCCACTGCCCCCCCCCCCCCCCCGCCCCTTGCGCCCCACCCCCCTTCTGCCCCCCCAACCCTCCCCCCCCACACACACACACCCCACCCCGACCGCTTTTCGACTTTTCGGCCCCTGGAAGCAAGGTGTCTATGAACCTTTATTGAACAATGAACCTCACACCTTGCTTATTTTCCAACGGTAGAAGTTATTGGTAACAGGACCAGTTTTCAAACTTGCCGTTAACTAGCGTCGGGGAGGCCTTTTGTATCAGATAGACAGTCCCAAACAAAAAGTTGGAACCTTCCCCCCCCCCCCCCCTCCCCCCCTGCGAGGTAAGTGATTCGCCCTGAAACGGAGGCGTCATTACAGCTTTTTACCACCACATTGATTCTACATATAAGCAAAAGGGGAATGGACAGCCTACAAAAAAGACGATATTGTTAACCCCGTTGCTGTCACTGAAGGCAGTTTGTTTCTGAAATATACAGCGTATTTGTTAACCCATTACATCCTGAGGTTGATTTTGTACAATTTGCTTATTGTCCTATAAAGACTACATCACAGATTAGGATATAGAATCATATCAGATGTTTTAGTTCAAGGGTGGTGCCAGAATAGCTTGGCGCCTCAGGCGCCAAGCTATTCTGGCACCACCCTTGAACTTTCAGTCAAATTTATTTCAAGCAATGGGTGTATCAGAATGAAAAGGATTAATTCAATGCTAACGAGCCCGAGCCGTCCAAGGCAACTTCAAGAGGCAAACTTTGACAGCAACAGGCATAGATCCTCATGAACCCTGCAAATGCGAGAGCTTATGAGGATCTATGTCTCTTGCAGTTGAATTGTGTTCAGGGTTCTTTTCTCCGCAGTGAAGATATTAACTATTAACCCATTCGGCCCCGGCGCCCTACAGCAGGAGATGGGTCGACCATAAATATTGAAGGGTAGTTCCAGATTAGCTTGGCACCTACAGGCGCCAAGCTAATCTGGTACTGCCCTTGAATTATCATGGTCGATCAATCTCCTGGACCTGGTGCATAGTCCATTAGTTGACGCCTCCTAAAATTTGGGAAATACGACCGTCAGGCTGAACGAGTTAACCTTTCTTGTCTGGAAGAGGTAGCTTTACAAACCACACACACACACACACACACACACATACTCTCATACATACACGAACATACTCTCATACATACACGAACATACTCTCATACAGACACGAACATACTCTCATACAGACACGAACATACTCTCATACAGACACGAACATACTCTCATACAGACACGAACATACTCTCATACAGACACGAACATACTCTCATACAGACACGAACATACTCTCATACAGACACGAATATACTCTCATAGATACACGAACATACTCTCATACAGACACGAACATACTCTCATACAGACACGAACATACTCTCATACAGACACGAACATACTCTCATACATACACGAACATACTCTCATACATACACGAACATACTCTCATACAGACACGAACATACTCTCATACAGACACGAACATACTCTCATACAGACACGAACACCACTACAATGTAAAAGACAGGCAGACTGGCGCACAAAAATCATCATAACAAAACAACAACAAAATGCCACAAGTTATTACTTTTTAAGACATTTATTTATTTTTCAGTAAAAGCATTATGGTTACAGATAATTATGGTAGGGTACTAAAGCGCCAAGTTAATCTGGCACTACCCTTGAAATTACCATGGTCAATCAAACTCCTTCTGTAGGGTGTTGTGGCTAAATTGGTTAAAACTAAGAGCGATGTCTTGCAGAGCAAAACCTTAGTGTCGCCTGTAACTCGAGACCATCATTTAGGTGGCTGCGGCCAACTGGATGATGGTCTATAATGACGGGCGATCTCTCATAAGGGTGTCCAGTCACAACCGGACCTGCTTAACTCATTCTACCCCAATACCGAAATCCTTAAATGTTTGCCGTTGTCCTCTGAAGACTGCATTTCAGCGCAGGACACAGATCGACCATGATAGTTCAAGGGTGATGCCAGAATAGCTTGGCGCCCATAGGCGCCAAGCTATTCTGGCATCACCCTTGAACTATCATGGTCGATCCTTGCCTTGCTGTGGTGTGTCTGGGGTAGAATGAGTTAAGTGTCTGTTTATACCCATTTCTTGCTTATAATCATTATTTCTAAACCACATATTTATTCACAAACAGCAGACATGCACTATCAGATAGATATAATATATATATTATAGTTGAGAGCTCACATGTCAAAATCCTCTTCTGTACAAGCAACTCGCCAGTGAGCAAAGGGTCCTCTGGCTGATGTTTAACCTAAGCTGTGCGACGGCAAACTCAGCCTGGACTAAATCAAGGGGACATGTTGCTTAACGCAAACTGCGGCCAATGACAGGGAAGAGGTAGGAAGATACATTTACATTTAAAAGCTATGGGGGTTATATGTAAACAGCAATAAATGAGATCAATAAAACAGAAAAAAAAACAAAAACGAAATCATCAGAGTGGGTTTAAAACCGGAAAAAAAAAACAGGAAATTTATGCCTCTTGCTGGCTGATGCCATCACCTTTACGCACGTAGGAAAGAAAGTTATAAAAGAATTAAACATGCAAGACTGTGGCAGTTGGCAAGGTTGTGTGAACCTAATAGATCTCAAAAGGCAAAGTGCTGAAATGTTAGATGTCTAGCAATTAATCCCCATGATGTTGACCAACGCAGATATTTTTCACAGAAAGATACAACTTTTTTTCAGAAAATATTTTTAATGAACAAGTCGTCAGTGGCCAGAATCAAGTTACTTAGAATTTCAGAAGGGTATATTAGATAAAGGTGATGCCACCTGCGCTCTCTGACAGACACAACAGCAAATTGTTTGCATTCATTTTGTCACACATTTGGGATCACAGGCCCTTTCAAAGCTCGTTGTGATAAAAGAAAACACACTTATCTAGCAGGGCCGGATCCAAAGGGGGGAGGGGGGGGGGGCCTTTGGTACTAGAGCACTCCCCCCCCCCTCCCGAGCCTAAAAAAAAAACCAACAAAAAGTAATTCACTTCTAGGCCCAAACATTGTCCGAGAAGAAGGGGGGTGGCTTAATGTTATTGCAGCACTCCCTACCTGCCCCCTTTGTAGGTATCTTCGGACCCTGGAAGCACCCTCGACCCCTTTGTCGTTCGATTTATTGGGACCATGGAAGCATGCGCCTTCCCCCTCCCCCCTCCCCCCCCCCCCTCACCCGCCGTTTGCTTCGTTCGGACCCTGGAAGCACGCGCCTTTTCTGTCCCAAACCATCCCAAACTTCTCCTCCCCCTCCCCCCCCCTTCCCCCCCATACTGTTTGATTTTTACGTACCCTGGGAGCACGCGCCTCTTTTTCTTCCCCCCCCCCCCCCCCCCCGCTATTCGATTTTACGGACCCTGGAGGCACAAGCCTTCCGCTCCTGAACAGTATATCGTTTTTATATTGTCGTTCAGCCCACCCCCTCCCCCCTTAAAGACTGATTGATCCGGCCCCATCTGGGGGGAAAAAACGAACATGTCCTTCACAAAAAAAAAAACTCTTTCCAAAACTTTCAAAAGTTAGTTTAATCAATTTCCGTCAAAATGCACCTTTTTTGCTATTGCAGCAAGATAAACATGTCCGCAGACGTCTGCTAGGTCAGGCTGTTTCGACCGCTGAGTAAATAAGGTGACACATTAATTGGATATCTTCCTGAAATTCAGACACTGATTGTTAAAAAATCACAGAAAACGTAGACACGTGTAGACAGGCAGACAACATAACTTTTGATACTTAAACCTGATACCTAACATCAGGCAAAAGTGACGAACTAAACACTGCACTGCCGGCCCGTGCACACACTGCAAACAACACCCACTGCAAGGGGAATAGAACCTGGTAGATGAATTAACCCCTACACTGCCGGCCCGTGCACACACTGCAAACAACACCCACTGCAAGGGGAATAGAACCTGGTAGATGAATTAACCCCTACACTGCCGGCCCGTGCACACACTGCAAACAACACCCACTGCAAGGGGAATAGAACCTGGTAGATGAATTAACCCCTACACTGCCGATACACACACTGCAAACAACACCCACTGCAAGGGGAATAGAACCTGGTAGATGAATTAACCCCTACACTGCCGGTACACACACTGCAAACAACACCCACTGCAAGGGGAATAGAACCTGGTAGATGAATTAACCCCTACACTGCCGGTACACACACTGCAAACAACACCCACTGCAAGGGGAATAGAACCTGGTAGATGAATTAACCCCTACACTGCCGGTACACACACTGCAAACAACACCCACTGCAAGGGGGATAGAACCTGGTAGATGAATTAACCCCTACACTGCCGGTACACGAACTGCAAACAACACCCACTGCAAGGGGAATAGAACCTGGTAGATGAATTAACCCCTATACTGCCGATACACGCACTGCAAACAACACCCACTGCAAGGGGAATAGAACCTGGTAGATGAATTAACCCTACACTGCCGGCCCGTACACACACTGCAAACAACACCCACTGCAAGGGGAATAGAACCTGGTAGATGAATTAACCCCTACACTGCCGGTACACGAACTGCAAACAACACCCACTGCAAGGGGAATAGAACCTGGTAGATGAATTAACCCCTACACTGCCGGTACACACACTGCAAACAACACCCACTGCAAGGGGAATAGAACCTGGTAGATGAATTAACCCCTACACTGCCGGTACACACACTGCAAACAACACCCACTGCAAGGGGAATAGAACCTGGTAGATGAATTAACCCCTATACTGCCGATACACGCACTGCAAACAACACCCACTGCAAGGGGAATAGAACCTGGTAGATGAATTAACCCCTACACTGCCGGCCCGTGCACACACTGCAAACAACACCCACTGCAAGGGGAATAGAACCTGGTAGATGAATTAACCCCTACACTGCCGGCCCGTACACACACTGCAAACAACACCCACTGCAAGGGGAATAGAACCTGGTAGATGAATTAACCCCTACACTGCCGGCCCGTGCACACACTGCAAACAACACCCACTGCAAGGGGAATAAAACCTGGTAGATGAATTAACCCCTACACTGCCGGTACACACACTGCAAACAACACCCACTGCAAGGGGAATAGAACCTGGTAGATGAATTAACCCCTATACTGCCGGTACACACACTGCTAACAACACCCACTGCAAGGGGAATAGAACCTGGTAGATGAATTAACCCCTACACTGCCGGCCCGTGCACACACTGCAAACAACACCCACTGCAAGGGGAATAGAACCTGGTAGATGAATTAACCCCTACACTGCCGGTACACACACTGCAAACAACACCCACTGCAAGGGGAATAGAACCTGGTAGATGAATTAACCCCTACACTGCCGGTACACACACTGCAAACAACACCCACTGCAAGGGGAATAGAACCTAGTAGATGAATTAACCCCTACACTGCCGATACACGCACTGCAAACAACACCCACTGCAAGGGGAATAGAACCTGGTAGATGAATTAACCCCTACACTGCCGGCCCGTGCACACACTGCAAACAACACCCACTGCAAGGGGAATAGAACCTGGTAGATGAATTAACCCCTACACTGCCGGTACACACACTGCAAACAACACCCACTGCAAGGGGAATAGAACCTGGTAGATGAATTAACCCCTACACTGCCGGTACACACACTGCAAACAACACCCACTGCAAGGGGAATAGAACCTGGTAGATGAACTAACCCCTATAATGCCGGTACAGGCAGTGGTATCCCCCCAAAATGTAAATAGGTAGTGGGTGGACATACAGATTAACCCATTTAGCCCTAACGCCCTACAGCAGGAGATGAATGAACCATGATAATTCAAAGGTAGTGCCAGACTAGCTTGTTGCCTGAAGACACCAAGCTAATCTGGCACTACCCTTGTATTGTCATGGTAAGTCCATCTCCAGCAACTGGTGCATAGTCGTTGGGTGACACCTTTTAAAATTTGGGAAATGCGGCCGTGGGGTAAAAACGGTTAAACTATGCCTGAGCTTCCATTAGACAAAATAAATCACAAGTGCCTAGTTCAACCAATGAAACATTAGCTTTGGCAAGCATTCTATTGGTCAAACCGTGAGTCAACGAGTGATTTTACATTTATTTTGCGCAATGGTTCAGAATCCATATACGTGTATTTTTTTCTCTTTGAGTGGTGCACTGCCACAGTTGGGTTACTCTTACTTTCACCCTTTATGCCAGTTGATGCAGACTTTGTTTCTGCAATCTTCATTAACCCATTACATCCTGAGGCTGAATTTTACAAATGTGCCTATTGTCTTGTGACATACTACATACTAGGAGATAGAGCCACCACTTTAGTTCAAGGGCGGTGCCAGAATAGCTTGGCGCCTGAGGCGCCAAGCTATTCTGGCACCACCCTTGAACTAGCATAAGTCCAACTTGTTTCAAGCAATCGTGTATCAGGATGAAAAGGGTAAATTGATTCAGCTCAAAATACCCCATCAGTCCTTGGGCATCGGTTCAAAGAGGTGTCAGCAACGGGCATAGATCCTCATGAGCCCCCGCAACTGCGGAGGCTGATGAGAATCTATACCTCTAGCAGTTGTTTCGTGTTCAAATTTTCTCGGCACTGAACGGGTTAAATTACCTCGCCTCAGTTGCTGATCATTATATAAACATTGAAACAAAAAGTACCGTGACAATTGCCCCAGCCGCATCACCACATGTGAACTGTATAAGATAAGATAAGATAGTTTATTGCCATATGTTTCCATGTACAAAACAATAAAAACATTGGAATTTGTCTTGATGTCAGTTACTAAGACTAAACACACACACACACGCACACACACACACACACACACACACACACACACACACACACACACACACACACACACACACACACACACACACACACACACAAACATCTGATTCAGTTAAAAACTGACTGTACACATTCGTTCTTACTCGCCACTCGCGCTCTCTCCAATCAGTCTGGTTGATCAGAGAGAGCGTGAACAGACAGAGGGAAAAAAACTGTTGCGGAATCTGCTGGTCCTGGTACTGGTGGTCAGTAAAATTTGGAAAAGCTCATTGCCGGGGTGGGTGGAATCACTGGAGATCAAGACTTGCTCTACGTAAGAGACGCTGCTGGTACAGTGAGTCCAGGCTAGGAAGATCTCTGCCGATCTCTGCCTATGATTTTTGAAGCGGTCTTGACCACCCTAATCAGTCTGATTTTCTCTTTGGCTGTGATAGAACCATACCAAACCGTGATCGAAAAGGTGAGCACGCTCTCAATCACAGCTCGGTAGAATTGCATCAACATGTGGGCACCGAGACCGAAACTTTTCAGACGTCGCAGGAAGAACGAGCGCTGCTGTGCTTTTTGGACGATGAGGCGAGTGTTTTCCTCCCACTTCAGGTCACATGACAGGGTAGTGCCAAGAAACTTAAAGTTCTGGACTGTTTCAATGATTTCACTATTGATCACAAGAGGGGGAGGGGACTGTTTCTTTCTAAAGTCCACAATCATTTCTTTTGTTTTGCCAGAGTTCAGTTCAAGGTTGTTATTACACCAGCTGATAAGACAGGCTTGTAACACATGGCTGGAAAAAGCCCGCAAAACAATGCCACCTGAGGGCGAAACAAGAGTGGCAAAGCCCTCATGGTTCACGTACATGACTGATCCACATCATTTATCTGACCTTCTGTGACCTTGACCTTTCTTACAGGTCACTCACATAAGTAAGTGTTTAAATGGCAATGACTGCAAAATCCTATGTCTTGTCAACATATATACACTTTTCACATTTGTTGGCCTCCCTTAAGGGTGACCTGTATTTTAAAACTGGTGCTATACTTGATTATCTGTCATGGTGATCTTTACAAGTGGTGAACAAAATCAGGAAGGACACATCATCAACTAGTCATTTTTCATGCATTTCCTGACCTCTTGTGACCCTTGACCTTTGAGTGGCATCGCCTAATGTATACACAGAAAGGTCTTATCATCAGGTATCTGCATATCAAATTTGGTTTTGAAGTTCAAAATAGTATTGAGAAAAGAATATTTGTAACAAATATGCAATTTTGACCCATTTATTGACCCACTGTGACCTTGACCTTTGAGCGAGGTCACTAAAATTAATATGTTTAGAAAAGTTTTGGCACAACGTCTCTTTGGGACAAGTTTGAAGTCTGCCTTGAATAGCCTTTGAGAGAAACTGCGAACGTTAAAGTTTACCACAGACGACAGGATGTATTACAGATGATGGATGAGGGACAGACAATGAATGGCCCAATACAAACGCTCGCCTTTGCTAACGCCAAAAAGTGCATGACAAAAATAATGTTCAAAACATTGAAAGTGTGCTAGACCATAAGAAAAAAGGGAAATTGTCTCCTCACAATGTTTATTCCCCATTTGCTCAAAGCCTCTGAACAATAGGCAACAGTCATCTAACAACAAAAGAATCTACCAGTAGATCAGGTACACATCATTAACAGCATGCATAGCTACACCAGTTTACTCACACATCCACAAAATTCCCTAATTGCTCTTTTATGAAGATGCTGCCCTCCTAAAATTGAAAGATTTCGATAGAAATCAGCAGTTGTATATACTGTTGATGCATGCAAGCTATCACAGTCTTGGTGACCGGCAGCCAATGCTGACTCTACAGACAGGAGCAAGGACGGCCGATGTTACTAAACTTACTACAGGAGCAAGGACAGCCGATGTTACTAACTTACTACAGGAGCAAGGACAGCCGATGTTACTAACTTACTACAGGAGCATGGACAGCCGATGTTACTAACTTACTACAGGAGCAAGGACAGCCGATGTTACTAACTTACTACAGGAGCAAGGACAGCCGATGTTACTAACTTACTACAGTAGCAAGGACAGCCGATGTTACTAACTGAACTCATTCAACTCCGACACGCCATGGCATGACATGGATCGAGCGTGATAGTTCAAGGGTTGTGCCAGAATAGCTTGGCGCCCATAGGCGCCAAGCTATTGTGGCACAACCTTTGAACTATCACACGCCCACCCGGGTCTGCCCTGGGGGACTTGAGTGGGGTTAACTACTTTTTAGTTCCCAGGGTCACCCTGGTCAGCCCCACTGGGTGGGTTTTCCCTCTATTCTGGGGCATGTGTTTCTGTCTTGCCTTGGTCCATTCACCTGTATTTGCCTTTTTAAAACTCTACCTACTGTCTGCGCTGCCTGTAGCTCTTGATATTGGATGTGTTACTAAATGGTCTTAACTTTATTTAGCGTATTAGACCGGCTGTCGACATACATTCAATATTCTGTTTACGTTTTTTTCACAAGCAGTGCAGGCACGTCCTGAGAAAGTCTTGTTGCTGTCGGGACGTTAAGCAATGTACGATGTACAATGTTGAACTATAACGCTCAATCTGTTTCCAGAAGTCTAATACAGTCTTCAGGAGTCAACTTCCAAACTTGCAGATTTCAGTCCTGGAGCAGAATGTGTTAATCCCTTCACTGCCAGTGATTACAAATTGTGTGTCTTACGTGACTGCACACTCAGCAAAATTTGCGTGAAGAACACAGATGTAAATGGAACAAATCTCGGCGAAAAGAAAATAAACAATCCAGACCAAAAAGGTGACTGCCAAGCATGTAAAATGCAAAGAAGTGCCCAACGGAGAAAGAAACACGCTTAGAAAAGACGGGTACAACACAATTTATTAATATTTCGTGTAAATACCCTTTGTCAAAATAGACAAACAAACAAACAGAGAGATTAGCCGCTATTTATCTTCATTCGCAGAAGGAATGTGGCAACTGAAGGAGGTGACGTAAATAAAAGAAAAGGAAGAACAAAAGTGCGCAAAAAGTAAAAATGACGTCAACGAAAAAATCATAGGAGAGAGACTCGGAGAGAAACTGAACACGAGAGACAAGAGTGTGAGTAAGCACGCGCTGGAGTGAGCAAAAGTAAATGCGTGTATGTGAGGCCAGAGAAAGAGAGAGAGAGAAAACGAACGGGGAGTACCCTTGGGCACGAAGTAGGCTGAGTGTCTAATACACAGAGCCTGCTAAACACCAACCCGAAGGCAAACTTTATATCACCTTCAAGTTGAGGACTACCTCGGGGAAAAACGGGAGGAGCCCGGGAAAAAAAACCCAGCATTTAGCACGGTACACAACAAGTAATAAGATTAATAAATTGTGTTGTACCCGTCTTTTCTAAGCGTGTTTCTTTCTTCGTTGGGTACTTCTTTAAAAAGAAAATAAAACTAACATGAGACATGAATCCCCATGAGCCCCTGCAGTTGCAGCTGGGTATCGTTCGCCTTGCCTCAGTGGAGAAAGGGCTACAATATACAGCTAGTCACTTACAGTCCCAGAATGCTGCCCCCCCCCCCCCCCCCCCCCCCCCCCACAATGCTCTGCCTTCCCTCCCTCCTTGCCCAAACTCTCAAAGAAAGTTGATACACCAAACCCCATCTGTTTCTGCCTCTGTGCATAACGAAATCATGGAAAATAAGCACGGACAGAAACATGATCTCCGATGACAAGGACAAAGAATGGAAACTATCTTGCTCTGCCGCAGCTGTTTTCTATGTTAGCTGTATTGCATTTTATACCCTTCTCAGTTACTGTTTTGCGTCTGGATTTTTTTTTTAAAATCTGCATGCACAAAAACATGCAGTACAACAGCACCTGTTTTGAGTAATCACCCTTGTGAGGAACTACAGATGTCATTAAAGACCATCGTTTAGGTCTCTAAAGCCATCTAAATGATGGCCTTTAATCATAGTGACAGGTGACAGTGTTTGCAGTTCAAGGCATCTCTTGAGTTCAGAGTTTAGGGCCCCATTTTCTTACCCCAAAAGAAGGATCTGCTGAAAGGTGTGCCATCCAATAAATGTCATGTGAGGGAATTCTGCTTCATTATTATAGACTCTTCAAAAGCACAACTGGGAAATTTGTCTGCGCTGAACAAATTTAACACCAAGTGCCTGTGCCAAAGGTACTAAATACTACATGTAGTTTACATGTACTGCATTGTGACTAGTCCTCTTGCGTTGTGTGCACTCAACAGATAATAGATTCACAATCAAATGTCTGTACTACAGGCACTATACGATAACCCCCTTGCGCATGCAACCACCACTACTGTAACCCCTTGACTGCTAAGTAAAGGTGAGCACGATCCAGCTGCAAGGCAAAGATCCCCATGAGCCCTAGCAGTTGCGGGGGCTCAACAGATCGAATCTGTTCCTCTTGCTAGTTTGCTGCCATGTTGCTTGCACAAGTGGAGCTTGAGGTTGCTGAATGAAAACAACAGCAGACGTTAAATTAGTGAGGTGGCTGCAAACACCATGAGGTAAATAAAACTGCATCATAACTGGTACGCTTACATTTTCTTCTCTACACATTTGCTTGGTCATAAAAGCCCCGACTCGTTCCACTGGTTGGTAGCACTAACAGGAGGTTAACCCTTTTAGCGCCGTGGGCGCATTTCCCGAATTTGGGAAGTGTTACTTACCGACTATGCACCACTTGCAGGAGGTGTGACTGACTACAATAATTCAAGTGTAGTGTCAGATTATCTTGGCGCCTGAAGGCGCCAAGATAATCTGACACTACCCTTGAATTATTTGTGGTCAGTCACACCTCAAGCTAATCTGGCACTACCCTTGAATTATCATGGTCAATCCATCTCCTGCTGCAGGATATTGGCGCAGAAAGGGCTAATGCAAAAATGTCCTTCAGGACATCAGGTCCGACGAACAAACCAAACAGAGTTTGTCTCATCCGGCTCACAGTTTGGACCAAACATACTGTGCAAAGAAGTTGTTCATCCCTGTGTACATCCAGCCACTGATACTTTTTCACACTTTCCCTATCAACGTAGGTACATTATCGTTTCTCAAATCTTTGTTCACCCCACAACCAAAAGCCAAAACCGTCTGAGAGACATGGATACAAACTGTTCACGGCAAGAGGCGCAGATTCTCATGAGACCCCACAACCTTGTCTCAGCAAGAGGCATAGATCCTCATGAGCCCCGGAAATCGCGGGGTCTCATGAGGATCTATTTATCTTGCAGCTGGATCGTGTTCACTTTTCTTTGCAGTGAAAGGGTTAAAGCAACACTGCTTGTAAATGGGGACTAGGATGGAAAAGTCCTTCCATATACATTAGATTCAACTACATCTGTTCACGGCACCAGGTGAAGGTTAAAAATACCTTCCAGATTTTAGATCCGACAAAATTTCTTCTGCATCCCCAACAGAACTAAATGTTACAAACTTTGATCTGCCTTATGAGCAGATCTAAATCTTACAAACTTTCTCCGGTCTCAGATGAACTAGATGGTAATTAAGGTCCTCGTCTTCTTCAAGAAAGTTCTCCTCATCGTTCCCAGACCCTTCATCCTCACTCAGAGGCAGTCCTCAGGGGACAACTCCAAAAGGTGGGGATTTGGTACCTGGGACACAATGAGTTAATAGCCTAGTTAGTTAGTCAGGCCGCTAGCGCGACGCTGTGTGGTTTTGAGTAGCGCAGCTCGGCTCCATAGGCGTAGGTTGAGATCGGCTGCGCGAAATTTATCATGGCAGCGAAACCGTTCAGCAACCGGGGCTGGAACTGGGATTCGAAACCACGCCCCGGCGATTCCCTTCTCTCTCTCTCTTTCGCTCCGACGTCTAACCGCCTGAGCTATTTCGAACTCTCACCAGTAGCCGATGTACTAATATGAACACGATATTACAGTTTGGCTAAACACGATATTACAGGCTGACTAAACACGGTATTACAGTCTGACTAAACACGATATTACAGTCTGACTAAACACGATATTACAGTCTGGCTAAACACGATATTACAGTCTGACTAAACACGATATTACAGTCTGGCTAATCACGATATTACAGTCTGGCTAAACACGATATTACAGACTGGCTAAACACGATATTACAGTCTGGCCTTACCTAGCAAGCAAAGACCCTGGGGCAGACGTTAGCCGTAGTGGGCCCGCGCAGAGCCTTGCATAGACACACACAAACAGCCGTGCGCCTCCCCATTGCACCCGATGTCGGGCCGAACACTTTTTCTTACTGGATTATGCGGCGCCCATCTGAACATCTCCTCACCATCTAACCGATGCATGCCAAGTAATTTCCAGTACTCATTCAGCCCCGACACACCATAGGCACCAAGCTATTCTGGCACCACCCTTGAACTGTCATGCTCTATCTGTCTCTAGAATTGTAATACAGTCTTTCATAGAGCAACTTTTTTTTAGAATCACGAACTGTCCTCTTGCTTGGGATGGACCAGCTCATGCCTTGTAAACCATGGTTTGACACCACCAGGTATGAGCTGTTCCACCCCAAATACTCTGGAGTTGTAAAGGTCACGGACCATCATGCGACCCTAAACAGGTGGCTATTGCGTTGTACTTTCTTTGTTTTTCTGTCATTATAGTTTGATTGTCAGGCGTCTACAACTATAGAGTCTCAGGTTAGGCGCTGTAAGAAATATCCGTTATCAGCATCATCAAAATGCGTTTAACTTGTGATTGTGAATGGTTTTGTTACGTGTGTTTTAGTTGTATGTGTGTGCGTAGATTAAACTTGTTTAAAGGTAGTAAGATTCTGCATTTATACATTTTTTTGTAACGCGCTTAGAGGCCACTGCTCCTGGGGATTCAGCGCGATATAAATGCTTATTATTATTATTATTATTATTATTATTGATATTACTATTATTATTATTATTATATCAACTTTGATTAGTTTACGCAAAGCTATCGTATGAGCTGTATTAAGACTGTTGGATAAAATTGTGATTTTGAAATTATTCTCCTTTTATTTTAAATTTCTTCACCGTTGTATTGTGAATCTATTTCTCTGAAAATTTCGCACAATTACACGGGCAGTTTTTCAGTTAGCGGTTTGCGAAACGTGCGTATACATTAACAAAGGTACAATGTGCCGCCAAAAATACGCATTGCACAAAGACTGCAAACAACTGTGTCTGTTGAGTGTATCCACTCTTACTCTTGCTCTGTGTGTTTGTACTTCTCTGTCTGTTGAGTGTACCCATTCTTACTCTAGCTCCGTGTGTTTGTACTTCTCTGTCTGTTGAGTGTACCCACTCTTACTCTAGCTCCGTGTGTTTGTACTTCTCTGCTTGAGGTGTCAGTGCCTGGCTGCAGGCAGCATGTTGTTACAGTGAATAACAAGAAATCAAAGCATAAATTGAAGATGCATTTTCTCCTTATTTTCTGTGCGTGCCTTTAATGTAAGACCTATCAGAAGTTCTCAGTGGCACTTTTATAAAATCCTACCTGCAACATCTCGCTAATTTACATTTGACCCCTTCACTACAACTGGCCAAGAATTAACTATCTGAAAACATGGTAGCCTGACCGCCAATTGTCGTATTAGCTTGAGGAACACATATATAAATGAGGCGAAGATCTTCATGGGCCCCCGCGACTGTCGGGTTCATGAGGATATCTGCCTCTTGCTCTTTAATTGGTTAATTACCCTACCTTATTTAGAATGACTTTCCTCTTCTGAGATTTATATGTAAGAAGTGTGGTGTCCAGAAGTTTTAATGAAATCAAAATGGGAACCGGAACTGGCCGGCACCATATACCATCCAGGTGTAGAGCCAACAACCCGTTGTGCGGGCCTCATTCCAGGTTTTCCACCTGGAAGAGACGCAGAGTGCACGAACACAATCCGTCCTTTGAACATAAACACAAAGTAAGGTTAGAGAGAGAGACACAGAGTGCACGAACACAATCCGTCCTGTGAACATGAACACAAAGTAAGGTTAGAGAGAGAGACACAGAGTGCACGAACACAATCCGTCCTGTGAACATGAACACAAAGTAAGGTTAGAGAGAGAGACACAGAGTGCACGAACACAATACGTCCTGTGAACATGAACACAAAGTAAGGTTAGAGAGAGAGACACAGAGTGCACGAACACAATACGTCCTGTGAACATGAACACAAAGTAAGGTTAGAGAGAGAGAGAGACACAGAGTGCACGAACACAATCCGTCCTGTGAACATGACTCGTAAGGTTAGAGAGAGACACAGAGTGCACGAACACAATCCGTCCTGTGAACATGAACACAAAGTAAGGTTAGAGAGAGAGAGAGAGAGAGAGAGAGAGAGAGAGAGAGAGAGAGAGAAGAGAGAGAGAGAGAGAGAGAGAGAGAGAGAGAGAGAGAGAGCACAGAGTGCACGAACACAATCCGTCCTGTGAACATGAACACAAAGTAAGGTTAGAGAGAGAGACACACAGAGTGCACGAACACAATCCGTCCTGTGAACATGAACACAAAGTAAGGTTAGAGAGAGAGACACAGAGTGCACGAACACAATCCGTCCTTTGAACATGAACACAAAGTAAGGTTAGAGAGAGAGAGAGACACAGAGTCCACGAACACAATACGTCCTGTGAACATGAACACAAAGTAAGGTTAGAGAGAGAGACACAGAGTGCACGAACACAATACGTCCTGTGAACATGAACACAAAGTAAGGTTAGAGAGAGAGACACAGAGTGCACGAACACAATCCGTCCTGTGAACATGAACACAAAGTAAGGTTAGAGAGAGAGACACAGAGTGCACAAACACAATCCGTCCTGTGAACATGAACACAAAGTAAGGTTAGAGAGAGAGAGACACAGAGTGCACGAACACAATCCGTCCTTTGAACATGAACACAAAGTAAGGAAAAATTAGGTTAGAGAGAGACACACACAGAGTGCACGAACACAATCCGTCCATTGAACATGAACACAAAGTGAGGTTAGAGAGAGAGAGACACAGAGTCCACGAACACAATCCGTCCTGTGAACATGAACACAAAGTAAGGTTAGAGAGAGAGAGACACAGAGTCCACGAACACAATCCGTCCTGTGAACATGAACACAAAGTAAGGTTAGAGAGAGAGAGACACAGAGTGCACAAACACAATCCGTCCTGTGAACATGAACACAAAGTAAGGTTAGAGAGAGAGAGAGACACAGAGTGCACGAACACAATCCGTCCTGTGAACATGAACACAAAGTAAGGTTAGAGAGAGAGACACAGAGGTGCACGAACACAATCCGTCCTGTGAACATGAACACAAAGTAAGGTTAGAGAGAGAGAGAGAGACACAGAGTGCACGAACACAATCCGTCCTGTGAACATGAACACAAAGTAACTTAGAGGTTAGAGAGAGAGACACAGAGTGCACGAACACAATCCGTCCTGTGAACATGAACACAAAGTAAGGTTAGAGAGAGAGACACACACAGAGTGCACGAACACAATCCGTCCTGTGAACATGAACACAAAGTAAGGTTAGAGAGAGAGAGAGACACAGAGTGCACGAACACAATCCGTCCTGTGAACATGAACACAAAGTAAGGTTAGAGAGAGAGACACAGAGTGCACGAACACAATCCGTCCTGTGAACATGAACACAAAGTAAGGTCAGCGAGAGACGTAGATCTTCATGAGCCCCCGGTGGATCATAGAGTTATATGAGTCTAGCAGGCTGTGTTGTTTCATTGTTATTTACGTAACCAGCTTAAATTGTGTGTTTTGCTTGGGCTCGTGCAGGTCTGAACGAGGAGACCGAGACACAGAACTGTGTTCCCGTCACAACTATCATAATAGTAGTGGCGAATGTCACTGTTATTGTTGTGGCTGTCGTTGTGAACACTGATCGTGTGTGTGAGAAAAGGTTAGTATATGTTATTATTTCTAGCCGTATCTCTATAATTTAAGCCGCTAGACATACGGTAATCAAGTTTTTTTCAGTCCGAGGTGTCAAATGTATACATGCATGCAAGGAATACTGGCAAACATATGCCACACGGCTTCCGCAGTTATTGATGCGGGTCGCAGTAAATGAGTCAGTTAAAGCTCTTGTGCATGCAGTCACCGCCACTTGATCCAGACCAAACTTGTGACTGTCCAGCGTGTAAATGTACACAGTACCGGTGGCTGCATCACACAGGGTTAATAATTGTTCATTTCACACGTCAACAGGGAAATGTCAAAGGCGTCTCCAACAACAGCCTCACGCAAAAATGCTTGACGTCATCCCAAGCCCAGGTCACCGTGACCCGGAACTACGCGCTGCGCATGCTCCGTCAAATCAAAATGAAGCACCTTACGACCAAATATTGGAAGACCGATTGCCGAATGACGCAGGTACGATTTTGCGGAGAAAAAAACCCCTCTGTTGTCAAACTTTGAAACTGAGATAACCTACCACCAAATGGCAAAGTAACTAAGATAGCCAAATAGGACCAAATGACGAAGTAACCAAGATTACCTACTACGATCACATGACAAAGTAACTAAGATAATTACAACTAAATGACGAAGTAAATAAGATAACCTAATGGGACCAAATGACGAAGTAAATAAGATAACCTAATGGGACCAAATGACAAAGTAACTACGATTACCTAATGGGACCAAATGACAAAGTAACTAAGACAACTACAACCAAATGACAAAGTAACTAAGATAATCTAACAGTCAACTAAGATAACCTAATGGGACCAAATGACAAAGTAACTAAGATAGCCTAATGGGACCAAATGACAAAGTAACTAAGATAGCCTAATGGGACCAAATGACAAAGTAACTAAGATGGCCTAATGGGACCAAATGACAAAGTAACTAAGATGGCCTAATGGGACCAAATGACAAAGTAACTAAGATGGCCTAATGGGACCAAATGACAAAAAAAAAAAAAAAACCCACTATAAGATAACCTAATCATAATGGACCGGCCTCCGTAGCGCAGTGGTTAGCGCGTCGGACTGGCGGCCGGGAGATCCGTGTTCGAATCCCAGTCGAGTCAAGCGGGATTTTTCCTACCCAGGTCGTCTCCTGGAAGGACGTAGTGGTTGACGCGCCACCTCTGAAGGGAGCTCCCACTCGTCGACTCCGCGACTAGCAAACAAGTAAGTAGAGGAACAGTAGGTGTGGTCACCGAAGTGATTCGGCAGCAGTGCGGAGTTTCCTCCGGAGGGAGTCCCTTACTACCTGACATATAGCAAAAGGGCCGGGAGTCTAGTTGGATTGATTGATTGATTGTACATTGCTTAACGTCCCGACAGCAACAAGACTTTCTCAGGACGTGCCTGCACTGCTTGTGAAAAAAATTAAACAGAACATTGAATGTACGTCGCCAGCCATTCCAACACGTTAAATAAATCTACGACATGGGGCCTAAATAAAGCGAAGACCATTTAGCAACACACATCCCATATCAAGAGCTACAAACAGCGCAGACAGTAGGGAGAGTTTTAAAAAGGCAAATACAGGTGAATGGACCAAGGGTAGATAGAAAGACATGCCCCAGAATAGAGGAGAAAACCCACCTTGAGGGGCTGACCAGGATGACCCTGGGAACTAAAAAGTAGTTAACCCCACCCAAGTCCCCCAGGGCAGACCCGGGTGGGGTGAGTCTTGTTGGACTTGGAACAACTAGCGGGCCTGGGTGAGCACACTGGGGTTGATGGGGATGAGCGGCGTGAGAGGACGATCTCTGAGGTCGAGAAAGGAAACTTGGAGCAGCAAAAATAAATAAATACATAAATAAATAATAACAAATATAACCTAATGGAACCAAATGACAAAGTAACTAAGACAACTACAACCAAATGACAAAGTAACTAAGATAGCCTAATGGGATCAAATGACAAAGTAACTAATATAGCCTAATGGGACCAAATGACAAAGTTACTAAGGTCGGACGTCTTCGTTTCCACTTGTTACTAACTGGCAGACTCGTACGATAGCAATCTTTACTGGTTTCCATTTGGGTCTGAAACTATTTGAATTCATTGTAACTAGGTGATTGCAGCCGTGCAAACTTCTTTCAGGGCAAGGTTTGTCTTTACATTGTACACATACAAACTTGTTTGGTAACCTGCATGTTAAATATATAACAAGCTGAGTCGACCAATGATTGAATTTTAAAAAAAGAATTGTGCATGCAGCCCACTGTACTTTTGACACTGCCAGTGGCTGCATGCACAAGGAGTTTTCTTATTTGCTTGGATTCTGCGGGAAACGTCTTGCCCCCAAGAGAATGAAATGAATTGTAAATATCACTGTCATACGAGCACTATAACACTTATCATCACAATGGACCTCACTGTAAATACCATCATTTTCTACTTCCATGTGTGTATTCAGAACCGGCCGTACAGCGATATGCCCAGAGACCTTGTTACATGACCGGATGGCTATCTAACGTCTAGGACCAAACAGAGACCACGTGACCAATACCGGTCAATCACAAACCCTGCAAATCAGACCGCTTGTGACCAAAACCAGCCAACCGCAAACTCTGCCATCATGAACCCACGTGACCCAATCTCGCCAATCGCAAGCCCCAGTAACTCGCACGGTCATGCTATTAATAAAGCAGCTGGAGAATGTTCAGACCCAGGCAGCACAGGATCCTGGCATCATATGGGACCCATATGTCCTGCCTACTTACATGCAGGGCCCGTATAGCCTGCAGGGGTCCGTCGTGGTACCAGGATGCTTTCCCGCCACTTACAAGTGCGCAGATCGTCAGTGCGCAGACCGACGATCTGCGCTGCCCGCTTACTCCCCATATGATTCCTATATTTCGTGCGTGCGATACTGGCCCCAGCGCCCAACGTCTGGAAACAGATTGGTTGGTTAGTTCGGGTTTTAACGTCCACAGCACTGAGGTGATCATGGACGGCCCTGACGGGCGGGTTATGGGGGACAGGGAAATTTATTGTCTATGGAGTACGACCTGAAAACTGATCAATTCAGGCGCACTCCAACTGTGCCACTTTGATTTACCAGGACCTTTCAACGGACATGCTATTGAACAAATCCGTTTTTGCCCCCTGGATTGTGAGTCCTGCTACCGGGGCCGGGACGGGATTCAAAACCACGACCCGGCGATTCCCTTCGCTCTCCTGCTCCGACGTTTAACCGCCTGAGCTATTTTGGACTCTAGTAACATAAGTATCGCGGACCCAAAAATAGGTCAGCATCGCACTGTGGGCCGGCGTGCCTTCGGTAGGTCACGCAGACAGTCTGTGCCAGAAAACTGCAGCCGATCTTTTCCGTTTGATTTAGCATAGATCCTCATCAGCTTCCGTCACCGGCGGTTCCAAATGATTTACTTGTTCCTTCCACTAACCTATTTACATCAATAATTCTTAGTCGCGCGAATTTTTGGGAGATTACTTCCTGATTATTGTGGAATCTGGGGATTCGGACCCGTGTGGTGGTCTGAGATCGGGCCAGTCTAAAATAGGTGTTGTGCGCTAGTAATGTCTTGTTCAGTTTGAAATGGGTTGTGTAGACTTTCAAAGGCAAGACTGGTTACACTAGTTACTAGTAAACTAATTAAATAATACTTATTTACTACATTTATACAAATATCTTTTAAAAAATAAAAACTTAAGTGAGCATTCAGTTGATAGGATCGGCACACCGCTCAGACAATGACTTTTGCTGTGAAATACATCTTCGCAAAAGTACTTGATCTACGTTAGTTTTAAGTATTGTAACTGTGTGTGTATTGTTTGTATGCCATGAGAAATTTATAATCTTATTTATTGTTTGAATAAATTAATCATTTAATAACAAAAAATCGTAAACACAACTGAGACTGCAAAGTTGTCTGCTACCGCGCATGCGCACAACTCCGATCACCCTGTCTCAAACCGACCCTATCTCAGACCGCCATCTCTCTCTCTCTTGGCTTGACTTCGCGAACGAAGATTTGAAAAGCAGATCGAGTTGTAGACCTATCTTCAGACTCTGATTCAGATGAGCGCGCTGCTGATCTGTGGTTACAGTGCGATAGCGATGTTAGTGCTTCGAAGACGGACGAGGACAAAATAGATTCTTCGGTAGATTCAAGCACTGGTAGCAGAGCAAGTGACAGATCATGCAAGTCGGCTGTCACAAATGAAAGTTCTGACGCTGGCCATCTTTCAGAAATAGCGGATGAGGATAGTGCAGCAGATCAGTGGACTCGATTTCTGTCAGATTTAGAGTCTTTTGACGTGGAAGATCGTTTCGAGTCAGACACAGATGTGTCAGAAGATGAAATTGCGGACAAACCAGACCTTGGTGATAGTAGTTTGGCCTGTGAACTAGGTGTCTGGGCTGCAAAATTTAACATTCCTGCAACGGCTGTGTCTGATCTGTTGCATGTTCTTCGGGTATTCCACCCTGGTCTACCAAAAGACCCCAGAACTCTGTCTAAGACACCATGTGAAACTCAGTTGAAATCAGTAGCAGGTGGACATTATTTCAATTTTGGCATTCAAGATTCTCTGGCTAAATTACATTTTGCAGAGTTGTCTGATTTTCTTTCATGTCAAGATAACTCTGTTGTGCAGTCGCTTTCTCTTCAAATTATTATCGGCATCCTGTCTTGGAAGACAATGGATATGCGCTTGCTGGGTCAGTCACTGGAGTGACCTCTCCAGTGCGCAAGCCTGGGCGAAGTGTATGGAGATCTGGGATGCCCAGTCGTCAAGATCCCCCTCTCGGCCTCGCTGATGTATCCAAAGGAATGCAAAGCAGTACGTTTGGCATCAGTTTGGCTGCAGGAGCTGCCAGAACAGTGCGTGAATACAGGCAGCTGTCTGCCTTCGGGGCTCCACTCCTGATTTGAAGGGTTTACTCCCCCACATTTGGGCGTTGGATCCAACCTGATCTCCTCCGTCCTCTAGCCGTTGGCTGTCAGAAACAGCTCATCCGCCTAGTGGTGCAATGTGAACACCACCCCCTCACGTGGTTTAGCCCACCAGCTGAGGTGGTTTGCCAGGGTGTGGCGCTTGGAGCCAGCACGTGAGAGATTAAGGAGATGGATGAGGACCAGTGATGCCCGTCCGTCCTATGTAGGACGCAGCTGCCGAACAGCAAAGGTACTACCTCTATCCAGAGCCCCCTACACCCCTTTCAAATATAAACATTGACGGTTTGCCACTCTTTAAATCATCTTGCAAGCAGTTTTGGCCGATTCTTGGTCGGATATGCTCACCTGTCATGACAGAACCGTTCATGAGTCGGATTGGTTTGTTCTGTGGTGATCAGAAACCCACCAGCGTCCATGAATACCTGCAAGATTTTGTGGATGAAATGCTGGTTTTGCAGCAGGGACCAACAAATGTTGCCATCAATGGCACTCACCATTCATTTCAAATTGAGTTATCATGCTTCATCTGCGACACACCTACACGTGCCTTTGTCAAGCAGGTGAAAGGGCACTCTGGGTACTATGGTTGTGATCGGTGTATACAGAAAGGGGAATGGGATGGAAAGATCATTTTTCTTGATGTCAACTGCCCTCCGATAACTGATGTTCAGTTTGATGAGATGAGATTTGCAAACCACAGAATAGGCCATTCTCCACTCCAGGCGCTCTCTCTTGGCATGGTCTCTCAATTTCCGCTGGAGTGTATGCATTTGGTCTTTCTCGGGGTGGTCAGAAGGCTTCTGATCTGCTGGGTTAAAAGTCCTGTTAGTGCAGGCATTCGACTGTCATCTCAGTGTATTCGGCAGATATCAGAGAACCTTTTTCTGTTGAAAACTACATCCCCCGTGAATTTTCTCGAAAATGTCGTACTTTGGCTGAACTTGAGCGATGGAAGGCTACTGAGTTTCGGCAGTTTTTATTGTACTCGGGTATCATAGTTTTGAAAGGTCAGGAATCTCATAATCAGTATGAACATTTTTTATTACTATTTGTGGCCATATTTTGCCTTTCTTCACCAGAACTGTTCACAACACACTCAGATTATGCTCATCAGCTGTTGTGCATATTTGTACAGCAGGCTGGAGATCTTTATGGCAGGGGGTTTCAAGTGTATAATGTTCATGGATTGTCACATATCGCTCAAGATGTGAAGAAGTTTGGTTGTCTTGACTCGTACTCGGCGTTCCCATTTAAAAACTTCTTGGGTCAGCTGAAGCGACTTATTCGAAAACCTCAGTTACCCCTGCAGCAGGTTGTCAGAAGAGTTTCAGAGAGAATGCAGCTAGGCTTTTCTGTCATCAGAAGTCAGAAATCAGTTGTCACAGATGGGCCAAAGAAGGAACATTTGGATGGACCAGTTCCTGCTGGATGTAACTACAGGCAACAGTACAGACAGATTCACTGCAATGGCCTATTTCTGTCTACCTCCGATGACAACAACTGTGTCAGCAGCAACAACGCACTTTATTTGGTCCGAAATATTCTAACTGTAAGCAATTCAGATGAAATTGTGCTTGAGCGCTTTTTGAGAATATCAGACTTTTTTAAGACTCCACTTAATTCATCGACCTTAGGCATTGTTAAGGCCTCTAATCTATCTGGCAGACTTGAAACTAAACGGGTAATAGACATTGACAAGAAATATGTCTTGTTTCCACATGAAGGGAATTATGTCCTCTTTCCTCTTCGCTGCTATCAGCACTAACATAAAGCATGTGACCAAACTGTCCAAATACATAAATGTACATTCCTTGACTGGTATGGTCAGTTACTGAAGTTATAATTCCTGTAAATTCCATACTGTTACACTTATTATGTGTAAGATTAGTTTTTAGTTATAGGGACAGACTGATTGTTACCGTCGGAGGAAAGTTACTGAATCTCCTGTTGACCCTAAAACGTGGGGGCAGATTTTCTTTTGTGACAAGTACTCTGTCAGGGCCACCCAAGGCGGGAAGATCCAGTCTAATTGATGAACTCTACCTGTGTGTGTGTGTGTAATATTACTGATCAAGAATTGTTCACTGGTATTATGTCTCATGCAATTTGGTTGTTAGATGCCAATCTACCATTTAGTAGAGTTTATCTCCGAGTTTAGGCAGTCAAAGCCAGAGGTGGGGGTCGTCCCATGATGTGTGATGACACAGAATGAAGAGGGCCAGGACGTGTGCTTTTGGCCAGACGGAGGAGATCCTAGGTGGGTGGAGAGAAGCAAGCTGCCTGACCACAACTGGCCCACGTTCCCAGTCAGAATTCTAAAGTCTTCGTGTAAGTACTGTTGGTGTGGTACTGTAGATATTTGCATAATTTAGAACTTCAGGTAACTGTATATATTGCAACAAAAAATAAGTATAATATATTGAATAACCCATACAATTCTGACGTGCTACAACATGATGTGGATCGACCAAGACAAAAGTGGTGTCAGAATAGCTTGGCGCCTGAAGTGCCACTTGGCACCAAGCTATTTTGACTCCACTTTTGAGCTGTCATGGTTGATCTGTTTCTACAGTTATGATGCAGACTTTAGAAGATATTAAATTTGACAATTTCAACCACAGAATATAATGAGATAATAATTGGTACATTTCTGCTGTTAAGTCAACAGCATGGATCATTCAGTGTTCCTTTGTGACAGCCTACTATACATGTCGCTTTATATTTGTAATCTACAACAATGAAAAATGTGTTTGTTGCAGCGGATTACAGAAAGATCCGAGAAATGGAAAATAAATCTTTGGACACCTCTGACCAGGCTTCTGATGTAGGGCAGTCTGATGTGGGCGACAGAAAGAAGAGAAAGCGGTTGCCAAGAAGCAAATGGTTGGTTTGTTCGTTTTCTCAGCACGTAATCTTGCTCTCTCTCTCTCTCTCTGCTTGTCAGTCGATCTCTCTCTTATTATCTCTCTCTCTCTCTCACTCTCTCTCTCTCTATCTCTCTCTTTGTGCGTGTATGCAAGAACGCAATATTCATGTTCATTAATTGTTAATTGGTGATGAATTACAGTCCGAAATAGCTCAGGCGGTTAAACGTCGGAGCAGGAGAGCTAAGGGAATCGCCGGGTCGTGGGTTCGAATCCCGTCCCGGCCCCGGTAGCTGGACTCACAATCTAGGGGGAAAAACGGATTTGTTCAATAGCATGTGCGTGGAAAGGTCCTGGTAAATCAAAGTGGCACAGTTGGAGTGCGCCTGAGTTGATCTGTATTCAGGTCGTATTCCATAGGCAATAGATTTCCCTGTTCCCCCATAAAGGGGCACGACCGACCTTTTTTAATGCTTCAGTTCGCAAAAAGCTTTTACTGGGCTTCAGTATACATACCCACTTAGACAGTGACCACCCTATTGTCCCACCAAATGTTTTCTTTCGTCCGTTCAAACTCAAAGCGAAAGAGGCCACCGGAAGATCGTGCGGCTGGACCCGGTGAAAAGTTTGCTTCCGATAGACGATCAGGTAGCTGACGTCATAGCTATTCTATACGACCTTAGGTCATCTGCATAATTATAACCAATCATAGACAAGATGGCGGATGAACCAGCGAAGAAAAAAAGGAAGTATCAAGTCGCGCCGAAATTGACAGACTCGGAATTGAAGAGGAGAAAGCGAAACAAGATGATCCCCCGAATAAGTAAAATTGACATCGGACAACGGAATTTGGACAGGTGGCGACGCATAAAGCAAGAGCTTAGCTCCACTACGAACCCGGGATTCACCTCTTTCCTGCTGAATCAGTAAGTAATCTACGGTATTTGTCGATCTTCCTATAGTTCCGCGAGCGCTAGTGAATACGAGATATTATGATCTTCAGTAGAATTTATCTCGTACTAATTTCCAAGATTTTAAACCAGTTTATATAGTTATGATGTTGCGCTGAACTAGTTATCACATCAGTTCACATCGCTGGTGGTCGGTAACATCGTTTTGCACAATGTATTGTAACACCTGTTTATTCAGTTGATTCAGAGAGTCCCGTAGTGTTGCAGCTTTGAGGGTGCATTGTCGGTTCCAATTATGTTTTATGTAGACTTCGATGTGTGAGTTGTGAAATTGATCTCACTACAGAATTGGGTATAAATACAAATGTTCTGTAATGGAATGGGTGCCTGTTTACGAGGGGTAAAGGATCAAAGACCTGTCAAACTTGGCACTGTGGGATCAAAGGTCAAACTTGTCAGCGTGGACTCGCTTGCTAGCGCCGCACGCATGCTATCTGTGCACTATGCACGATCGTTACTAGTACAATACTAGCTTCATTTAGCCTTGTATATATCAGATAATACATTCTCCATATATTCCCCATTCCCCCCTTCCCCCATATCATCAAGCCTAAACTACATAGGCATCTCCACCACCCCTATCCCTAGCTAGTCTAAATGTCACAGGAAAAATAAAATGGAATTTAAGTGAGCGGAACCAGCATTGTCATTTTGACAGCATATCGAGTAAGGAATATTATTCTGCTTTTTAGTGAAAACTTATGTCAAAGGGATGCCGGAGAACATCAGTACACTGTCACATGTGTATATCACACACACTTGTCTCCATTTCAGCAGCAGGCATGCTGATCTACATCCTAGTGTCAAATACGTTGGACCAGTTTTAGCATAATGTGTATTTATCTTTATGTAAATTGTATTGTGTAATACAACACAGGGGCCCATCTGTGCGCCCCCCCCCCCCCCCTTCCTTGCAATAAAAAAAGTTTAAAAAAACAAAGACCCTTTTTTTTTGGGGGGAGGGGGGGTGTTTGGCCCCCCCCCCCCCATCCAATGAGTTTCTGGCGCCTACCCTTCCCCCCCCCACCCCCCTTTGTTTGATATTGTGGTGAGACACACAGGCCTTCTTCCACCCCTCCCCCCCTGCACCTCACCTACGCCTGTTTGATTTTTGGGCCACTGGAAGAAGGTCTAGCATCAGGGAGGCCTTTTTTTTTTTGTCAGGTTGATGGTCCCAAGCAAAATGTTGGACCACACCCACCACCCCTACCCCTCTGAGGTAACTGATCCGCCCCTGCAACATACATAATCACACTCACAGTTGAGTATTGAAACACTGTGACATTGTGGTGTACGTGGTGCCCCAAGTAGATAAATTGGTATACCATTGCAATCAATGCAGCACATGAAATACTATGGTTTCTGTACATTGTATTACAGCTATGAAGCTACAAAGACATCATGTGCAGTAAGTGGGGCTCATGTCCCGAGTGCAACTGTAGGTGTGACTGTCAGGTGAGCATATTTGAACCTTGTGAATGTAATGGGTTCAGTAGCAGAAATTCAGTCTTGACATGACACTGATGCAAATAACACTGAAGAGATATTCTGTGGCAGCAAGATATGCACGTGTGCACAGAGGGGAGATGAGTGCGTGGGGTTATTAGGGTAATTTTGAACCTGATCACAGGAGGCTAAAATATCACGGACCGGGGGGGGGGGGGGGGGGGGGGCAGCAGGATATGCACGTGTGCACAGAGGGGAGTTGAGTGCGTGAGGTTATTAGGGTAATTTTGAACCTGATCACAGGTGGCTAAAATATCACGGACCGGAGGGGGGGGGGGGGGGGGGGTGGCAGCGATGTGCAAGGAGGGGCAAGGTGGCTCACATTTGGAGATGTATATATTATGTGTGGTGTTACTGATACTTGCACAAGAGGGAAAAGAACTTCTCCCACCCCTCCCCCATCCACACCCCTTTTTTTTCTTTGGGGGGGGGGGGGGGGAGGTGCATCTAAACTCCCCACCCCTGGCCTTCCTTTTCATTTTCCCCTGATGTACAACACTGCTATGTAAAGGAAATGCATGTACATGTAATAATAATAACAAATGGTTCTTGTACAATGCAATATTCCTGCAAAAAGGCTCAAAGTGGCTGCGCTGTACATCAAGATTATCTACATTAAAAAAATACAGCATACAAACACATGCATTTCCAGATGTACTACAAACGAGATGCAAAGACTATTTAACATAAAACACTTAGCGTTGAACTACCCTAAATTGTGCGGACTGTGTTTGTTATTGTCAGCATTATGATATTTTAATTATCAGCAGTGCCAGTAGCAACTGATTATAGTTTCAAGTACATGCATGCATACATAGGTACATGTACTACTATCATGCAAATGTTCAAGAGATATTTTAGCTTATAATGTGCTATTTTTTCATGTCAGACCTCATAGCCCAATCCCAGGGCCGTCAACCATGGACACACCTGAGCCTTTGCCAGGTCACTCAACCTCTACACCAGGCCCTGCCTCACGGACAAGGCTGAAGTTGGCAACACCTCTTGTGTCAGAAATTTCTGCTGAATCTGAAACTGGCAGCTGAGGGTTTGTGGTGATTTACATGGACACACTATAACACTTTAAATGTTATCTTTTGCACAGGTTCTATTGTGTACTCAACTTTCATGTGATAATGTGAAAAATATGTTTTCAAACTGAACTTAGGTACAAGTGTAAGGTTCCACCTAAACTCGATGCTTGGAGGAAGAATGAAAGCTGTTGAGGCAGTGCATGACAATTCTGTGACAAAATGGGGGTGGCCTGTTTTATGCAATGGACATGTATCCCACTTGCCTTTTCGCCGGTGAGGATTTTGATAGATAATCCAGGGCTAGAAATTAACTTTTTTCTTTGGGGGCCACCGGGCCCCTTGATTGAAAAATTTGAGGGCCCACAAGCAACTTTCGGGGCCCAACTTTGAAAACAAAAAACAAAAGAATTATTGACAATATAATAAGTAGAAAGTACAATTTGTCTGATAATCTAAAATAAAAACAATTGAATTTCCAATTTTGCTGAGTGATGTCATTTTTATTTGCCTTTTCTTTCACTTTCAAACATTACCAACAAAAAAGGGGAAAAAACACACACATACACACATTCAGTGACACACATATTCCAGTGACTAGTGAGCCTGAAATGGCCATTAAACAAAATAGAAAAAAATCAAGTGAGTCTCTTGTATAATACTTTTCAGTTTTGTGACTGAGTATTGCACAATACACATCATAGTTTTTAATATGAGTAACCTAACAAAAAATCTGACCTCAATGCACAAAAGTTCAAAACAAAACCATGAAAGGGAACTAAACTTAACAGTACTCTTCCTGATAAACTAAAGTTAAAGAGATTTTGCCTTTTTTTTTTTTTTTTCAATCATCTATTCATATTACACTTCTGTCCAAATTTAGGGCACCGGTGTGGGTTGCTTCCCTTTGCCCAAATACGAAACTGCCGAGTAGAGCTAGCTGTAGCAGACGAATTATTTTGCGGGCCAAGCGGGCCCTTCGTTTTTCAACTTTCCGAGCCCGAAATCAACTTTGCGGGTTTTTGGCCCCGGGCCCCCGCTAATTTTGAGCCCTGTAATCTCTCTGTGGCTATCTCAATAAATTTATTTGTTTTGCCCGGCCTGTGTATATTATAAGACTCTTGAGTAAAGGAAGGTAATAGGTTACATGCACAAACTGTAGACTAGCATTCATTCGGCTATACTGACTGTAATAACTCACAGCCCTGTGAAACGGTTAATGCAACACATTTATTACATACAACATACTTTACATAAAATCGTGGGTGCGCTCGAAAGAATTCTCTTGGGAATTCTGGCTAGAGTTCATTGAATAGAATGTCACTTAGTTCTCTTCACTGGGCTTTCTGGCCGCGAGGTTTGACCGATTTTTGGCAGCACTCTATCCGCTTTTGTGTTTTAAGTACTTAGCTAGTGCTATGGCAGGAAGACAGGGACACGTGGCACTCTTGTGTTGGCCCGTTCCCGGCTCCTGGGTTATCTCTGGGTTCGGTGGGACGTTTCAGCCGGCCGACAATCGTTCCTGGCTGGTCCGCACTCGAATGGGTGCAGGTAGTTCGGTGTAGTCTGACTTGACGTCTGAAGCAGCGTAGTATCGTCTGCATCAGAGCCAGCACTTGTCAGTGTCGCAGCCTTACAACCGTCACAGCGACCCGGTTCCACCTTCTGAAATCAAGTTACGTCCAACTGCAGTTTCCCATTTAAGAGACTATTGCAGTGGAGCCGTTTCATTCTAGAAGGGTGAGCCCTCAGAACGATCCGTCATCCACTCTCATATATATATATATATATATATATATATATATATATATATATATATATATATATATATATATATATATATATATATATATATATATATATATATATATATATATATATAGGCGACGAATTTCTGCTACCTGGATCGCCCCTAACCATAGCTAAATTTCCTGCAAAGGTTGACTGCCAGAAACTGGACAGCGTTATACAAATAACTAACAACAACCTTCGTCTACACATTTAACTATTTAACAAGCCTATTCAAACATGCCCACGTGTTGCCCGGTCGACAGACCTGGCAGAGAAAAGCATGGCTAACACGTGGTAATAATATAACATGAGAGTACAAAGCATGGCAAAAGTCAAATAATACAACCAGACACCTGATTAATCGCAAATAATAGTAATGAATCGATTTGTTGGTCACTAACCTTTCGGAATACCGGGCTTACACTGTAACTCCTGAACCTGGATCGCAGTCCGGCAGTGGTCTTCTGAGTGAAGGTGCCATTCTCTTCCGTGTAGTCGCTAGTGATCGACACACGACTTACTGCCAGTACGCAGAGTAGGAGAAAGACCGGCGCTGCCACGTGGCGTTCTCTCTTTAGGTGACCGTTTTTCCCAAATCTCGCCTCCGCGATACGTGATTATGCGCAAGGAACACTGGGAAGAGAGACGCTACAGTGATGCCTACAGGCGTTCTCGTCTACAAAGCCAGCCGGTTTGGGCGCGAAAGTTTAACCTAGTTATCCAACATTGAGTGGCCTACGCAGAGGGTCCGCTTACACTAAGCTTTCTAATAGTAGTGCTGTGGGGATGCGGCCCGCTCATGACAGGCTCCCTCAACAGAAAAAAGGCGATGACTACAGGAGTCGAACTTTTTTCTAATGGGTCGAGTTCATCACTGCACGGCTATTGTTATTTTTGACTATATACAGAGTTCACCGCTGACTTAGCTTCTGACATGCTAACTCTGGGAGTTATGTACCGGGTGATTCTGCATTACTTGGTCGGGACAAATTCTGGTGCTGAAGCTCTTAGGGCAGATGGGGTGGCAACCGCAGACATGTCCTTCACGGGATGACGACTGAGGTAATCGGCTCCGTGGTTCTCTTTTCCAGGAATGTACTCCACTCGAAAAGAATATGTCTGTAGTAGGAGTGCCCATCTCATCAGGCGAGCGTTCAAAGACTTGGATGCTGCCAGGAAGGATAGAGGACGATGGTCCACTTGCACGGTGAAGTGTGTGCCATATAGGTACATCTGGAACTTCTGCACTGCCCAAACCAATCCGAGGCACTCCTTTTCCGAAGTAGCGTAGTGAGTTTCCGCGGTCCTCAGTTTGCGGCTGGCGTACACTACAGCTGCCTGCGTACCATCCTGGGCATTCACTGGAGTGACTATGTCACCAACGTCGAGGTCCTTGAACAGGCTGAAACTGTGAGCATCGAGGCTTTGCTGCTGCGGACACAGCTCCGCTGGGCGGGGCACGTCTCCAGGATGGAGGATCATCGCCTACCAAAGATCACCCTGTTCGGCGAGCTTGCTACTGGACACCGTGACAGAGGGGCACCAAAGAAGAGATACAAAGACTGTCTCAAGAAGTCACTTAGTGCCTGCCAAATCGACCACCACCAGTGGTCTTCGCTTGCTGCGGACCGTGACACCTGGCGCTCCACCATTTACAAGGCAGCTGTCTCCTTTGAGGACTCTCACAGAGCTAGCCTTAAGGACAAGCGGCTCAGGAGAAAAAACAGAGATGCCGCAGCTCAGAACCCTGGCCATACCTTCCCCTGCAGCCACTGCGGTCGAACCTGCCTGTCTCGGATTGGCCTCCGCAGCCACGAACAAGCCTGCAGACGTCGTGGGCAACTCCTATAAAATCTTCGTTCGCGAAGTCAAGCCAAGAGAGACACTACAGGGAATAGCGTGTCTGGGTCACTGGGGTCGCGCTGTAGCAACACTGCTCCGAGACCTTTGTCACTCGCATCAGTCCTTAGGACGAATGGTTGGGTCAAGTCGGGTAGGTGTAGTACTGGCGGTGATGTCATTTTGTCCTTTAGCATCTGGAATGCTGCTTCGCAGTCGGCTGTCCATAATACGGAGTCCGGGGCAGTCTTTTTCGTCGCATCTGTCAACGGGACTGCTATGCTGTTGTAGTTGGGGATGAACTTCTGGTAAAACCCGCACAGTCCTACGAAAGATTGCACGTCCTTCTTGGTTTTCGGACGTGGTGCATCGAGTAGGCGCTGAACTGTTTTATCCAGGGGTTGCAGACATCCATGGCTTATGGTGTGTCCCAGAAATTCCCACTGTTTAAATCCAATTTGGCACTTGGTTGGTCTTGCGGTTAACCCTGTGTCCTTGAGACGTGTAAGTAACTTCCGCAAGAGTGTGATGTGTTCGTTCCACATTGGCGTAGCTACAAGAATGTCGTCCATAAAAGACTGTAGGTGCTCGCATGCCAGCGGTGCCAGTAGTTTTCGCATCATGGCGCTGAAGATGCTTGGAGCGTTGTGTAATCCAAAGGGAAGTACATTGAACTCAAAATGGCCTTCCATCGTGCTGAACGCTAGGTAGGGGCGTACATGGGGTGGTACTGGTATTTGGTAATACCCTTTAGTGAGGTCAATGCGTGAGAAGTATCGAGCGGTTTGCAGCTTGGCGAATAGTGTTGCAGGGTCTGGCAGTGGTTCGGGTTGAAACTGCGTTACTGCATTCAGTTGCCTGAAGTCGATACAGAGTCGATGTTCGCCGCTAGGCTTGCATAAGGGTACGGTGCCTGCGCTGTATGGTGAGAGTGATGGCGAAATGATGCCGGCTTGCAATAAAGCATCGACTTCTTCTTTGATCGCTTGTTGTTTCGCTAAGGGCATCGGGTATGGTTTTTGACGGACTGGGGTGGGGTCGGTCACTGTCGGTGTCACTTCCACTAAGTCTGTTCTTCCTGGTCGATCCGTCAGTACCGTTTGGAGTTCTTGAATGACCGTCGTTACTTGTCGTTGGTCAGCGGTGAGGGAGGAGTTCAGCACCACATCCTTGTAAGTTTCTTTGGAACTCAGGGGGTACTCGACTGCATCTATCTCAGAGCTTTCCACTTCCTCGGCTAGTGCGACGGCAAGTAGGTGGGGTGTGCTAGGACTTACTGGTCGGGCAGTATACTTTTTCAGTAGGTTGATGTGATGGTTCGTGCTTTCCCGTTGACATCCACTTGGTACACTGTCCTTGACTTCTTGGCGGTCACGGTGTATGGTTCTCGCCAAGCTGTGTCCAGCTTGTGGGTTCCACTCGGTAACAGGAGTAGAACTTGGTCGCCGACTTGTAGTTCTCGGTCTTTGGCATGGCGATTGTAGTACTTTGCCTGACGGGCTCTTGCCTTCTTCAGTGCTTCACTTGCTTTCGTCCATGTGGCCTTGAGAGTTTCTTGTAGGTCGGCTACGTATTTGGTGGCACCTTTTGGTGTGTCATCCACTTTGGCGTCAGTCCAACTCCGTCGTAGTGCTTCTAGCGGTCCGGATAGCGGTCTACCGAAGAGCAACGTCGATGGAGTGTATCCTGTGGCTGCATGGGGCGTTTCTCTGTATGCGAACAGGGCGGCGTTGACATATGTGTCCCATGCTTCGGAGTTGTCGTCGGCTACTTTCCTGAGTATGGTGAGAAGGGTACCGTTCAACCTTTCTACTTGACCGTTGCTGGCTGGGTGGTAGGGTGGTGTGCGAATGTGGTGCACTTGGATCAACTCGAACACCTCTTGCATCATGCGGCCGGTAAACTGTGAACCGTTGTCAGTCCGAATGCTTTCAGGGAAGCCCACTCAGGTGAAAATAGCGATGAGAGCATCTGCAATTTTCCTAGTGTCAATCGCTGGCAATGGGACTGCTTCACACCACATCGAGCAGGCGTCGACAAGGGTAAGTAGAAATCTGTTCTTCTTCTTGGTCATGGGGAGGGGTCCCACGATGTCCACTGAAACTTTCTGGAAGGGCACGCCCACTACCACTGTCGGTCCTAGTGTGACTGGCACGGTGTGGTGGCGCGGAGAGAATTTTTGGCATTGGTGACAAGACTTCACATAGCGCTTGACATCTTCGGTGATGCCAGGCCAATAGTAGTGTGCGCTGATCCGTTGTACTGTGGCTCCTACGCCCATATGTCCACTGAGAGGCATGCTGTGGCCTAACTCTAGCACTTGGGGCCGGTAGGTTGTTGGTAGGACGAGCTGTGTGTGGTCTCCATCACCTTGACGATGCAAGATTCCATCCTCTACGTAGAACTCACCTTTGTGAGGCGGTGCGTGTGCCTTCGGTAGTTTCTGGAAGCACTTGACTAACGAATTATCGGCCCGTTGAGCCGTTTTGATCTCTGCCGGCATAGGGTTCAGCGCTGGTTCTGGCGTGGTCTCCTGGTTTTTGGCCTGTGCCCTAGTTTGTACTGCTGCTACCTCTACTGGATGAGGGGGGTGTACCTAGAAACACGTACCTACAGCCTAAGATGAGATCATACAGGGGTTTCTTTAAGACTGCTGCCCTAATCCGTCCAGTGACGTAGCGGCTAGCGACGTCTATCCATGCGATTGGACACGTTGCGGTGGGTTGTGTCAAATCAGCTCCCTGTAGGTCTACTGTCTCGTCGGTAATGTCAACCGGGGACACTAATGTTTCGCGCACGATGGCGTCATACGATAGACCGGTATCATATAGGCAGTTGGCTGTTTTACTATTGACCTTGACCGTCTCTGTCACTGATGGGTGATCTATTGTATAAGCAGTATCTCCACTACTCTGAGTCACCACTTGATGAGAAGTTTTGGTTTCTTTCTCATGTTTGAGTTTGGCTGCTCTCTTAAAGCAGTCCTCTGTGTTGTGGTTTCTTCTATGGCAGAACGAGCAGTAGCGCTTCAATTCTGCTGGACTCTGGCTTGCTGCTCCAGTGGATGGTCCTTTGTTTTGTCCTGGTCGAAAGTTGGCCCTGCGGTTTCCCGCGCGCTCCTCTCTCGTGGGACTACGGGGGTTCGATTCCCGAGTGTTTGGCTTGTGGTCTCGCCTGAAACTCTTGGCTTCTGCATGGGCGGACACATACCTATCTGCAACCTTGACCAAATCCCTCAGACTGTCCGCGCCTTGTTCTACCGCGAAGGTTCTCAACTCGGGGGACATAGTCTCTCTGAGCTGTTCCCAAACAAGGAGTTGTGTCAGTTCGTCATACGTCTTGGATGAAGCTGATTGACTAACCCACTTATCCAACAGCGTGGACAGACGATCAGAAAACTGCGCATAATTTTCTCCTTTCTCTTTGCGGTTGGTACGGAACTTACGCCTATAGCACTCTCCTGTCAATTCGAACCCTTTGAGTAATGCTTGTTTAACTTCGTCATACTCGGTAGCTTGATCAAATGGGATCCTGATGTAGAGTTCATACGCTTTTCCACGTAGTCCCTGGCATAGTTTGGACACCCAATGTGTCTGTTCTAGTTGGTTCTCTGCCGCTAAGCGCTCGAACCTAGATAGGTAGAGATCTAGACTTTCTTCCTTCTCACTGAACGGACTAAGTGGGAATGCCATTCCTGGAATGAGTTGACGGGGCGCTGAGTAATCTGCTTGCGAGGCGTCTAATGAACTGCTGGCGGAGGATGAGTTCGCATTTTCTAAACGTTTAAGTTCTATTTCATGCTGTCTAGCCTCTCTCGCTCTTGCCAATTCTCTCTCTGCGTCTCGTTCTTTCGCCCTTTCTTCTCTTTCGGCTTTCTCTCTTTCTAACTCTCTATCCCTTTCTGCCTTCTCTCGTTCTAACTCTGCTTTTGCTCTCGCGAGTTCTATCTCTTTCTCTGCTTTTGCTTTCTCGATTTCTATTTCGGCTCTTCTCGCCTCTCTTTCTGCTACTCGCTCGGCTTTCGCTTCATGTTTATCAACTTCAGTGTTGATGTATGAAATCAAGTCAGTGCCTGCTAGGCCCAATGACTCTCCGAGTGCTTTGAATTTCATCCTTAGTTCTACTGGGTCAGCCATAGTGTAAGTGTGTACCAACAGATCGATCCAACACTATGCACAATAATGCTACCAGCACAGAACAATCAAATGCAAAACAAGGTAACTGGTGAGGTGATATCGAGAAGACTAGCGTGAGAAGTTACGTTTAAGGTGAACAACCACAATGTGACCAATTAACGTAACCAGCATATAAAATCAACAGAGTCATCAATGATCAATGCAAGATACAAAAGTGAAATGAAGAAAAACAACAAAATGTGACTTCAAAAACTTTTAGAGGTGCTTTGCCATACCTATGACTTTTAGCTCCTATTCTGTTCTGATCTTATACGACACAGAATCATGGCAGGCTCGCCAATTAAGATGTGACAAAATGGTGGTGTCCTGTTTTATGCAATGGACATGTATCCCACTTGCCTTTTCGCCGGTGAAGATTTTGATACTGAGATAATCTCTCTGTGGCTATCTCAATAAATTTATTTGTTTTGCCCAGCCTGTGTATTTATAGACTCTTGAGTAAAGGGAGGTAATAGGTTACATGCACAAACTGTAGACTAGCATTCATTCGGCTATACTGACTGTAATAACTCACAGCCCTGTGAAACGGTTAATGCAACACATTTATTACATACAACATACTTTACATAAAATCGCGGGTGCGCTCGAACTCTTGGGAATTCTGGCTAGAGTTAATTGAATAGAATGTCACTTAGTTCTCTTCACTGGGCTTTCTGGCCGCGAGGTTTGACCGGTTTTTGGCAGCACTCTATCCGCTTTTGTGTTTTAAGTATATAGCTAGTGCTATGGCAGGAAGACAGGGACACGTGGCACTCTTGTGTTGGCCCGGCTCCTGGGTTATCTCTGGGTTCGGTGGGACGTTTCAGCCGGCCGACAATCGTTCCTGGCTGGTCCGCACTCGAATGGGTGCAGGTAGTTCGGTGTAGTCTGACTTGACGTCTGAAGCAGCGTAGTATCGTCTGCATCAGAGCCAGCACTTGTCAGTGTCGCAGCCTTACAACCGTCACAGCGACCCGGTTCCACCTTCTGAAATCAAGTTACGTCCAACTGCAGTTTCCCATTTAAGAGACTATTGCTGTGGAGCCGTTTCATTCTAGAAGGGTGAGCCCTCAGAACGATCCGTCATCCACTCTCATATATATATATAGCTATCAGCACAATACTTCATCTACATAGCTGTGCAGAACACACTTTTAGTTACGGGGAGCGGCCCGTCGGGTGAAACTGACTCGAGTACAAGAAAAGCCATCGGTGGCAATTAATCGGCATTAACGCGCGTCTAGTCATACTGACTGGAGGGATTGTTTATGATACTAGAAGAGAATGCTCTTCCAACATCCTACTACTAAGTGTATCTGCTGTCAAACATCCCTCAGGGTATGTAGATAACCGAGGAAGCAGTGTTAGAGAACATTACACACAGGCACAACACACACATCATTTGTCCTGCTACATAGATTATAGAAGGTATTGACGCCGACAGTGACCTAAATAGCCTGCTGACAGCGGGAAGTGACTGCATACCACACTGAGCAGCAGGTGGCTGGCCAAACTAATGTGTAAGCCTGGAAATAGGGCTAACTGTACTGCCGCTGTGTCTATGATGCAAGTGATGTGTTCAGTTTTATATTACGATATGTCCTATGTAATTTGTGTTACTGTGAAATCGTGTTTATTGCCTTTATGTTTAGACCACAATAGTTACTAAGGCATATGGTGTGTGTGTGTGTGTGTGTGTGTGTGTGTGTGTGTGTGTGTGTGTGTGTGTGTGTGTGTGTGTGCACGTGAGTAGCTTAATTGTATTTTGATGTGTTTAATGTTCTTCCTTTTATGTTGCGCGGCACCGCAACGATTTCCTAATGTATTGTTATATATGGCAATAAAGTTCTATCATCATAAAAGGGAGATTTTAAATGATTTCGTTAACCAGCATTGTACCTCTTTAACGTTTTGAGTGATAATTAACTATTTTTGGAAAAACTATATTTTAACGTTTTGGGGGATTAATTTCACAAATTATATGGGTTAATCTTAAAAGAATTGAATCATTTGTTTTTACGAAAAAACAGTCTTCTCATTAATAATTGCATGATTTTTCATATACGGTATTTACATAAGCCTACAGTTTTTCTCGGCTGTCGGGTACGATTAGGTCAATTGTGACCTGTATGCCATAGGTGTGAAAATAAATTTTCTGCACCGGTTTTTGGGAGTCATTATTGTAAAACAGCTAACATAACATTAATTTTTCTTTTACGACAAAATCTATCTTCTCATTAATACCCGCATGATTTTGCATAAACAGTGTTTGCATAAGTTTGCTATTTGTCTCGGCCCTCGGGTAGGATTAGGTCAAATTGTGACCTGTAAGCTCTAGGCGTGAAAATCATCAAGAAAATTGCAAAGTTGATTCTCTAATACGTCAAATGTTAGTACTGCGATGAGTGACGTATATCATCGAGTCGTCGCTATGACACGGTGTCGTGGGACTAATGATGCCATGACGTGAAGCTTGAAGTGACGTCATTTCGCTGCTCGTGCTATTATTCTTCTTCAGATTAACTATGCTACACCAGACCACAGAGCTTACGTGTTTGTCCGTCTTTATTTCTGTGTGCGAGTGTGTGTGGATCAGAGGGCGGGTTTAAGTAGAAGGAGATGGATTCCTGTTGCTACACGAGCCCACAGACCGTACTAATGGCGGGAAGCGCCGTGTGTCCGTTTTTATTTGTGTGCGCCGACGTGTGTGTTGATCAGAGGTTGGCTTAGAGAGGAGGGAAATGGATCAGCATAATAAGCCTAAAAATATGAACAACTCTGAATGTTCCTAAGAAATAAACGCATACGTTGGAACACAGCGCCATTTTTATTTGATGGTTTACGAATAATCGCACGCGTGCCGACTGCTGGTTAATTTTGAAGTTTTATCTGATAGCCTTGCGTGAACTGCAGCTGTGTACAACCTTTGCTGCCAGCACTCGCCGTTATAACAAATACATCAACCGCGCATGTGTAGCAACCAAATGTCTGTCCCCGACTGCTGTTGGGCTAAAACGAAACTACATGGCCGCCCGTTACAGGCCCGTTACATGGCCGCCCGCTACACGTTTGACCATTGACCATGACATTCTACTTGCCCGCCTTCGTGATGTGTTTGGCATTCAAAGCACAGCACTGAAATTTTTCCAATCCTACTTTGTTGGTCGCTTGCAGATGGTTTCAGTGGCAGGATTTGAGTCCCACCCTGTTGAGCTGCTTTGTGGCGTTCCACAGGGGTCGGTCTTGGGGCCTGTTCTTTTTACTTTGTATACCCAGCCCCTGTCGCATGTCATTGAGCGTCACTTTGTTTCTTATCATTTATATGCAGATGATACAGAATTGTACAAACACTCCCTTCGTGAACATGTTGATCAGATGGTGCAGTCTTTGGAGGCTTGTATTTGTGATGTTCAGAAGTGGACCACACAGAACAAGCTCCAGCTGAACAGTGACAAAACTGAGTCCCTCCGAATGACCTGCTCCTCTACGTGCAGTGCTGATCTTCCTGAGTCAATGATGGTGGGCGAGAGCGCCATCTCCTTTCCTAGCTCGGCCCGTAATTTGGGTGTCATTTTGACAACAGGCTGACAATGAAGGAACAAGTGAAGAAAGTCTGCCAGCTTGCCTTCATTGAACTCAGAAGGATCAGCACTGTTCGACATCTGCTAACTGTTAAAATTACCAAATCACTTGTTACCTCCCTTGTGCTGTCCCGAATAGACTATTGCAATTCTCTGTTGTCCGGTGTTCCGCAAAATCTTCTTGACCAAATCCAGAGAGTCATGAACTGTGCTGCACGTCTGATTTTTCGTGTACCGAAACGTGAACACATTATGCCTCTACTAGCTGATTTGCACTGGCTGCCAGTTTCATACAGAATTCAGTATAAAGTCTGTGTTATTTGTTTCAACATCATCTCTGGTTCTGCCCCTCCTTACTTATCTAAACTTGTCCAGCTGTATACACCGTCCCGCTCACTACGCTCTGCTTCAGACACTCGTGTTTTCCGTATCCCTAGACGTAATAAGGTCACTCAAGGTCATCGTGCATTTTCGTATTTTGGTCCCATTACATGGAACGCTCTCCCAGCTGATGTGCGTCACTCATCATCTCTTTCCATTTTCAAATCCAAGCTTAAAACTCACCTTTTCTCTGTTGCATATACGTAAGACCATTTTGTCTGCCGGCTCATCGTGTGTGTGTGTGTGTGTGTGTGTGTGTGTGTGTGTGTGTGTGTGTGTGTGTGTGTGTGTGTGTGTGTGTGTGAGTTTTCTGCTCCTTGTAAATCAGTGTATTTTTTGTTGTTGTTGTAATGTATGTGCTTGTTTTTGTATTTTGCTTCACTGTTTCATTACTGTGATTGTAAAGTGCCTAGAGCACCTTGGTGATTAGGCGCTATACAAATTACCTTTATTATTATTATTATTATTATTACGTTTGCAAGGAATTGTTACTTTCCTCGATCAATGATAAAATTCGCAATGTATTGAGACCTTGACATTTATTAAAGGTCATTGTAACTCTGTCTGCACGCCTGTCGGGCTTGTCCACTGTCTGCACGCCTGTCGGGCTTGTCCACTGTCTGCACGCCTGTCAGGCTTGTCCACTGTCTGCATGCCTGTCAGGCTTGTCCACTGTCTGCACGCCTGTCGGGCTTGTCCACTGTCTGCACGCCTGTCGGGCTTGTCCACTGTCTGCACGCCTGTCGGGCTTGTCCACTGTCTGCACGCCTGTCGGGCTTGTCCACTGTCGAGAGAATGGAGCTCTGTGCAGCGGTCACAGGCCTTCAGATTTTAACTCATTCAACATCACGCACGTATTTCCCAAATTTTGGAGGCGTCATCTAACGACTATGCACCCGTTGCAGAGACGGATCGACCATGATAATTCAAGGGTAGTGCCAGATTAGCTTGGCGACGACATGCGCCAAGCTAGTCTGGCAGAACCCTTGAATTATCATGGTCGATCCATCTCCTGCTGTAGAGCGTCAGGGCTGAATGGGTTAAGCAACAGGCCGCTGCTGGCCGCTCACCACCGTGGGTGCACCGTCAACTAGCACTGCCTGCTGCTGGTAGTTCAACACACACACACAGCATACGTGTTCATATTTACCAATACCAATACCTTTATTGGCCCCAGACGGGAAATTTGTTTGGAGCGGAATTTTTTAAAACAGACGTGAAAACAAATGTGAACATAACACAAATAAATACATTTCACTGACTGGAACACACCGACCTATTATAGCGACATAACATCACAACCATCTGTAATGTTCATTTTCACCTACAAAGAAAACGTGCTAAAAATCTAACTGAGACGACACTACTTAAATACCACGCACAAACATACACGCACGCACACACCCAGTATCACATGACAATACCTGCCTCTTCAGCAAATTCATAGACCTAAGGCTGACATCTTGACCGTCCTTCAAATGATGCGATGACTGTAGGTCTATGCCATGGCATCATTTAGGAGACGGATAGATGATGGGACGAAAGAAAGGCGGCTGCGAGTTGTTTTGCATGTTACACTTCCGTATCTCCTGGAGGAAGGTTACAAACATTGATGCACAGAAAGGGGTCGCGGCATCAGTCCATAAAGTCCTGCACGACTGGACCGTGACTGATTTCGTCATCATAGAGCAGGCTCAGCAGAGCAGAATCGTCGGAGAACTTAATCAAATGCCTGTCACTGTGTGCACTCATGCAGTCATCTGTGTACAATATAAATAAGAGTGGTGAAAGCACACAGCCTTGAGGTGAGCCAGGAGAAACAGATTTAACAGTAGACAACGTCCCGTTTACCCGAACTCTTTGCGGTCTGCACACGAGGAAGTCTAGGATCCATCAAGGCCAGACTTTTACACGGCTTAAAATCCCAGGTGAGTTTCCTGAAGAGTAAATGCGGCTGGAGCGTGTTAAACGCGGTACTCAGATCCAGGAATACAATTCTAGCATGAGTTCTACCCATATCAAGGTGAGTGTGGATAAGGTTCAAGAGCGTTAACGCGGTACTCGGATCCAGGAATACAATTCTAGCATGAGTTCTACCCTTCTCAAGGTGAGTGTGGATAAGGTTCAAGAGCGTTAACGCGGTACTCAGATCCAGGAATACAATTCTAGCATGAGTTCTACCCTTCTCAAGGTGAGTGTGAATAAGGTTCAAGAGCGTTAACGCGGTACTCGGATCCAGGAATACAATTCTAGCATGAGTTCTACCCTTCTCAAGAGAGAGTGGATAAGGTTCAAGAGGGTTAACGCGGTACTCGGATCCAGGAATACAATTCTAGCATGAGTTCTACCCTTCTCAAGGTGAGTGTGGATAAGGTTCAAGAGCGTTAACGCAGTACTCAGATCCAGGAATACAATTCTAGCATGAGTTCTACCTTCCCAAGGTGAGTGTGGATAAGGTTCAAGAGCGTTAACGCGGTACTCAGATCCAGGAATACAATTCTAGCATGAGTTCTACCTTCCCAAGGTGAGTGTGGATAAGGTTCAAGAGGGTTAACGCGGTACTCAGATCCAGGAATACAATTCTAGCATGAGTTCTACCCTTCTCAAGGTGAGTGTGGATAAGGTTCAAGAGCGTTAACGCGGTACTCAGATCCAGGAATACAATTCTAGCATGAGTTCTACCCTTCTCAAGGTGAGTGTGAATAAGGTTCAAGAGTGTTAACGCGGTACTCGGATCCAGGAATACAATTCTAGCATGAGTTCTACCCTTCTCAAGAGAGAGTGGATAAGGTTCAAGAGGGTTAACGCGGTACTCGGATCCAGGAATACAATTCTAGCATGAGTTCTACCCTTCTCAAGGTGAGTGTGGATAAGGTTCAAGAGCGTTAACGCGGTGCTCAGATCCAGGAATACAATTCTAGCATGAGTTCTACCTTCCCAAGGTGAGTGTGGATAAGGTTCAAGAGCGTTAACGCGGTACTCAGATCCAGGAATACAATTCTAGCATGAGTTCTACCTTCCCAAGGTGAGTGTGGATAAGGTTCAAGAGGGTTAACGCGGTACTCAGATCCAGGAATACAATTCTAGCATGAGTTCTACCCTTCTCAAGGTGAGTGTGGATAAGGTTCAAGAGCGTTAACGCGGTACTCAGATCCAGGAATACAATTCTAGCATGAGTTCTACCCTTCTCAAGGTGAGTGTGAATAAGGTTCAAGAGCGTTAACGCGGTACTCGGATCCAGGAATACAATTCTAGCATGAGTTCTACCCTTCTCAAGAGAGAGTGGATAAGGTTCAAGAGGGTTAACGCGGTACTCGGATCCAGGAATACAATTCTAGCATGAGTTCTACCCTTCTCAAGGTGAGTGTGGATAAGGTTCAAGAGCGTTAACGCGGTACTCAGATCCAGGAATACAATTCTAGCATGAGTTCTACCTTCCCAAGGTGAGTGTGGATAAGGTTCAAGAGCGTTAACGCGGTACTCAGATCCAGGAATACAATTCTAGCATGAGTTCTACCTTCCCAAGGTGAGTGTGGATAAGGTTCAAGAGGGTTAACGCGGTACTCAGATCCAGGAATACAATTCTAGCATGAGTTCTACCCTTCTCAAGGTGAGTGTGGGTAAGGTTCAAGAGCGTTAACTTGGCATCCTCGATCCCTCTTGCAGGCCTGTATGCGAACTGCAGAGGGTCCAATAATTTCCCACCTGGGGTCCGCTGCGCGAGTAAGGTGGTGGTGTACCTTGATTAGTGGCGGTGTACTTTGATTAGTGGCGGTGTACTTTGATTAGTGGCGGTGTACCTTGATTAGAGGCGGTGTACCTTGATTAGTGGCGGTGTACCTTGATTAGTGGCGCTGTACCTTAATTAGCGGCGGTGTACCTTGATTAGTGGCGGTGTACCTTGATTAATGTCGGTGTGCCTTGATTAGTGGCGGTGTACCTTGATTAATGGCGGTGTGCCTTGATTAGTGGCGGTGTACCTTGATTAGTGGTGGTGTACCTTGATTAGTGGCGGTGTACCTTGATTAGTGGCGGTGTACCGTGATTAGTGGCGGTGTACCTTGATTAGTGGCGGTGTACCTTGATTTGCCGCAGGACTAACTATTTGCATGTCGGCAGCGGTTTGACTGTCGCGATGATTCCTGCATCAGCTCCTCCATCTATCCGTGAGATGGCCTTAGTTGCCTGTTCGGCGTTAAACCCAAATAACTAACTAACCATCTATCCACTCCTGAAAATGAACATCATCATTTCGCAGATCCAGCTGTTCAGCAAAAGACACAGGTGGTGCCGGCTACATGGTATGAGTGGTGCTGGTCATGGCCTAAGACACAGGTGGTGCCGGCTACATGGCATGAATAGTGCTGGTCATGGCCTGAGACACAGGCGGTGCTGTCGGATTGCCGGGTGGATGGGCATACCCCGGTGAGGGTGAACCATAATATCCTGGTTGTGGAGGCTGTAGTGGTGGTGTCGGATTGCCGGGTGGATGGGCATACCCCGGTGAGGGTGAACCATAATATCCTGGTTGTGGAGGCTGTAGTGGTGCTGTCGGATTGCCGGGTGGAGGAGCATACCCCGGTGCAGGTGAACCATAGTATCCTGGCTGTGGAGGTTTTAGAGGGCTGGCAGGTGGTGGCTGCATGGGGTATGCCCTTTGCATGGAATACATCGGCTGGGGCCTCATCATTGGCATACTCATCGGTGTACCCACGGTAACTGTGGACAGAGCAATATAGTGATAGAGACAGGGGTATGGACAGTGTCTGGACAGAGCAATACAGTGATAGACAGGGGTACACACAGTGACTGGACAGAGCAATACAGTGATAGACAGGGGTACACACAGTGACTGGACAGAGCAATACAGTGATAGACAGGGGTACGGACAGTGACTGGACAGAGCAATACAGTGATAGACAGGGGTACACACAGTGACTGGACAGAGCAATACAGTGATAGACAGGGGTACGGACAGTGACTAGACAGAGCAATACAGTGATAGACAGAGGTACGGACAGTGACTGGACAGAGCAATACAGCGATAGACAGGGGTACACACAGTGACTAGACAGAGCAATACAGTGATAGACAGGGGTACGGACAGTGACTAGACAGAGCAATACAGTGATAGACAGGGGTACGGACAGTGACTGGACAGGGCAATACAGTGATAGACAGGGGTACACACAGTGACTATACAGAGCAATACAGTGATAGAGACAGGGGTACACACAGTGACTGGACAGAGCAATACAGTGATAGAGACAGGGGTACACACAGTGACTGGACAGAGCAATACAGTGATAGAGACAGGGGTACACACAGTGACTGGACAGAGTAGTACAGTGATAGAGACAGGGGTACACACATTGATGAGGAGTTGGTCTACTTTGCCTTGTAGGGGGGTTAAATGAACACACGGCAATTGTACACACGGTTTTTGTACACTAACCATTCGTGCCAAGGTGCATAATATATTATACAGACCAAATCGGTACAGGTACAAATGTACACAAAAATACGATCTCGGAGAAATCGTAAAGTTACTTCAGATTATCGCATTCAAAGTCTGACAAGATATACAATTTGTGATAGTTTCATAATGTTTATGTCGGTATCAGACATGCTTGTTTAACTGATACCAACGTTATTGTCTGTTACGTGATATTCGCGGTCGTAGTATGATGCAATCACACCAGACGCACGCACTTAGGTTCTCGTAAAGAAACTTCACTCAGCTGCAACTCGTCACACGTGGCACAGGGTTGTAGACCACACTGGAGTAACAGTTCCAACAGTACCTTATTCTCACGATGCACTCTCAGCACAATGTGTCTACAAATGCATCCACAAGTTGGTACAATTCATCCGCAGATTTGATACACTGTGTATCCCATACAATGCACGCAGATATTTCCTAACACGCTCTTTTATACTAGTACAGATTTCCAGAACAATCCAGCAAATTACACAACTCAACCAATCAGAAAAGGAAACGTAAGCAAAACTCATTAATATTCACGAAAAAGAACACTCTAGACCTGTCTACAGTCTTCCACTACCATCTAGGTGCATTCCGTAAATGTTGCAAAATGTAGCCAACAAAACTTTGACGTCATATCTGAGGTCACTAGAATAATCGCGCCCTTTCTCGAACCTTCCGGCAAAAATCTAGGTCGGACTTTGTAACAATGTAGCGAACTTCTAGCTACACAACAAACATGGATAACAATTCTCCATGCACAAGAAAACGAATCATACCAAACGGTAGGTGATTCTGATCTAAAATAACTCAACTGAACACCGGATCTTTCCTATGATTAACACACACTTGACCTAAAAAGAATAACACAACTACAAACGTAACATTGTCCATATGATGTTTGTAAGCCACAAACGTAACATTGTCCACATTATGTTTGCAAGCCACAAACGTAACATTGTCCATATGATGTTTGTAAGCCACTAACGTACCATTGTCCACATTATGTTTGCAAGCCACAAACGTAACATTGTCCATATGATGTTTGTAAGCCACAAACGTAACATTGTCCATATGATGTTTGTAAGCCACAAACGTAACATTGTCCATATGATGTTTGTAATCCACAAACGTAACATTGTCCATATGATGTTTGTAAGCCACAAACGTAACATTGTCCATATGATGTTTGTAAGCCACAAACGTAACATTGTCCATATGATGTTTGTAAGCCACAAACTAACATTGTCCATATGATGTTTGTAAGCCACAAACTAACATTGTCCATATGATGTTTGTAAGCCACTAACGTAACATTGTCCATATTATGATGTTTATAAGCCACAAACGTAAAATTGTCCATATGATGTTTGTAAGCCGAAGAGTATTGCTAATCACCGCTGAATCGATGTTTTGCGTTTACGACACTTCACCCGATTTAACTTCCCGTACGACACTTCACCCGATCCAACTTCCCGTACGACACTTCACCCGATCCAACTTCCCGTACGACACTTCACCCGATCCAACTTCCCGTACGACACTTCACCCGATCCAACTTCCCGTACGACACTTCACCCGATCCAACTTCCCGTACGACACTTCACCCGATTCAACTTCCCGTACGACACTTTACCCGATTCAACTTCCCGAATGCGTTTGCGGCGTGGATCGGATCCAGCAGTACACCAGCGGTGAAGAAACCACAAGCGAAGCATACACATTTCCAGTGTTTCCTGAATGTTTATTTGATAAGCGGCCACGCACAACTGAAACTGTGCAGTTTGCGTCGATATAGAGGAAAGATCAGCACCACATACGGGGCGGTCGATGCACCAAGTCCGAGTCAAGGTTTAACCGTCGCAAGGGTGAAGGAGCTGTGGCAACTGTCCAGAACAATTTAGCTGCGGATTCCATCATCTTTTCTGTTTGTTCCTTTTTTGGCTTGCCGCCGGTAAAGTTACAGTACCTGCCCCCCTCCTTTAAAATCAGTTGTGGCCCTTACCCTACAGGTAAGCCTACTGACGGTCCACGAATGCCAAATTTGTAGACTTACCGGGGTCGGGCAGGTAAAATCGCTAACGGGGCGATAAAATCCTTAACCGTGTCGTTATCAATGCCAAGCTGGTAAGATTGGACCAGTAAACTTTCAGCCAGTAAGCCTACTGGCAGTCCATGAATAGCAAGTTTGTAGACTTACCGAGCCGGTAGCACTACCGGGACGGTAAGAGCCCTATCGTCTGGCCATGAATTCCGGTCCTGGACAGTGATACAGAGATAATTACAGCCACAGTAATTGTGGACAGGTAGCAGAGTACAAGGTCTCTCTCTCTCTCTCTCTCTCTCTCTCTCTCTCTCTCTCTCTCTCTCTCTCTCTCTCTCTCTCTCTCTCTCTCTCTCTCTCTCTCTCCCCCCTCTACACCCACCCGGGTCTGCCCTGGGGGACTTGGGTGGGATTAACTACTTTTTAGTTCCCAGAGTCACCCTGGTCAGCCCCACAGGGTGGGTTTTCCCCTCTATTCTGGACATGTGTTTCTGTCTACCCTTGATCCATTTACCTGTATTTGCCTTTTATAACTCTCCCTACTGTCTGGACTGCCTGTAGCATTTGATATTGGATGTGTGTTGCTAAATGGTCTTAGGTTTATTTAGCGTATCAGACCGGCTGGCGACATACATTCAATATTCTGTTTATGTTTTTTCCACAAGCACGTCCTGAGAAAGTCTTGTTGCTGTCGGGACGTTATGTAATGTACAACCGACCAACCAATCTCTCTCTCTCTCTCTCTCTCTCTCTCTCTAACATCAGTGATGAGGTCGTTTCTATCCAAGACTTTGCTGGTTTGCGCCGCGATGCTGAACACTCGTGACAGACAGGTACAGCAGTGTACATACACAATTCAATCAGCGGTATCACCCGCAGGCATAAAGAAATGGAATCACAACGGTGGAATGTGTCTGGATTGAGTTGAGGGCAGACAAATCCAGTCCCGGGCTCGTCGGATACATTTATAGAAACCCAGCATCAGCAGTTGAACATACACAATTCAATTCACGCGGATATTCACACCCGCAGGCTACAAAGTAAAATAGCGGAATCATCCTTAAGACATAGATACGAGAATGTGAAATGAGTTGTACTGGATGATGAGTGAGGCAGAACACACAAAAAATCCACGTCCCTAAGTGAAAGAAGTAGCTTCTGTCACGGATACAAGTTCATAACTTTAATAGAAACCCAGCATCAACATGTCAATGGTATGACGAATTCACAGTAATGGTGGATAAGGTCAGAAAGGCCACCTCAGGAATGTTGATTTTTGGAGACTTTAATATCAATTTGCTCCTGAATAACTCTGCCTGGGAATGTACCATTTCTATGTTTGGACTGAAGCAGTTGTAACTGCTGCTACCCGTGTTAGTTCTACTTCCTCCACCCTTATTGACCACATCTACACAACTAATAAGTCAAGGGTAGTGGGAGTAGAGGTGCCCCAAATAGGGAATAGTGATCATTACCCTGTGTGTTGTGGCTGGGCATTGAAAGCAAATACTACTTTTCGTAAACACCAGCACACAACTATTAGATATAGATCTTTGAAGCGCTTCAACAAAGATGTATTTCTGCATGAACTGTCAAGTATCTTTGCGCACAGTTTACAACCAAGGTGACCCTAATGAGGCTCTCTCTGAATGGTACAGATTGTTTCTTGGTGTTCTTGATAAACATGCTCCTTTCAGAGAGAAACGAGTGAAAAATCCCCAGCTTCCCGCTGAAATCAAGGATGCCATGCAGCTCCGAGATGATCATAAAAGGAGCAAAACTTTTGTATCTTACCGATAACAAAGAAACCTTATAAAATATTTAGTTAGAAATGCTCAGAGGTCTCACTTTCACCATCTCATGAACGGCAAAAAAGATATCGTTTTTGTTTGGCGTACAATAAACGCCTTTACGAGGTCCAGAAATACCGCACAATGCACTAAAATATCAGCTGATACGTTTAATCAGCATTTTCTCTCTACCGCCACTACACTGAGACAGAATCTTACGTCGCCCGGTCAACCGTCTGATGTTTCAGAAAAGCTAAAAAGGTTTTGTGCTGAAAGATTAACACCTAACACGTCTTGCAACATTCCGCTGTTAACAGTTTATGAAGTGGGAAAATCCATTTCTTCATTAAAGAGTAAACGTACATCTAGCCATGATGGAATTAACAGCACTGTTCTTAAAATGGCTTTCCATACGTCGACGAGTCGCTAACATACATCTGCAACCTTTGCATACAACATGGACAATTTCCGTCTGGACTGAAAATGGCAAAGGTAATACCGCTACCTAAAACAAAAGATTTAAATGACCACAACTATTTCAGACCCATTTCTCTGTTGTCAACTCTGTCAAAACCGATTGAAAGTGTACATATCCACACACATTTACAACATTTCTTAGATAAATACAAACTCGTTCATCCACTACAGTCTGGTTTTCGTAAGAGACATTCTTGTCACACAGCTTTGGTTCACCTGGTTGACAGATGGTTAACTGCTATGAATAATGAGCAAAAGACTGGAGCTGTATTTTTGGACCTTTCAAAAGCTTTCGATCTTGTCAACCATGATCTTTTAATTAAAAAACTTGCTGCCTATTAGCTGAGTGATGGCACCCTTTGCTTTCAGTATCTCATATCTAAACGGGCGCAAACAATCTCTCTTGGCTTGACTTTGCGAACGAAGATTTTATAGGAGTTGACCACGACGTCTGCATGCTTGTTCGTGGCTGCGGAGGCCAATCCGAGACAGGCAGGTTCGACCGCAGTGGCTGCAGGGGAAGGTATGGCCAGGGTTCTGAGCTGCGGCATCTCTGTTTTTTCTCCTGAGCCGCTTGTCTTTAAGGCTAGCTCTGTGAGAGTCCTCAAAGGAGACAGCTGCCTTGTAAATGGTGGAGCGCCAGGTGTCACGGTCCGCAGCAAGCGAAGACCACTGGTGGTGGTCGATTTGGCAGGCACTAAGTGACTTCTTGAGACAGTCTTTGTCTTCTTTGGTGCCCCTCTGTCACGGTGTCCAGTAGCAAGCTCGCCGAACAGGGTGATCTTTGGTAGGCGATGATCCTCAATCCTGGAGACATGCCCCGCCCAGCGGAGCTGTGTCCGCAGCAGCAAAGCCTCGATGCTCACAGTTTCAGCCTGTTCAAGGACCTCGACGTTGGTGACATAGTCACTCCAGTGAATGCCCAGGATGGTACGCAGGCAGCGCTGGTGGAAGCGTTCGAGGAGTCGTAGTTGGCTGCGGTAGAGGGCCCAGGACTCGGAACCATACAGCAGGGTGGTGAGGACGACAGCTCTGTACACGCTGATCTTGGTGCCTGTTTTCAGCTGTTGATTGTGCCACACCCGCTTGAAAAGTCGCCCGAAAGCGCTGTTCGCTTTTGCCAGCCTGCTGTCAAGCTCCTTGTCCAGCTTGGCGTCCGACGTGATAATGCAGCCAAGGTAGGTAAACTGGTGCACTGACTTTAGTTCAGACTCGCCAATGGTGATGTGAGGAGGGCGATACACTGTCTTGGGTGCCGGCTGATGGAGGACCTCTGTCTTTTTCAGACTGACCTCGAGTCCAAAGAGCTGGGCAGCATCTGCGAAGCAAGACGTGATGCGCTGCAGGGCTCTCTCTGTGTGTGCAACGAGGGCAGCATCATCAGCAAAAAGCAACTCACGAATCAGTTGGTCTAGGGTTTTCGTGTGGGCCTGCAGTCGCCTGAGGTTGAACAGGCTGCCATCGAGACGATACCTGATGTACACTGCATCGTCATCATCGAGGTCCACTGTGGCCTGCTTCAGCATCATGCTAAAAAAGATGGTGAAGAGGGTCGGTGCCAGCACGCAGCCCTGCTTTACGCCGTTGAGAATAGGGAATGGTTCTGAGAGGTCATTGTTGAGTCTGACCTGGCCTTGCTGGTCCTCGTGTAGCTGGACAATCATGTTGAGGAACTTTGGGGGACAGCCAAGTCGCTCCAGGATCTGCCACATGCCTTGCCTGCTCACAGTGTCGAACGCTTTTGTTAGGTCGACAAATGTTACGTACAGCCCTTTGTTCTGCTCGCGGCACTTCTCCTGTAGCTGTCTCAGCACAAAGACCATATCGGTGGTGCTCGTGTTTGCTCTGAAGCCACACTGGCCCTCTGGGAGTTGGTCTTCAGCGATGGCAGGTACCAGCCGGTTCAGGAGCAGCCTTGCAAGGATTTTCCCAGCAATGGACAGCAGGGTAATTCCCCGATAGTTGGAACAGTCAGACTTCTCGCCTTTGTTCTTGTACAGGGTGATAACGACTACATCACGGAGATCTTTTGGTAGTGTTCCTTCCTCCCATCAGCAGAGAAAGAGGTCATGGAGGTTGTTGTGTAGTGCTGTGCCTCCATGTTTCCAGATCTCTGGCGGTATTCCATCAATGCCTGCTGCTTTGCCACTCTTGAGCTGGTGGATGGCTGTGAGGGTCTCTTCAGCGGTGGGCGGTTCGTCCAATTCAACCTTTACTGGGAGGTGTGGGATTTGTAGGACGACTGCTTCTTGAACAGTGCGCTCAGCGCTGAAGAGGCTCTGTAAGTATTCCGACCAGCGGTTCAAGATGGAGGTATTATCTGTGAGGAGTGCCTGGCCATTCGCGCTTCGCAGAGGACTTTGTACCAGGTGCCTGGGGCCATACACTGCTTTCTGTGCTTCGTAGAAGCCCCTGTAGTCACCATTGTCAGCACAAAGCTGGGTCCTCTGTGCAAGTCTGGTCCACCACTCATTCTGGAGATCTCTGAGCTTGCGCTGGAGACTGCTGCAGACGAGGCGGAAGGCAGACTTCTTCACAGGGCAGGAAGGCTGGGCTAGGTGGGCCTGATGGGCGGCTCTTTTTTTTGCTAGGTGTTCCTGGATCTCTACATCGTTTTCGTCAAACCAGTCTTTGTTCTTCTTTCTGGCGAAACCCAAGACTTCTGCAGAGGATTTTGCAATAGCAGTTTTCAGTTGTTCCCAAAGTGTTTCAGGGGAGGAGTCTACTGGGTCCGCTGTGTCTTTGAGCCTGTGCTCTAAATCTGTCTGAAAGGCAGCTTTCACATCGTCACGCTGAAGGCTGGCAACATCAAGCTTTTTCTTGGGGGGGGGGGGGGGGGCCCATTTCTTGGGTTTTGGCTTGAAGTGGAGCCTGAGTTTGCAGCAGACAAGGCGGTGGTCAGTGTGGCACTCTGCGCTGGGCATCACTCTGGTGAGGAGGACGTCACTGCGGTCCCTCTGACGCACTAGGGCATAGTCGATAAGGTGCCAGTGTTTGGAGCGAGGATGCATCCAGGTGGTCTTTCGACTGTCCTTTTGCTGAAAAGTAGTGTTGGTGATGACCAGTTGCTGCTCCGCACAGAACTCCAACAGTAGGCGGCCATTGTCATTGCAGTTCCCCACGCCATGCTTGCCGAGGACTCCTTTCCAGGCTTCAGAGTCCTGGCCCACTCTGGCGTTGAAGTCGCCAAGGATGATGACTTTGTCGTCTGCAAACAATACGTCTGTGTGAATGGTACAAACTCACGTGAGGGGGTGATAGAGCACGGAGTACCACAAGGATCTGTCTTCGGTCTATTATTATTTTCAGTTTTTATAAACGATCTTTCCTTACATATATCCGACCCCCGTGTAATCTGTAGTTTCTTCGCTGATGATGGAACTCTTGACGTGTCATCGTCAGATGCATCCTGTATAACCCAGTCCCTACAAAGCGGCCTAAATGAAGTTTCCACATGGTGTCAAAACAATTATATGGTTCCGAATCCTACTAAGACCAAATGTATGTTAATTAATACTAGACAAAAGCATTAGCTGAACCCGCCTCCCCTACAGCTCTATTTGAATGGGCAGTCTGTTGAGCAAGTCAAGGAACAGTGTGTGCTTGGAATCATCATTGATGACATACTGTGTTGGCAAAGCCGTATTACCAAAGTGTGTAAAACAATATCAAAAAACGTATTCTTACTGTCAAAATTAAGATATTTTACTAACGAACCAACAAGGAAACTTTTTTTACTGTGCCCATATTCAGCCACATTTGGATTATGCCTCCTCCGTTTGGGATG
>BTPG01000006.1:48258343-48260843 GCA_036245525.1 Semisulcospira habei
AATGCACCTACGATACACCGTATATCGCTGTCAGTGACAATGTACCTACGATACACCGTATATCTCTGTCAGTGACAATGTGCCTACGATACACCGTATATCTCTGTCAGTGACAATGTACCTACGATACACAGTATATCTCTGTCAGTGACAATGTACCTACGATACACCGTATATCTCTGTCACTGACAATGTACCTACGATACACCGTATATCGCTGTCAGTCACAATGTACCTACGATACACCGTATATCGCTGTCAGTGACAATGTACCTACGATACACCGTATATCGCTGTCACTGACAATGTACCTACGATACACCGCATATCTCTGTCAGTGACAATGTACCTACGAAACACCGTATATCGCTGTCACTGACAATGTACCTACGATACACCGTATATCTCTGTCACTGACAATGTACCTACGATACACCGTATATCTCTGTCACTGACAATGTACCTACGATACACCGTATATCTCTGTCACTGACAATGTACCTACGATACACCGTATATCTCTGTCACTGACAATGTACCTACGATACACCGTATATCTCTGTCACTGACAATGTACCTACGATACACCGTATATCGCTGTCAGTGACAATGTACCTACGATACACCGTATATCGCTGTCAGTGACAATGTACCTACGAAACACCGTATATCGCTGTCACTGACAATGTACCTACGAAACACCGTATATCGCTGTCACTGACAATGTACCTACGAAACACCGCATATCGCTGTCACTGACAATGTACCTACGATACACCGTATATCTCTGTCACTGACAATGTACCTACGATACACCGTATATCGCTGTCAGTCACAATGTACCTACGATACACCGTATATCGCTGTCAGTGACAATGTACCTACGATACACCGTATATCGCTGTCACTGACAATGTACCTACGATACACCGCATATCTCTGTCAGTGACAATGTACCTACGAAACACCGTATATCGCTGTCACTGACAATGTACCTACGATACACCGTATATCTCTGTCACTGACAATGTACCTACGATACACCGTATATCTCTGTCACTGACAATGTACCTACGATACACCGTATATCTCTGTCACTGACAATGTACCTACGATACACCGTATATCTCTGTCACTGACAATGTACCTACGATACACCGTATATCGCTGTCAGTGACAATGTACCTACGATACACCGTATATCGCTGTCAGTGACAATGTACCTACGAAACACCGTATATCGCTGTCAGTGACAATGTACCTACGAAACACCGCATATCGCTGTCACTGACAATGTACCTACGAAACACCGCATATCGCTGTCACTGACAATGTACCTACGAAACACCGCATATCGCTGTCACTGACAATGTACCTACGAAACACAGTATGTCTCTGTCAGTGACAATGCACCTACGATACACCGTATATCGCTGTCAGTGACAATGTACCTACGATACACCGTATATCTCTGTCAGTGACAATGTGCCTACGATACACCGTATATCTCTGTCAGTGACAATGTACCTACGATACACAGTATATCTCTGTCAGTGACAATGTACCTACGATACACCGTATATCTCTGTCACTGACAATGTACCTACGATACACCGTATATCGCTGTCAGTCACAATGTACCTACGATACACCGTATATCGCTGTCAGTGACAATGTACCTACGATACACCGTATATCGCTGTCAGTGACAATGTACCTACGATACACCGTATATCGCTGTCAGTGACAATGTACCTACGATACACCGCATATCTCTGTCACGGACAATGTACCTACGATACACTGTATATCTCTGTCACTGACAATGTACCTACGATACACCGTATATCTCTGTCAGTGACAATGCACCTACGATACACCGCATATCTCTGTCAGTGACAATGTACCTACGATACACCCTATATCGCTGTCAGTCACAATGTACCTACGATACACCGTATATCGCTGTCAGTGACAATGTACCTAAGATACACCGTATATCGCTGTCAGTGACAATGTACCTAAGATACACCGTATATCGCTGTCAGTGACAATGTACCTACGATACACCGCATATCTCTGTCACTGACAATGTACCTACGATACACCGTATATCTCAGTCACTGACAATGTACCTACGAAACACCGTATATCTCTGTCACTGACAATGTACCTACGATACACCGTATATCTCTGTCACTGACAATGTACCTACGATACACCGTATATTTCTATCAGTGACAATGCACCTACGATACACCGTATATCTCTGTCACTGACAATGTACCTACGATACACCGTATATCGCTGTCACTGACAATGTACCTACGATACACCGTATATCGCTGTCACTGACAATGTACACACCCGCTTCCTAGCATGGTCTTTTATAGTATTATAGCTTTCCAGAATAATCCAGCAAATTCGCACAACACATCCAATCAGAAAGGTAAACGTAACCAAAACTTATTAATATTAATGAAACTGAATTTACTAGAAT